>JAOXYL010000002.1:10968055-10981837 GCA_028564955.1 Terapon puta
CGCACACAAAGAAAAAAAAAAAAAAAAAAAAGGGGGTGGGGGGGCTAAGAGCGAAGCTGACATTACAACAAATGCATTTATGTTGCCTGACAATGTATCGCTCCCACATCAAAGGAAGCCTCACCTTTCGCAAAGGGAAGCGAGGGCGAAATAAGTGGAGGCCCTCGCTTTATTAACTCCCAATCAATAAACATGCAGTCGGTGGCAAGGTAATCAGGAAACACTGGCAAATGGCCTGACAATGTATCAAAGCCGACGCTCCGAGGCAACGGCACAAACTCTAACAAGCATTTTATTACCGGTAGCTGTTACTGACATTAGTCAAAAACCAAGAGAGATAAAATAGAATAAGGAATGCGGCGTGGCTGGCTGAGAGGGCCCCTCGGCTGAGAGTGTGTACCTCGCGCGTTTGATAGCCGCACGCCTCCTCTTTGATATGATAACAAATATAAATTGTTTAAAAACATCAAATGGGCTGGAAGCAGACTTGCTGTGGCGGGTGTCTGGTCTAGGGGGCGACGGAGCGGACGGCTCTGCTGCAGCACGCTTTGGCGAGATGAGAAAAAAAAAAAAAAAACGCTCTGTGTCGTGAGTTGTTTTTTTTTGGGGGGGGGCTTTTCTGCTGTATGTCTGCAATCAGGCCAGTATCGCACAGTGGTGGTGGAAAAAGTATTCAGATCATTTGCTCAAATAACGTGGCAAAACTTTTACTTCAACTTTGGTGGATATGCCTAAGTAAAAGGCCCTTCATGTGCTGTCACAGGGTTGGAAAGAAAACAAGTGGAGAAAAATTGCTTCAGCATTGCTACAAACATTTGTACAAATCTGAGGGGGTAAAAGAGTAAATGGTGAAACTGTTAACAAGTCTGACATCTGGCAAATGTGTTGAAAGGCCCCAAAAACACACCACAGTGGCCCTGTTATCTTTAAAGCACCAGTTTGGCATTTTTGGGAATGCACTAATTTTCTTTGTCGTCAAAAGTCAGATGATAGTTTGTGGTTTGCGTTCGAAATGTAAAGCTAAAGCTAGCAGCTGGTTAGGTGCTGGGAGGCAGCTAAACTGATTCTTCAGAAAGATAACAAAATACACATAAAAGCACCTTTAAAACTCTAACTACTAACTAATTTCATTTTTATTTTTGCTCACTGTACAAAAAACAAATAAAAACAACACGGCGTGGTGTTATGGTAGGCTACGTTTAGGCTGTTTGTTACAAGCTAGCTTAGCCTTAGCTTCATATTTAGCATCCAGACATAAGACAGGTGACAGGTGACCTTCTCCTCTCAAACAACTCCTATATAGCAGTAAGCTAGTAGCTAGCATAGTTGTCAAATACATGTATACAGCAGTGTTGTGAAAAAAGTAAACTTCGACTCTAAAAAATCTAAATATAAAGTGGAAAAATATAATTAAAAGTACATTTAAAGTACCTCAGAAGTGTAGAAAAGTGAGTGTACTCAGCTCCTTGGCATCTCTGCTGAGCTCTACCTCCTCCCATTTGTCTGCAACTGTTTGCGAGGCCTGTTCGGGGCCCACCTCCTCCCACCCCGAGGATCACACACAGGTGAGGAAACGAGATTGAAACTCACTCCTCCCGTCAGCTAATTTGTTTGTTTCGTTCTGGGGGCACGGCTGATATTAAAAGGAGATCCTGAGCAGCGCGGCGGTGGTGGCGGCGTGGGGGGGCGGCGGCAGGGAGCTGGGGAAAGAGGGAGCCGGGGAGGGATGAGTTTACAAGCCTCAGGTACGGTGAATGGGTGAGTGAGAAGATGCAGAAAAGGAGGCAGTGAGGGGAGAGGGAAGAAAAAAAAAAAAAAATCTCATCCAAATAATTTTCACCCCGTGGGCGCTGAAATGCAAATCACAGATCAAAGAGGTTTGGAATGGAAACTAGCGAGATTGGGAGAGAATATCATCAAGCCGGGGTTATATATGTATGTTCAGGATGTGAGAGAGACATGCTGGACCCAGGTAATGGAGCTGACCTGTACTTGAACACTGGCCCCCGCTGCCACTATCATCTCCCCGCCTGCCTTCTCCCCGGGATTATAGCATGTACAGTACATTGGAAAGTAATTTACTTTCTCCTCACAGCACCTTTCTTCCCTTTTTCTGTTTCCCCCAGCCTCTGTTTAGAGAGCCTTTTCATCAGCTGGTAAGCATGCAGTTTACACAGACACAACCCGCCTCTCAAAGCGGTGGCGAATTCCCCTCTGGCGTGTTGACACTGAATGGGTGTTTGGCGGCCTGTTTGCGTGCATCCCTGTGCAGCAAGACGCCCCCCCCCCACTCATCACCACCCCTCCTCCACCCCTTGCATCTGCACACAGCGAACTCTAGAGAACAGATTAATGTCAGGGAGGAAAGTCAGGCGATCGCCCGAACACAACAACAACCGGCGCTGGGAATGTGTATTCAGCAGAGCGAGGCGCTTTAAGTGCATTCCAATGGTGTTTGATTTAGTCTGACGAGAAACCGCGCCCCGGCCGAAGGAAAATCAAAAGATGTCCGTTCCAAAGCTGGAGTGTAAACAGCGCCGTCGTTCACACCTGCAGGACACACTGTGGGTGGAGGGTGCAGAGAGAGAGAGGGAGGGAGAAAGAGAGAGAGAGAGAGCTACAGATGTGACTATGAGGAGGTGAGGGGAGACGCTGTACAAAGAGCCTCCGCATTAATGCCTAATTAATGTCTGTCTCCCCATTAACGTCTAATTAATTATTCATGTCTGTCTCATCCACCTGAAGCTGTCATAACTTTTCTTGCGTTCTGACATTAAATGTGACAGTGTTGTCCCGCGGCACGTACTTTTGTTGTCCGCCTCTGACTTAAACTGTGCATCATGCGTTACGATGTAAACAGATCGCTTTAAGCAGAGCGCACGTTTTCACAAATTTACTTTTTACAGGCGTAATCCACAAAGTCACCGACTCTTTCGTGACGGTTTAGACTTTTTTTTTGTAATGTTAGAGCTTCTGTGCTGCCACTTAAGTAAATGTTTTAAATGCAGGGCTTTCACTTTAGCAAAGAATCTAAATTCTTCTTCCATTACTGATTTATTCAAAAAAAGGGAGCACAAGGTATCTTCTTTGCCCAGATAATCTCCGATTTAATAAACACCACCTGAATCAGTTAAAACAAATAAGCTGCCAACACATTACACAACACTGCGTTCTGCCATTTAAAACTACTTGAAAAAACACATCACACATCAGTAGAAAATACCCCTCTTGCCTCCACAAAGTGAAGCTTCATTTTCCAAAGCCTCCGTATCTCATCACAGAGACAGAGCAGGTATTCAGTTGCCGCTCTCCGTGTGCCATCTGCATCAGCACCAAAGCCCTCCACTGATGTGGATTAGCGGTTCGCGGCACTTTGACTCTCGCTGCCACAGGATTCAAAACACAGCTGCTTTTTTCGAGCCGGTCAGCACAACCTGTGCAGGCCTCCTCCAGCCCTCCTCAAAGCCTCGGCTCCTTCTGCACTGTCGCCTCTTTCTCTTGCGGTATTTGCTTTTGAATGTAAATCCTTAATCCTCCCATCTTTTTTTTCTTTCTTTCTCTTTCTCCTCGCTGCACCTTTCCCTTTTTTCTTTGTATTTGTCCGTCCCCTCTCCTGCCGTCTCTCCCTTCACCACCTCTCCATCCCCTCGTTATTGCCAGCCGTCCAGATTTCCTGCGCCCGGTGTCACCTGCTTTGTAATCAGATTACTTCACGGCGGAATTAGTATGTATATTTAATGCAGTTTTTTTTTTCTTCTCTCCTCTCTTGTCTTTTATTCTTTTTAAATCTTGATGAGTGATGCAGGGAGGAACGGAGATGGGGTGGGGTTGCTCTTCTTGCATGTCTGGCGGATATGCCAGGGCCATGCTAATAAATGACAGCTGATTTATGCGTCTGTATTCTTTTATTTATAAAAAAATAGCAAGCGGGCTGATTTCTGATATTAATAATACAAGTGGATCCACTTTGATTAGGCTTCTGTGGAGAGCTGTGCATATTCAGCATTACAATTAAAGCCTCTGATGTGAAATAGGAATGACACGCTAATGAAGCGAGCTAGCGAGCCTGAACCGCGACTGTCCAACAGCATTACGGCCCATCTCGGATGAAGAGTAATTATACGAGGAACACTGAAATGTCATTAAAAATCTTCAGTAAGTGATTTAACCCACCATTCCTCACTAATGCTAGATATTTCTTTTTTTCTTTACCACCCCAACCCCCTCATGATCAACTCCCAAGGTTTTCCTTTGCTTTTCTTTTCTTTAAAAAAAAAAAAAAAAAAACCTTCCTTTTCCATGAGGCCAAGACCAAACTTCTCTTTCAGAAGTTCCATAAACAACAAAAAAAGGGGGGTTGAGGGTGCACCAGGGTCCTTAAACACAAACATATTGAGATTTGAGACAAAGACATACAATTGCATTGTCCTAATTTAATTGCAGAACTCGATGGTGCCGGTGGTGGTAGGTAATTGAAATCATTCCATTATAAATTCCATTATGAATTGGTGATTAAGGCCAGAGGTGATTACCATGGATTAAAGATGATAGTTGGGATTTTTTTTCTTTTTCTTTTTTGGCGTAACCTCTCCAGCCACCTGCACACGATCCACCTGAAACAGCCCGATTCTCCGACATGCAAGGGAGGAGAGTAACACGAGGAAGAGAGAGAGTGAGAGAGAGAAAGAGAGAGATACGGTGTGTGTAAAAAAGAGGGGAAACAGGGGCGATAAAGGCAGAGAGTGCGTTGGAGGGGAGTGTTGTTTCTAAGAGGATTTAGTTAATCTGATTCTACCCCTTCATTCGTGTTTGATGTGCTCATTTTCGCGGGCAGGAGCAGCCTAGGAGGGTTGTTATTGTTGGTGTAAACGCATAAAGAAACAACAAATAATGAGCTATATCATGTAACCATATCATATTCATTAGGGCTATTGTCAAGTCCTTCTCCTGCTTGTGTGTGTGTGTGTGTGTGTGTGGGAGATGGGGGGAAAAAGAACCTGATAGGATATGTGCGTGTGTGTACGTGGTGGATAATGCCACAGGCAAGAATTCATGAATATCAGCAGTTTCTCACCATTTTGTTGGGTTAATCCCTTGTTTCAGTTGGAGAAATAGGCATTTCTCTTGCATACATTACGCCGGCGCCTGCACATCACATCCACACAAAGTGAAAAGTACCTTTACGTCAGGTCCCTCTGATGTAATGATGAGTGAAGTTTTATGTATCGAGGTCACACAGTTTTTCCTCTTCTTTTTTTTTGTCTATCTCAGCAGCTCCTTCGGCAGAGTGGAAAATCGGACGCGTGGCGACGGGGCAGGCGAGTCTGGACTCGGGTTTACATTAAAACACAGTGACCGGTGGAAAACACAACACTGGAGAAGGCTTTTAAAGGAGTCTGATCTCATGGGGGGCGAGGGGGTTTGGCTCTCGTTTGAAAGAACCATCTTTGTCTTCTGATTTCGAGGGAAAAATGTGCTGACTGTGAGGCACCAACAAGGAAGTTTTTTTTTTTTTTTTTTTTTTTTAGATAAAAGCGGGCAAAAACATGACTTATCTAAACTGAAAAAAAAAAAGTGCTGCTGCTGATGAGACAAACACGTGGCTCCTCTGATGGCATCTGACGTGGAGCGCGACGCCCCCGTGGCGCCCGGGCCCTGCACTGGCGGGGCGGTTACTGGAGCCGGGTGGGGCTAGAGAGCGGGGCGCCCGAGAGTCCCCTTCGCCCGCCACCGAACCGAGCGCCGTGCCTCCGAGCTATGCAATTATTTTTGCACTGCGTCCAATATCAACTTGAGAGCAATGCAAATTATTTAAGACGCGCTTTTCAGGGCTCGCAATTATAATAATGATGATCTCAATTAGCGTTGCCATTGCCTCGGACTATTTAGCAGGCAATTTTGCAGCCCGGGGGCGAGGGTCTTCCAGGGAGCCGACACGCATCGTCAGGTCAGGAGGGGTGGAGAGGGAAAGACAGGAAGAGACGGAGAGGGAGAGCGAGAGGGGCGACACTCTTAATCAATAAACTGTGAGACTGTGAGATATTTACCACCCCATCCCGCAAGGGGACGGCTCATAAATTGGCCTAATTGGTCAGCGCTGGAGACGAGACGGATGATGCCCGGGATGCGCCGTCTCATTCAGGAGGGCGGGATGGGAGTCATTTGGCCTCTTACCGCTGAGCCGAGTTACAGTGAAACAAACCAGAGAAAGTGTCAGGGAGAGGTTTGCAGAGTTGCCTGCACTTTGTCCCGAGAGTGAAACAAGTAGAGCGATCCAGCTCTCGTGTCTTGGAACGGGGTGAAAACAGCAAGTCTGGCACTTCTAATTCTCACAAATCGACACATTAGATATTATTTATTCTACTTTTTACAGAAACTAGAGCGGGAAGTAATATGCTTTTGCACAGATTTGAACAAACAAGGTATGTCATGTTAACTACCGAGGTGTTGGTGGGTGAACTTGAGCTAAATAGGCCTCCCTGTTTCCTGCCTTTATGCTAAGCTATGCTAAGTAAAGTCCCTCGGCTGCAGTTGCGTATTTGCGGCACCGGCGCGGTATCAATCTTCTCGTCTCACGCTCAGCAAGAAAGCGAAATAAGCGCATTTCGTGATGTCAAGCGGTTGTTTCAAGGCTTCTGAAAAAAAAAGACTCCCTTCCTCAAGAATTAACTCCAATTTCAGTGCATCCTCTATTTCCCAGCCTCTCATGTAGTGCTGCACTGCCACAGTATATTAGAGAGACCCCCCCCTCACCACCACCACCACCATTCATGTGGAAAAGGCTTGCACCACCAGCTACCCTTTCTTTTATTCATCGTACTGTAAATAACTCCACTTTATGAAAAGCAGCCAGTGTGACTCACGGATACCTCTCTAACCACAACCCATTATTATTTCATGGCCTTTGAAAGAAGGGTCTATAGCAGGCGCTCTCACACTTTAATGTCGGAGCTCCCTCTGATGTTGTGTAGTACACAGCGGCCCTTGTTGCACTCCGTATGCGATCCCTCACTTGAATTCACAAACACTTCCAAGTGCATAAATAGCACGGAAGACGAGTGCCTCGCGAGCTAGCTAATGCTCTGGAACGCCATTGCTGAGGAGATAACAGGAGCCTGCCATGGCTGATGCCTGGGACTGTCATCAGGAGAAGGGGGGGGGGGGCGTGTGTGCCTGCGTGCCTTTATGAAAAATGCTGTTGTTTTCTGACCCCTCATGGGACATCATATGGTAAGGAAAAAGAACATGCATCAGCGTTACGATTAAATGACCAGCGGACATGATTCAAAGGGTCCCACGATGTCCCTGAGCACCCTTTGGAACGTGTAGAAGGCTCTCGGCATACAGACGAGCTAATGGGCAACCTATTGGTCATGGTAGATTCAGTTTGAATCTCAATGAGGGTGTCAGTGTAAGGCTGCTCCATGACCGACAAGGTGTGGTAGGCCTGCTGGAGTTGATTTAGCCACACGGCCTGTCATAGCGTTTTACCAGTCAACATCCATCAATCGGAGGGCTAAAAGGCATGGTTTTTTTTTTTGTTTTTTTTTTTCCACCACTCTTTTGAAGTGTCAAGAGGAAACTGCTGTCTCGGAGACGAATGGAAAATGAAAGACGTCTGATGAAATTTCACATCATTGTTTTCTCTACATGGTGCAGAACCTTGATGGTAATAAGGCAGATTTTTTTTTTTTTTTACATGAGCATGACAACAGACTTAATGGTGTGGTTTGTGCCAAAAAAAAAAAAAAAAAAGAAACGCTTTTGCAGTATGCAGAATTTAATCCTAGCCGGGGAAGTCACTTCTTACAAAAGCCTCTCAAAAAAGGTACACAGCAGTACTTCAGTGTATACTGGGACATGCTTGTGGTACATGAAGGCAGTGGGCTTGAATCATACAAAGGCTAAACCCATTACAGGTCCAGAGGGGTGGGCAATACAGTGCCTTGTCCCGCTCCTCTAAACAAGACTCTAGGTGCTGCAAGCTGGAACAAAGCCTTGTAACATATACATTAAACTTTAATTGTTTTTTTTCCAGCCCCTTCCCTCACATCTCTGAAGTAGCAGCTCCTGAAACGTTAAAAGTGTAATGCCAGCTAGATTTTCATGGCTGTGCCTTTGTAGAATAAAAGATATATGTGTAACAGTGGAGGGGTGGGGTAAGGGGGGGAGAAAAAAATACTCTCTGATGCTGGAAGTAGACAGTTGCTTTTCAAATTCCAAGTTTTGGTCCTTTATTTTATTCAGCAGTGAAATGCCATGAATACAGAAAATAATAACGTCTGTTACAATTCTCAACCATGACCTTCTAATGTCAGAGAACCTTTAACGTATGGACACAGTACACAGTAATGAAAAGTATCAAAAAAAGTAGTTGAATCTTGATCAAAAGGAAATGAAACAAACAAACAAACAAAAAAAAAACGTTTTCACCAATTACATAAACATATGTTTGCTACAGTCCCAATTTACTGTATACATAGGGGGATCATATTCCCAATTATTAGAGAAGGATAGCAGTAGAAAGGATACATGACTCAACTGCCAGACATAATGCTTCATAAAGTATGCACAGAGGTACAAGCAATAAATACACACATTAGGTTAAGCCTTACAGCTACGCAAAGCAGATGCAGAAAAAGCAGGTTTGCTATTCTTAGCGAGCAATGAGAGAGAAACAGTAAAAATTCAGGTAAGTCAGAAAAGAAACACTGAGATTTTTTTTTCCTCTTAGAAAAAAGTCTGGTAAATTTATGGGTCCACCAACATTTTTTTTACATAAGTATGCACAGTTATCAAAATACAGACAAAATCAACCCAGAAAATCCAGACAATCCTAAAATCTAGTGGAGGAGCAGATCGCAGTTCTGGAGGTCTTTCTGGTATTATGTGCAAGCAACTATTTTAGACATTTTTTTTTACTTAATTTATACAAAACCCATGCAAATCTACAGGTAATATGCATTCTGTGGCTGACAGGTTTTATCCCTCCCAAAACAGTATATCTGAGGTAATGCACTCCTATGCATTGTACGTACATTTAGGCCATCGTCCCGATGATTTTTATTATATTCTTTTTATTGGTTCTTGTTTCCAGTCCACCAAATGATTTTTAGACATGCATTTTTAAAACACAATATTCCCTTACAGGTAATCTATACATTATCATTCTACAAATGTTTGAGGACAACCTATTACAATGCAAATCTTCCATATCTTGACGCAGGGAATGTAAACGTTGGTTCGAGCCACGTCCTATGAGACAAGCGTAGTAAAGTGTAACAGCTCTTGTGGCATTCTAATAACTCGTGCAATCTGTCATAATTGTTCTGAATTTGTTGTGCAGAGGTAGAAGCTTTTAGAAAGCCTTTTTGGGTAAGTGGGAGAACCCTTTTTTTTTTTTTTTTTTTTTTGAAAGACGCAGCGTCCTTTTTATTTGGTGTGATAAGATTATTAAGGACGTCGTCTTCAAGTCGTTTTGCTGACTCCAGCTAAGTATTGAAGGGATAAGCTTTGTTCCTGGGCCCAGTACCCTCTTGACGTGGAACTGGCGTGTGTGTGAGTGCGTGTGTGTCTGTGTGTGCGAGCGTGTGTGTGTGTGTGCGTGTGTTTGTACAGTACTGCACGTGTCTGCGTGTTAAGCTCTTACAGCCAATCCCTTGGCTTGGCACAACGTCCGAAAACAACATATGCACAGTGTTTCCATTTTGGTCGAAAGCGGGCAGACGCGTTTTGCTCGTTACAGCACAATACAAAGCCACTCGTTGGTTCTTTGAGTTAACCGGAACAAGAACGTTTTGGCAGACCAAAAAGCTCGGGGGGTGGGGTGGGGTGGGGTGGGGGGGGGTCTGTGAGTGTGTCTGTTCGCGCATGTGTGCTCGTCTCTGATAGGGTGCGTGTGGTTTGTTTTAGCATTTCTTTATCCCATACAAGAGGAGGCAGAATTTTGTGTAACTTTGGTTTACTGAAAACAGAAATGACCATTAAAGCAACAACACTTTTCTAGATGACATTGGCTGTGAGGGAAATGACGGGACGTAGTCTCCACAATAACTACTTCTCTTTAGTGTGTATAAATACCGAGTGTGTTATAAAAAGCTGGCTACCTATACAGAGTGCACCAGCGCTGACACCGGCTGTGTCTATATAGTTTAGAAGCTATGAACCACACAATGAGTATTTGATGACGAGTTAAAGCAAATATCACCTAGAAAAGGTTAACCTTCACCGTAGATATCCTCTTCTGCAATGGCTATTATTATTTGCTTTTACATGGTAACCAAGCCACATCATTTCATATCAACTTGAAATTATGACTTATTTGGCTTCACTAGATATTTTTCATGTTTGGTTAGCGATGTTTTCAGTTTCGGTTTTTCGACACGGCTCGGAAACAGAAAAAACGCCACGGAAATAAGACGTGACATTATTTTGACAGTCCCACTTAGAACATTACATATTCACCAGGTTAAAAGAAACGAAATGTAATAAAAAACAATAATAAAACAAAATCCCAATGACTTCTGATGCATGATGCGTAAAAAAAAAAAAAAAAAAACTGGAAATAAAACGGAAACAAATTTCACAACAACACGATGTTTCTGCACTTCCATTGAATACACAAATGTATTGTTTTGGTCATAATCCACTTTTACAGTTAGCTGCTCTCTACCAGTCAAATCACCAGCACAAAATGCCTGCAGTTCAAATATCACATCACCTTTTTTTTTCTTTTTTTCTTTAACCTACACTACGCCTGGCAGAAAATCTCCAAAGTGGACGTTCTATGAGTTATCAAATTACACATCAAAATCAGCATTTATTTCCCCCTCTCTCTTACTCGTGATCATCTTTGTATAGGGCTAAATGAAACAATCCCAGAGGTTATTCGAAGGTAGTTTGCGGAACAAAAGCTTCTCTTTGTACTAGTTTAAAGTCACAGAAGACGGACCAAGAGGAGTTTGGCGGCTTCTGTCTATAAGCTATTGGCCATTGCTAGTGTTGGCTTTGGTTTCTAGCTGTTGCCTGTGACTGTTTGCAGGTAGACAAAGCTTTAGAACGAGGAGGTAAGGAGAACAGCAAGAAGAAAATTATGCAGAAATGCATTTGTTTTGTAAATGGTGCTTTACACAAACTAGTTTTTTTTCCCCAACTTAATTTCCAGTTGTTTTTTTTTACTTTTAATCACAAACAGATAATAGACTGGAAGCCAACTTTTTTTCTTTTTTTTTTTCTCTTTTTTCTCTGGACAGCTGCAACAACAGTTTTGGTACCGCAGTTCCGTTAACTGGTGTGATTCAGGGAATGGCATTTACAGTTGGTGGTGTCTAAAATCATATTTTGAAATTAAAGATGGTTAAAAAAAAAGAGAGAAGCTAAAAATAATATACTGGTTTTCATAATAGTAGCAACATACAGGCAGTGACACAAATTTCTGAGACTACTCCTGTGCAAATGATAACAGAGCAACAACTTGAATTGAACCAGCAATTGTCTCTAGACATTAACAACTACTGGGGGTTGGATTATTCACAAACATAAAACGTCTTCCTTTTTGGCAGTATATGAGGCCGCTAGCTTTCAACGGAACATGATTTGCTCATTTGATTCATGTTTTTTTTCCCCATCCGTGAGTCCATCATCCTTGTACTGTACGTGGCCACGCCATCTCTAATGAAATAGGTCTCAAAGAGTTAATCTTTTTTTTTTCTTTTTCTTTTTTTAAATCAGACATCTCATGCCTGTCATGTTTGGGGATCCCAAAGGGCTGCAACAGAGAGTTCCTTTGGACTGGTCTCCATCCGGATGCATGCTCAATAAATAGTCCCAGTGGTGAGAGAGACAAAGAGAGAGTCAGCTGTGGTTGCTTGGACTGTGGAGTGGTTTTCTAGTCTTGCAGGAGGTCTGTGTGAGAGAAACAGTGCGGCTGGGTGAGGGGATACGTCGACCAAAAACTGTATCCTAGTCACTCCAGGTCCTCTGATAAGTTCCCTTCCTCCAGCTCCCGGTCGTCGTCCAGCTCTGGACTGTGATTGGCTGTCGTCACCAGTGACATCGGACAGTCGTCGTCATCCATGTTGAGTGGCTCCTCCTTCACGTGAATGGGTGGCCTGTGACACAGTCACAGTAGTGATAAATGTTAGACTTTTAGGCATTTTATGACATGAATTTTTGCAGCCGACAGCAAGAACCCACAAGTTCTTCTAAAGGATGTGTTAAATTGACAGTTTTTGGAAAACCAGAGAGCAGAAAAAGATGGTTAAAAAAACCCACAGCAGTCATATTAACACTCTAAAAAAACATGAGAAATGTTTTATGGTTATTATCATGACATGGAATATACAATGTGGCGTTCAGCTTACGGATAAATATTTTGTTGTATCAAAGGAAAAAAAAGCCAGACATATAACAGCCATTACATGCATTATCTAGTGAGAGTAACAACCATGTTGTTTGCGAGACGCTAATTCGACATGATGCCTCACGTCTACTGTAAGTAAGCGCATGAAAATTGCATGAAAAATATGGCCCCTGTAAGGCCGATAAGCTGTGATGTTCCAGACATGTTTGGCATTTAAAAGTTTACTGATGACACCAGGTTGAAATACATGAAAAAGGAAAAAGGGAAAAAAAAAAAAAAAAACAGGCCACATGATAAATAATGGAGAATTTCTCATCCCTGAGCCCCCTGGAGCAAAGGCAGAGGAGAGGCTTTTTTATCTAGTTAATAGAAAGCGCAGCCACTCGTTAATATGCAGGGGCTGTGCATGTCGCTCCTCAAGAGGAAAAACCGGCAGCTAGGTTCTGCCATTAATCAACTTCAGCCCCGGCAGTTCGCTCGGACACCATGATACATGTTTTTAACTCTAAATGGATGAATATCTTTAGCCACTGTCAATAAGCGCCGGGCAGGCAGCAGCGGCTGAGCTGTGAGCGGGACGCCTCTCCTTTCAGAACAACACAAGAGTGGGCGGAAGGAAAAAAAAAAAAGTGTTGGGCGACTAACAAGAATAATAATGCTGTCACACACAAACAAGGCATAACATGATCCGGGGCCCTAGTCGGGGAGAGGGGTTTGTGCCACGATGATAAATCTGACAAAACCTAATTATTTCTGACACATCGGATGCATCAGAAAATCCCCCAAGACTTTGAAATAGGAGAGCGGGGAGAGAGAGAGGGAGACTTATCAAGTGGTGGTGCGTTAGGACTCGTCTCATAGCCCCTCTCCTGGGCTGCCTTCATCAGTGGAAGAGGGCGGGGGTGGTGGGGGGGGTTGAATTTGAAAAGAATTTTAAAAGGTACAGATGACTTTAATATTCAGAGCCAAATACTGTAAATTAATATTCTGATGCGGTGGGATGAGGAGAGAAGGCAGATCTTAGCTGGATGTCAGCGGAGCAATGAATATTTCTGTTTCTGCCCCTCGTGTTGATGGAGGCAGCGAAAAAACACCACGGCCAGAGGTTAGAGAAACAGAAAAACACTCGCTGGAGTTGAGTGAAATAAATTAAATCAGTCCAATCCTGTTGTTGTTTAGGGAAATAATGTACAATCAGGGCATGCTCGCGTCAATTTGTTCATGTTAGTTAATGAAAACCCTTATAGGTGCTAAAAGGTCCAATCAGACAATCCAATCAGCAGCTGATAAATTAGCTGATTAAAGGAAAATGTATAAACAGCATCTTTGATAGTTTATGAAGCGATGTGGGGATTAGCTTCTCGTTCTTGTGAACTGAAAATAGAAGTGTTTTGTGTTGTTAAATAAAAACAAATCGAAGG
>JAOXYL010000002.1:10992242-11004579 GCA_028564955.1 Terapon puta
AGTTTTCTGGGTCGCTGCTTCAGTGTGAAAAGAGCAGCCATCTAACTAAACTGTTGTAAATGCAAGATATATTATTTTTTTCAAATTAAAAGCCTCACATGACAGGTGGAATTTGAGACTGCAGTCTACATGACTTTGTGGATGAACTTTAAACGTCATCAGCACAAGTGGAAGTCAATATTACTCGATGACCGACTAGAGCTGATGCATCATCCCTAATGCTGTTAGACTTCCAGTACATGAGGAAGTAGAACAATTAGAAGTCTAAAAAAAAAACTGCACGGACAGTTACGTTGAATCCGTCTTTGTCTCTTCTGCTCCTTCAACATTAAGGACCAGAGAGTGTCGAGTCACCTCTGGCACGAATGCCAACTGTGCTCACTAATCGTCCGGCTTTTCCACCACTTTCACGTTGGCTTCCCAAATCTCATGTGAGAGGCTCTAACCGACTGGAAAATTCCTGACTGACCTTTTAGTCTCCGCGCTAATTTAGCTGGAATGGTAATGACATCGTTACATATTCAAGCCAAATTGCCTTAATTGTGAGTCTACAAGTGGAATGCATCCGTTGCGAGAGTTTGAATTAAAACCGACTTGAAAGATGGAGGGGAATGAGGGGCCGAAGGCGCTGGGAGATGGAAGGGCGGAGGCTGAGGAGAAGGTATCTGCGGTCATTTGTGGCATGTGTTGATAAATACTATAAAATGTCAAGAGAGACTCCGGTGGATGTAGGGGTTTTTCGGAGGATAATTATATGCCCACTTAGCTTTAATGAGCCGCTACACTGATGGGCTGGGACAAGGTCTGGTTGTACATGCAGGCAGAGAACGAGGATGATAGTTGGTGGCACATGGAAAGTCTATAGTTCTACTTATATATCTGTATCAATGGGTCTGATGGATTATGTTCAGAAAATTCCCAGAAATATTATTCCTTATTATCTAAACTGTTTCAGTTTACTAAAGGTTTTTGTTCTATTTTGACAGACACGCCACACATGCTCACACTTTTCACACACACCATTGAATTACTAATCTTTGAGCAAGTAGGTATGTTTTTCCTCTAAAGACCATTCGACAAGCACTCACATATGGCGCATGGCAGGCGAACCCGGAACATATGGGAACCAAAGTCAGAATAAGTGCCTTGGTGTGTGCGTGCAGGCGTGTATATTTATAATGTTAAAAGATCATTTCCTGTCCACGCGGGCCTGTTTTTCTTTTTTTTTCCCCTTTCAAAATGGCGTTGATTGCAGGCAAACGCTCGGCGGAACGAGCGGGGAGCGGGCACTTTGTCACCTCTCACTCATCCGAATACAAACTCAAGGTTGAGAAAGAGAGAGAGGGAGAGAGAGAGAGAGAAAGATCTTATTATTCAGAAGTTGCAGCCTTGCTGACTTTGATTCTCATCCATCTGTGGCATGGCCAAAAGGTAGAATTTAATGAAGTGCGATTCGGGGGAATAAATGGGGTCATATTGGAGACGGTGCACCGGTGTCTTGTATTCGTCTGGCTTTGGTTGTTCGCGGGCTTCACTAATGGAAAAACAGGACTTATTTCCAGCCCTGAGAGACCAACGCGCACTGCTCATATTTATCAAAAGTGCGATTCCGATGGGTGCAAATCTACGCCGTCGCATGAAATCCACCGGCCCTCTCACTTTTGTTATGTCTGCTCGCTTTTGCACACATGACACACGTCTAGTTACTCCACGCTCCGAATCTTCATCTCACCTCCCCTCAAAAAAAAAAAAAAAAAAAAAAAGGGGGAGCCTTAAAACTGAGGACTTAACTGTTCGTTTAAGAATTCTGTCTGAATTGCCCCCACCATCAAATGCAATTAGCTGCTCTTTCATGTGTGCTTTATGTAATGCAATACTTCATTAGCATCATTCATTCATATTCAGGCATGGATTATAGGCTGCAAATTCTTTATTGGACGAGATGGTACCAAGCTGCTGGAGTTTTGAAGATTAAAAAAAAAGCTACAGAGAGAGAGAGAGAGAGAGAGAGAGAGAGAGAGAGAGAGAGAGAGATTGAATAATAAAAAGGGAGTTTGATTCCTGATGGAATTATGGGATAATTATGCTATCTTGTGATTATCTACATTCTATGATGAGAGGTGATGAGGAAAATTATTCTATTGAAAGTAGGCACTTACTAAGCAGCAGAAACACGCTAACAAGGTTTTGCTCTCAAATATTTAAAAACTGGAGAGGAAATAATGTTTGGAAAAATGCATCATCTTAATATTAAATTCAAATGCTGTTTTGGGAGAAATGCATTTGTAATCATTCAATCGAAAAGCAAAAAGGCAAGGGGAGAGAGAAAAAAAAGAAAACAAAACGCAGACTGACATCATTTTCCTTCTTCAATGACCCCTTTCTACAATTCTCTGTAACCAATTCCAGCGGCGTGTGTATTTACGTCAACATCGCACCATCTTTGCCACTCAGCTGTAATTTTCAGGTGTTTGTTGTCAAAATGACATATCTTCTCCTCTCTCATTCCACTTCTGAGTGCCACTGCAGCCACCGAGCCAAACAGTCATCAGCAGCCAACAGGTTGTTTTGGCTATTATATCTATCACAAAGAAATGACCCTGCGTTTTAGCCAAGGACTGCGCCGCTCTGCCATCTAATACACTTCCAAACTCTATTGTCCCTCTCGCGGCGCACAATACCTGATAAGAAGCAGATGTAACTCTGTATTACAAATCCCATTCGCCCCCTTTCATCTTCTGTCACTCGTTCTCACAACTGCCGGGGCGGTTAAACTGTTCATTTTCTGTGTGTGTGTGTGTGTGTGGTGGGGAGTGGGGGGGGCTTGTTCGCGGCCGAGCTTGTTTACGGTAGACAGAGCAATATGCACTCACTGGTTTGGGAGATGACTTGGGTTCCGAGGGCCGCATGTGCAAGTGGGCCATCATCGCCTGAAGACGCTCACGTTCTTTAGAAAGCTGTTAGGAGGGGAGAAGAAGAGAGTACATTAGAGTCTATTAGAGTGGAGAAGAGGAGAGGAATAGGCAAAAAGGACGGGGATGAAGGATGTGAGACGCAAGAATGGGGAAAGAAAGAAAGAAAGAAAGAAAGAAAGAAAGAAAGAAAGAAAGAAAGAAGAGGTTTGATATAAACCAAACAGTTCTGCTGGTGATGTAAGACTGCGAGAGGCTGGGGGATGGAGAGGGGAGAGGGGTGCAGACAGGTCAGGCAAAACAAATAGCATTTCATCTTTTTGTCAATAGAGAAATTTAGGTCAGCGAGGCTCTGACAGTAACAAGCTAGTTGGGCCATAAATTAGGTGGTCCTGAGTGTCTGCTCAAAGTCCTGTGGACACTGTTAGGGGGATGGAGCGCAGCCAGCAGCTGCCGAGAGGTGAAGGGGTCTTACAAACAGGGTGCCAGGTGGCCCCGCCTCCCCGGTCCAGTTAGTGGCCCCAACCATCGCCTATCATCAATCTAATTCACAGGGAGTGACAGGGACTAGACCATGTGAAGGGCTCAAGGCCCCCGCCACCCCCCCCTACACACCCACACACACATACATGTACGAGGGCCAAACACACAGAGAAACAGACAAGCAAGTAGGCGTCCACGCACACACACACATACACACAGAGGTACACACATACACAGAACTGGGCCTCATTACTAGTGACGGCTCTCGTGGAAAAAAAAAAATACGGGGAAGAGAGGATGGTGGGAGTAAGGAATGGAAGAAGATGAGAAAAAAGAGAAGAGACACGACAGACAACACAAGTGCAGCACTGTAATTGGTCACACTGTAAAGTGCAAGCTTCAATAGCTTTTTGTTTCAGTGAAAAACAAAACAGAAAGGATGAAACGAATTAAATCGATCCTTTTAAACATTTTATTTCTCTGCATTCTAACAGAATGTATTTACTTTTAAGACCCCCCGGATGCCAAACAATTAAACAAAACTGTTCATCGGACCAGAAAATAACTGTGTGTGGGAGGAAATGTGAGCTTCAAGAAGACCTTATGATTAGAGGGTGAGCAAGAGATCCAACAAGTTACAGCCGAATCTCTCCATCATGTACACCCGACACTTCTACTATTACTCTGTCAGGGAGGAGTGGTCCCATTCTAATCATTCTAACGAAAGAAAGAAAAGGAGTCTGACCCAAAATGCACTGCTGTGAAAAGCGTGTCGCCCGCTTTCGACTGGCAGGCTGAACACTTCCAGCTGGCACTTTGTTTGAGCCTAGTTTAAAACATACGTATCTATTTGTTTCTAAAGGGAAGTGGAGCGCTTGTCGGCGGTGCTGAGTAATAATGTTGCTCAATCAGCGCTCTCATTATCTAGCCAGCATGACTTCTTAATAAGGTCACGCTCCACCTACTGAAAATAGTTCCCTCCTTTTGAGCTTTCTTCAGGTGCAAAGTGCAGTTAATTAACACAGCAGACCGGGAGAGATGCGCGCGCTATTAATTGGAAAAAAAAAGAGAGGAAAAAAAAGAAAGCAGAGAAAATAAAGCACACGCTTAATTCAATTAAAACAGCCATAATGGCTTTCGTTGTAAGGCCTCAGGATTCCTTTGTTTAGTGGCTTTGTTGAATTCAGCAGGTCCTGCTTGTCTGGAAGTATTAAGCAGACCACAGCGTGGCCTTTCTCTCGCTCGCACAACTTTCAAAAAATAAAGTTTTACTGGATGACTTCAATGAGAACTGAATTTACAACAGTAAAATGAGACAATCGGAGAAATGTAACAATACATACAGCTTTGTTCCAACTCAGCACCCAGGGGTGTTTTTTTTTTCTCTTTTTTTTTACCTGGAAGAAAACTTACTTGTATTTCAAGCTGCTGTACGACTTGCATCTGGACTCTACACTGGGCTGTGCTCCGATCGTCGAGGGCATGTTCGTTGTTTAGGTGCCTGGAGGTAGAGGGAGGAACAGACGTACAGACAGAGAGATGTTACACACCAACTTCATAATCTATCAAGCATGTCAAAGCCAGCTGAAGACAGAAAATTATATTCATTCTCACCATGATCAAAATTGTAGAGGATGATAATTACAGTATCAACTTCACCACTGTTTTGTTTTAATGATAATATTTCTATACTGGGACAATTATCTATAGGATCCAGTTAGGAACCATTGTTCCACACTGAAACGAGGTAATTAGAAGTAACATGACGGTGTGTGTGGCGCCATGTTTAACATGACAATGGGCCAGCGTCAGTTTAGATGGCTAACTTCAGTGCCACCCTGAGCGCTGCTTTCTGCAGAGAATAAAAGATGCTAGCCCAGCAGAACGGCTTTGTCTCCTTCGTTTACCGAAAACAATACACACAATTTAACACCAGCAACATTTGACACACAAAAGCAGCTCTTCAACTAAAGGTGCATTATCCGGCGGCAGACATATTAAATGTATCTGGTGTGTTCGCCTCATTAGAAGAAAAAGGCAGCCAGACAGCCATAACAGTCAATGAGGGTTTTTGTCTTGATTGGATTTCGTCTGTAGGACACAAAAGATCCTCACCATTAAGATAGACCTTTATTCCTGGTAAAGCACACATACAGGCGCACGCGAAAACACACACACACACGCACACAAATATGGGGCGAAAAGGGGTTTCTAAAGTGTTGTGATGCTGGGTAATGAGCCTCTATCTAAATGATCATTGGTGACAAACTCACAAAGCAAGCTTTGAGGAGGCATGCTTATGAAATGCCAGAGCTGCCACTTTATCTCCAGTAATTATAGGTTAGCTTGCAGACCCTTCAATGATCATTTACAGCGCTGCCTCCAGTGCATTAGAGGGAGTACAAAATCTCCCTCTCTCTCTCTCTCTCTGGCTTTCACTTTATCTAAGAACACACACACACACACACACTTACATTATCATGAATTTGCACAAACACTGACTGGCTCACACACACATGCAAAAAAAAAAAAAAACCCACACTGATGCACACAGAAGTACACACTCCCACCACATATTCCTCTATTCTCTTCCAAACCCCTAACTTCTTGTTTATCTGCAACGTGCGAAAACAAGAACTCACTGAGCCGGCGTTCTCTCGGCCTGCCAATCAAAACCTGAATGGAGCGTTTGTAATCACAATAGCTCTGTACCTTTCAATTACGCTGGCACACATTTAAAACCATTCCACCTCACCCCTGCCTATACTTTAGTAACCATTTCGGGTCTAATGCTCAGAATTTCTTCATTATAAATCAAGGATGAGGTAGCATTTAAAAAAAAAAAAAAAAAGGAGGGGTGGGGAGTGGGATGGATGAGGGATGGCGGCGTAGAGAGGGGGGAGGGACGACGTGGTGGATTTCGCCCGGCCCCGCGCCTAATTGCTGTTTCAGAATGCGCATGCAAAAAGGGGAGCATTACATTAATCATTTAATCACGTCCCTCGCAGGATGAGGGAACTAATGTTGCAAATACCCTTTTCATTTCACTGCCCATAATGCTATCTTATGCACTTGATGTATGGCGTGTGTCATGAATTACAGCTGCTTCAAAAGCACAGAGCGGCCTGCTCGCTGTCCCTGAAGATACCTCATTACAAAAAAAAAAAAACAGAGAGAGAGAAAGAGAGGGAGGGGGGGGTCTTTATTAAGTTTGCCTCTCATCGACAAGCAGCTTGTTTTTCTTAGATTTTGTCGATGAGTGTGATGGTGCCAAGGCCTCTCCACAGCCCTCCAGCCAGTTATTTTCCTACACACACACACACATACACACACCTTCCACTACTGGCCGGTTAGCAAGGCGATTACAGGCAGATTACTACATGCATTTATGAAATATTCAAATGGCAGCATGTCCAACTGTGCATTAATAATGCCACACAAAGACAAAAAAAAAGGAGGGGGTTGGAGGGAGGGGACACAGACGGGCAGAGCGAAAACAATAATGAAGGAACACCTTATTTACTGAGATGTGGGCAAAAAAAAAGTGCTTTGTGTTTCTCTCCTCCTTGAACTATAAGCTGTCTTCTCTAATTACATAAAAATCCCTTTTCTCTTATCTCTTATTTCATCTCCTTCCAAGCCTTGTACGATTTTTCTATACTCGCAAGAAATTTGTCATTACACCGCAGCTCTGATCTCTGCTGCCTCTTTGTTGCCTCTAATTATAAAGAAATCTAAATAATTTGTCGGCGAAAATGTGAGAATAAAATCGCAACGAGGAAATAGAGAGAGAAAAAGGAAAAAAAGAGGGGGGGGGGTGAAAGAGAGAGTCGTAATAACTGCAACCTCCAGGTGTAATCTTTTAAACCTTGGAGGTGGAGGACGTGCGCCTCACTGTCAGGCCTGGCTGGCTCCTGTTTGTGTTTACTGTTCGTGCCTCGCTTTAGAGGGACATCGATTTCTGCCTTGAAGAGGGAATTACTGGCGCGACGACGGCCTTGTGAGAACAGGGAGGAAAATGGGGATGGAGATGGGGGATTGAGAGTTGTAGCGAAAGGTGGAGAAATCAGAGCAAATAAAGAGACAAAGAGAGTGATAAATAGGGGTTAGGGTTATGGAGGGGGGAGGGGGGGCTTAGCTGTTGTCCTTTCAAGCTCTAGATGAAGATTTCTTTTCTCTCTCTTTTTTTTTAATGGCTGCTGCAGTTTCTCTCCTCTCTTTAAGAGAAGGGAACAAAACATCTCAAAGGTTTTCCCCCAAAGCAGTGTGTATGAATATGTATAGGCCATCAACGTCCACTAAGGGCCCAATAATAAATCTACTCGAGCCAGCATATATGGATGATGCACTTCTGCTAATTGTCTGTGCGTATTATCAGGGGCTGCAAAAGCCCAGCAGAGAGCGGCGAGTCCGGCCCCCTCACTGTCTGCGTGCGCCACACAAACACACACACCAACAGCAGTTCAGTCCAGCTACTGTATACACGCACATTTACAAAGAGAGGAAGCACATATGCGGCCATATGGAACAACACATGTACTGTAATAAACAAGTGCATATACGGAAGCGCGCGCACACAGACACACACACTCTCCCCATGGTGGTGGTGCATAAGTAATGCCCTCCGTTTTAAAGGTCTTGTCACAGTGCAGCAGACATGTGGCGGGGTAGAGGGGAGCACAGCTATCGAGGGGCCAGGGGCCTGCCTGCCTCCACGGTGCGTGTGTGTGTGGGTGTGTGCGTGCGTGCGCGTCATATAGAGACAAAGACACTTGGCTGCTGCCTTGTGGGTTTAATTAGCAGCGGGTTACAGACACCAACGTTCAGGTTAGCGGCTGAGCTTGCCATTTTAACATGGAGCCTGCCTCCCTGCCAGTAATAAGCAGAGCGGAGTGGTGACAGAGAGCGGAAGAGTTAAGTGTGTGTGTGTGTGTGTGTGTGGGAGCAAGTATCTGTTTATGTGGAGATAGACTGCTTCTTATTGAGGTGGGAGGACATTGATACACGAGGTGAAAGGCTGAAGCTGGGGGAAAAACTGATGTGTGTGTGTGTTTTTTTTTTTTTTATTAAAGCTGAGGGAAGAGTAAAGTCAGGAGTCATTTAAATCAATAAGGGCAGTGGTCTATACAAAAACCGCAGTAAGTACAGGGGAGGTTTTGTACAGACAAATATGGCTTTATAGAACTATGCAAATGTTCAAGCATTAATTGCACTTTCTTTTTAAAGCCTCCCCGCAAAAATTGCTCCAGCACATCTACTAATAGCATTAATGTTTCTCCCTCTGTCTTCCTCATGCAACTAACACAAATACACACATACACACGCACAACCACCACCCCTCCCTCCAACACCCACCACTCAAGAAACATCCCCTGCAATATCATTTCATTTTGAACTTCAGAGAGCTAATTCAGGGTGCCAGCCACCTCGCGGCTACCTTTTCCAGGTGAGAACACTTAAAAGCACACTGAAGAGCTATTAAATGCTGATCTTGACAAGTTTCTTCATGCAACAAAACAATAGATGACTAAACGTGTCACCGCTGCTGAGCTGAGCTCCTGCAGCGAGCAACGAGACGCCAGCTTGACTCGGGTCCCCCCCCCCCTCCCCTCGCCTCTGCCCCCCTCCCCGCACACGTAACCCACACCCAACTACCAACATCTAAACTGTCATCTAAATCTGACACCCGCTTTATGTAACCCCGTTTAAAACTGCTCCTGTGTGTGTGTGTGTGTGTGTAGCCGACTGGCATCTCCGGAAACATGAAAGGACTCCCTCTGACACCGACAATCACTGCTCCGAGGCACGCCACCGAGCAGCCATCTTTGTTCTGATGACGAGTCTGCCTTCTTTGTTGGTGCCTGTTTTCATGTGCTGGCTGGGTTACAGTATAGAGCCAGCCTCTGACTTGCAGGAGTGTGTATGTGTGTGTGTGTGTGTGTGGGGGGGGTGGGGTGGGGGTGGGGGGGGGGTTCTGTTCTGTTTTGTAGCAGCCAATGTTCTGGCAAGTGTTCTTACAAAACCGTCTGCCAACCTGTGTTCTCGCTTTCAAGTTTGAAATCTACCTGTTTTCTCTCCGTCTGTCTTTCCCCCCCTCGCTCAGTTTGTCTTTACAACCATGCATCCTTTTGCATTGGCTTACCAGCTTACCGGATTCACGGGCGCGTGGCTTTACGCGGCGCATCTCGGGCCCCCCTCACCCCAAATAACCGGCTAAGCTACCGAGACGCAGTATCCTTACGGCACACAGATTTTTACGCTTTTTTTTTTGTTTGCGCGTGAACTGACTGATGTCTTCTTTAAGTAAGTGTGCTGAGGTGATAGGACAAGACATCAGAAAAAACCTGCTAATCTGATACAGGCTTGCCTTCTCACACGCACATTTCGTTCCCAAGCTGCAAGGCAAACTCTTCTGCCTCTTCTGAGTCTGTAGTCCACGCTGGATGATGCGCCGCACACGGAAAACTGGCTTTTCATAAGCATGGCATCCGAAATCGTTCGAGGTGATGCCTATGGATGCGCTGCGTCCTCTGCAGAGAACGGATATCGGCGCTGACACGTATGTGGCGCATTTTCCGCAGGGGATAAGCAAACACACCTGTCAGGCTATAGTTGTAATATATATTCACCTCTGAATCACTTAAATCCATCGCTGTCAATTACGGTTCCTTTGAGTGTGTTGCACGCGTTGATAGAGTGTGAAAATCCAGCTTAGCGTCATGTCTGCCTGTGTCTTTCAAAGAGCAGCAAACACTGTGTTTATTGGAGTCATTTCGTTTCACAGATACACCTTTTAGCATTAATTCACGAGTCGCTGTAGAATTAGCAAAAGCCTGACCTAAATCCTGCGGCGGCTCCCCCATGGGTGGACTAGTTTTTTTGTATCAGTAAAAAAAAAATCTTCAGCTTTCTGCAACTTATTACAGTCACCACTGTAGAGAAATGCATAATTTGGAAAATACGCCGGAACAATGTCCTGATTTCAAGAGTTTATGCGAATTCGCATGGACATTTACAGCCCGTGAAAAACACTCACCAGATCGTTATTTCACAGTTAATTACAAATCTAATTAGAATATTCAAATTAAAGCTTTCCTTTCTTTTCTTCTCTGTGTGAGAGCAGAGAGCCAGGGAAAGAGTGATAGTGAGAGAGAGTCAGAGAGAGAGAGTGAGAGAGAGAGAGAGACCCTCGGTGAGTGGCAATGTGATAACCTGTAATCGGCAGTGCTGCAAACACCTTCTTCCTTTGATGTCCCCCCACTAACATCCTGGCAACAAAGCCGGCCAATTACAAATGAGCTAATTAACTAAATTGTTGATGGAGCATGAAGAGTTCATTCGCTCTGGCGCCTGCACCATGACAACAGTGAATGGGGGCCTTTGTTGTGGAGGTAAGTGTGCGGCCGTGCGAGTTGCCATTAGCTTTTGACGCTTTTTCACAAACCTATCAGGCCCTTCCACGCCAGGGAGGAGATTTGTTATGGATCAGAGTTGGTTTGAATCCTGCGCCGCTCGAGCTGAACCCTGTCAACTGGCTGTCTGGGAGGTCAACGTGTGCTCTTTGAAAGGCGGCGATGCTTTCTTTGTCAGGCCCCTCCGAGCCAGCGGGAGAGGAGGTGCTGTGGCGCAGGGGATAACTTTGGACCGCACGCGTGTCACACTTAAAAAACAGAAACCGGCTCCCTGTGAAATCCCGTGCGGCGTTAACAGGAAGAGGTGAGCGGACATCGTCTCCGGCTGTAACGTCTATGTTGTGCAGCAACGTTTCTTACTTCAAAAACTGTCCGAAGTCCTCGCAGATGTTCTCACAGCCGGGCCACTTACACACACCGTGACCGTACAGGGGGTGGGTCCCTCCACTTTCTTCATGTAGTGAACTGAAGAAAAAAAAAAAAAAAAAGAGAAAACTAACAATTAAAACTAATCCTCCAATCAATCTAAATAATCACAATAAGCAGCTACATTAACTTAAGAGACAATTCCGACTAATGTGAGTTAGGCCAGCATCCCCAGTGGAAATCTAGAGTGAGCTGTAGCTTTGTCTCCACCGCAGCCACCATCCCATCTTGTAAAGCCATTATGGGGAGGAGGGGTGGACGCTTTCAAGTAAACATTAAAAATCCAGACAGCCATATAATTTTCATCAGGAGATTAATACTCTGTGTAACTTATGTTCTTTGAGGACAGGGGGAGCAGGGGTGCTCTGGCGTTTTTCAAATGGCACCCAAATAAGTTACGACCCTGCCTAGACAGCACATCCTATTAAAGATGACAGTTTAACCTTTAGGCTTGGCACTGGTGTGCGCGTCCGTCTGTGTGGGAAAAAATGTGAGTGTGTTGCGTGCGTGTTTGTCTGCTTATATTATATTATCCCTGCGCATGTACCTGTGTGTGGTCGCCGACTGTGTGCATGTGTGCCTGTTGTGTGTGCGCGGCCCATGAATATGTGTGAGTGTGTGTTTGTGTGTGTGTGTGTGTGTGTGTTGGGCTAGCAGAGCTCACACTGCGTTTTACAGAGGGGCTTTCCCCACATCGATCCGTGGCATGTTAGTAAGCAGTGCTCCTGACAATACTCCTTGTTCGATCATTATGAGACACCGCACACCCCTCGGGACACAGGCAGATAAAAAGTCTTTTTTTTTTTCTTCTCCCCCCTCTGTCTTCCTTCTCTTCTCATTCCCTCCCTACCTCTCTCTTTCTCTCAGTCTGTCTTCTGAAGGTATCTTTTTCAAGCCTCCTTTTAGTGGTACTGGAGAGATAGCATCTACTTTAAACCAATTACACAGCACTTCCACCTCCAGTGTGAGTCTCTACCAAGCATCCATACACACACACACACACACACACACACACACACACACACACAGCTACCCTAAGTCCTTATTATAATATCGCCCAAGAAAAGCCTTTGAATAATGCATGGGCTAGATAGGCAGATATGT
>JAOXYL010000002.1:11009973-11022607 GCA_028564955.1 Terapon puta
GGAGCCATTGCACGTTTTTGTAGTCTTGCTGTAGTCACTTAATCAGCATAAATCAACAAAAGTGCAGGTTTTGATCATGATTCCCGTTGATTGAAGATTACAGTTGCTTAATGTTCTGTGCGACAGATCCCATACAAGATGATCAACTTTGCTCTTTTAGGGCTAACTATGTAATCTGTATTGTACTGTACAAAAACTTACAGTGCTAATAATTAAAGTGCCTTTTGTTGCTGTGAAAGAAGGAAATGCAAAGGCATGCGGTTGTGCTGGAACCACATCTCGAGTCTGAGCGCTCTTAATGAAGAGGAATAATCAGAATGACTGACATTCTTAATTAAACAATTCTCTTTCCCTTAATCAAATCTATGAATGAGAAATGCATTTCAACTCTGACACCAGACTGTGCCAGGCGTGTGCTTTCTCAAGCTGATTCCAAATATTACATCATCCGTCACCCATCATTCAGCTGCTGGTGCTCAGCCCAACTGTGCCCTACTCTCTCAGTCCCCGATGGATGCTTGTCAGGGAATTGAACCAGCGACACACCAGAGACAGTTAATTAGAGGTGACATGAACAAGTACGTCAATTCCAGATTCCTCTTGGTAAGCGTGTCAAGGACACTGGGCTGCGGTGAGTTGGCATGAGCGACTGGTGGCTGCGATGCACCAGAGCACAGGAGTATGAGTCAGGGCTGTGTGGGAGCGTGTGTTTTTTCCTGCGTGTTTGCACACACTCCAGTCGGTACTGGCGAATGAGGGCGTCTCAGGGTTTAAATTAGGATTCAATGAAGAAATAAAGTGTGATTGTAGGTTTAGATTTGTTGTACTGTATATGTCCCTGCGTGTGTGCAGACGTGGTTAACCATGCCGACTTCCAGGTGTCTGTCTCTGTATCAAAGTGCATCTCCAGCATACCGGCCTGCTTGCATCGAGGCGTGTGTGTGCATGCGCCGCCGTGTTTGCGCACAAATATTAGTCTAAGGGTGGGTGCGTTCAAAAGCGTGATTGTTGTGTACCTGCTGCAGCATTACAGCCTGCTGCTGCTGGAGCAGGGCCTGGAGCTGCTGGGGGGAAAGAACCTGCTGCTGGAGGATCTGCTGCATCTGTTGCGGCGTGATCACCTGGGGACTCATCATGGCCACTGACACTGGAACCTGGACAGGGAGGGTGAGAGAAGGGAGGGATGGAATGAGGAGGCAGAAAAGAAAGAGGAGGTAAGAAACAGGCAGAGGGGAAGGGGGGGTATAAGATGTAAAGAGAGGTGAGAAAATTGAGAGGAGGGTAAACAATGAAAGGAGGAGTGAGATGGATGGAGGGAGGTGAAAAAAGGGAGAAAGTTGGAAAAATAGATCATTAGAGACGTGCGTCAGGCCTACTGGCATAGATCTACTGGGAGTGTGGTAATTGGTGACTGAGAGGTAGGGAGAGCAGGCCTCCCATGGCCGTGACGCTTGGCAGCCTAGAGGAGATGCTGAAGGACAGATGGGTGCTGTGCCTTTGTGTTGCTCATCTTATTTTGCTCTGCCTCCACCCCGCTGGGAAAAGTGAGAGATTTAAATAGACGTAGACCTTAATTAGCGGGACCCTTGAACTCCCCCACTTTAGCGTGCCTATCAGTGCTGCTATTGTGGAACGGCGTGAAAATGCACAACTCTGCAAGTTGATTAAAACTACACCGAAGTGGACACATCAGCATGACGTGGTGGGTCGTGGCAGGGAGGCTGGGGGGGTTCACCAACAGTAATTTTCTCCATGTGGGAGGGGAGGGAAACATGAACAAAAGACTGGAACTCTTCTGTTTATGTAGCTGGGAGTTTTTCTACGCCTTCTGCAGTCAACGAGTTTTACATTCTCACAAAAATCACAAATGCTTCATGCACTCTGCCGACATGCCATTTTGAAAAATTCATGTCAGTTTTTAGGTGATAATCATTAAAATACGAGCTGTCAAACTGCGGCAGACGAACTTCGCCAAAACAAAACAAAGATACACATCCTGTATTTCTGCCAAATTCTTCTAAGACGGCACCGCGAGCGACTTCTGAGGCAGCAGATCAATGAAAAGCGGATACGTTTCTCTTCGGCCTTTGATTGTGCGCGCACGCTCTAACAGGGGAGTGTGGGCTAACGCTCGCTTCACGGAGTTTCAGCTCCTCGTGGCTGCTTAAAAATTGAACAACTTTTGGAGAGAGAAGATAATGCTATTAAATATTGTTTACTTTCGGAAAATGAAATCAACACAAGTGAGTGATTAAGACTCCAACGCGGCGCAACAACATGATGGCTCAACAGTTGATTCTGCATGAGTGAATAAGACACAAATGCGGGCACACACTTCACTTGACTGATTGGAGTGACCCGAATCACCTTCCTTCCCTTTGACCTCTAAGATAAAATGTAATCAGCTTTAACCCAAAATAGCTTGATGTTTATAGAATAACATGTGAACGTAACTTTTCTACAGCCAGATGCTGCATCTCGTCAACAAAGATTCTCGACAGACCAGCTTTATGCTACGACAACACAATTAAAACATCAACATGTAGTAACACCTTCGGGGAAGCTAATTGCGGCGGTGTTTGGCACGGGGCGGCCATGACAGTAGCTATCCTATATGGCGTGTCAAGGGGCCAATAAGACATCCCTGTCCTCATCGCCAGCTAATCAAGCTGCCTTGATTACTTTCCATGCATGTCTCTCCTCCCTCCTTTTCTCCCTCCCTCTCTCTCTCTGTCAGGCCTTGACACGTCCTTGTTTAGCTCTCCTCTCCTCGACGCCCACCCCCCACCCCAGGTTTTCCCCCCTCTTTGATTAGCCGAGACATTTGCATGGTCACTACACATTTTTCATTTTAGAAGTCATTATGCATTAGTGGCTCCTGATCGCCCGCCTTGACTAATCCTGATGAACTGAAAATCACAGCTGAAGGTCAACTTCCAGCCGGCCCCGCTGCACATTCATATTCATATTCAAACAAATCCTGCCTCCATTGTTCATTAGGGTCTTAGAGAGAAGGGACTCCATCTAAGGTGGGAGAGGTGGAGGAGGAGGAGGATGTTGTGGTACATCTCTTTTCTTCTCTGGACTCTTCTATGCAAGAGTGCAAAAAGAAAATGCATTCACAATAAGCGAGGTGCCGAACAAAAGCCGTCAAAAGTTGCAAATTAAACAGTCCGTGTGTAATTATGCAAATGCTGTGCTTACACCTTCAATGTTATTAACCCTTAAAGGTACATTTGGTAGGTAAGTAATTACCTCTGCAGTCACTCCTGGTTTTGTGTTGGATGCCATGACAATGGGACGAGTGCAGCTGAGAAACAACATGAGTGATGCACTCATTAAGACTATTAATTGGATGCTGCCTCAAAAGATGTTTTGGTTCACAAAAGGGATGCAGGCTTAGAAATGTAGGATTTAGCACAAATATATGCGCATGCATATGTAAAGTGGAATTAAATATAAATTCTACATTGTACTTCAAACTGTTCCACCGTGTTAAGTGGTGAAATATAAGCTCCATAGTCAGATACCTTTAAATGAATAATGCAGGATTTCATAAACAATGAATGGAACAAAACAAGTCTTCAACAAAGAGCAGAAGGAAAAAAAAAATCAAAACAGCAAACAAGCAGGTTATGAAATTGGGAGTTTCCTTTTACACTTTCATTAGTTTTTTTTTTTTTTTTTTTAGAGACATAATGGTTGATAATCATCTTCATTTCACCACTGCTCCAAACAAAAAGAGGGGAAGAATAAGGGAGAAAAGGCAGGAAGAAGACAGAGAGGGGAGAAAAGGCAGTGGCCCACGTCCATTGTGAAGTGCAGCACAATGCTAATTCCAGCATTTAACTGCATGCTTTTCTGCTTGACGTATCAGAGGCTCCAAGATGAAAGCAGATAAGTAATTGCTCTCCTGGTTCTTATTCTTCACTGACAACCCATAAATTTAATTTTACACACACGTTCATTTACATTTTCGAGTATATGACATGATAATTGCAGGAATATAACACCTCCATTTTGCAGGATACTGCACGAGGGCTTGATTGACGTGAGCGGTGAATTGAAAGGAACAGGAGGCTGAATTGCCTCTCCAAGAAATGATTTTGCCACGAAGGGATAAAATTAATGAGCATTTACTCGACGATGGCAGTGGCGTAAACATCCACACACGTGAATAGACTCTCTTTCACAGGAGAGGAGCCATGATATCCAATTGGGCTGTGCCTCTGCTCCTCTGTAATCCAAAAGGATATATTTCCAACACTGGTGCACAAAAAAATATTAATGGGATTTATTAAATCGTTTTAAATTAGCTGCAGCTGATGTGGCCACTGGGGACCTTAATAACAAAAAAGGTGCTTCTCCTGTTTTTAATGGTGCAAATGTGGATGGAAAGGAGTAGTTTGCAAATGACTTTTGAACAAGTCGTTTGTATGTAACCCATGCTTTGGAGACATTTGTCAGAAACATGCTAGTTTCTGACAGTGTTCGCCATTTGAACCCCCTATTTGTTTATGTCCCCTTGTCTTAAAGAGAACGATGAGCTGTATTGACATGAACTTTGAAGCCATGTGGTTTGCCCTCAAAGTTGGAGAGCAAAACAAAGGACCTTTAAATTGGCTCCTGATGTGAAAACACTGGTGGGGCCCTCACCAGAACAAGCAGATCATTACACCACTCTTGTCACACCCGCAGCCTTGTAACCAGCCTCTCCAATCCCTCGCAAAAGGTCAAGCTCTTCCACCGAGAGCTCAGGTATCTCTTCCAGGCAAAGCTGGCACCCAAGTCTCTCGTTATGTCTGATTTAGCTGGGCATTCTGCCATTAAACGCAGGCCGCCGCATCTCCGCTGTGTGCTGCGTCTCCAACTACCTGGACCAATGGACAAATGCACTTCCAGCAATTGCGCTCACCCCCACTCTCTTGTGCTTTATCTTGACGAGTTTTCTTATGAGTGAACCCAAATTACCTAAAGCGGGAGATAAGTGGTGGATCGGAGTTCAAACTTAAACAATTAAAGTCCGGCAGAGAGGAATTCGTTTTATTCAATTTCCCTCTATAGAATTCACGTCGCAGCAATAAGCAAACTGGTGATTAGATGAAGGCCATAAACATTGTCGGGGGCAACGGACGCGGGCCTGTTATCAACGACGGAGGTTGTTTCTGTAGGACCGGACAGGGGACTGAGCTGGGCTGCAGACACTGCTAAGATAAATGCAATGAGAAATGGAAGGGTCCTAGTCGGTAATTACTGTGGATCCTTGGCAGGGAGAGTCACTGCTAATTAAGCCACTAGCTTCATTTTACACAGGAAGGGAGAGAGAGAAATTAAGGAGAAAAAAAAGAGAAATACTTCCTCCGCCACCCACCCCCCGCCCCCCATTTCATCTCAATCTCCTGAGCATCCCAGGGGGTGCAGGACCCAAACTCTGACAACCACTCACCCCCCCCCCTCCTCCCTCCTGCATAGCTTGTGGACTCGTGACCTCTAAACTCCCTTTCACATGACACTGCTCATTTACTAGCCAATTACTGCCAAATACGGCCATGCAATTATTGATAGCTGGGTCTCTCTCCACTCGAGGACCACCACGGCTTCGGGGCAGCTGGCCTGGCGGGCGCCTCATCCTGAAGTTCAAGCGTGTGGTCGGCAAGGAGTACACGTGTCGTTACAGTGTCAAAAAAAAAAAAAAAATTGTGCGTGTGCACGTCGGCCGCGCTCGCTCAAATGCATGTCGTGTTTTCAGCTTAGGGAGATCAATACTCCAGATTGTCAGGACTGAAGCTAAGTGGATTACTGAATGTTTTCCTAAATCAATTTCCATAGCAGTTTGGCAGCAGTGCATGGGAAGTGCAATTTATCATAACATAAAGACCCATCATGTAAAAGCCTCTAATAAAAAGCCTGAGGAGATTGGGACGGGCTTAGCACAATTTCCATATTGATTTATCTCGACATGCAGATAGTCATTGATTGAGCCCCTCGAACGTCGTGCGTGCCACTGCGGCTGCGTCACATCGCCCGCGCACATTGTTTGTGTCATTATCAGCACAAATAGTCACACCTTTATCATTAAACTGGCACTATTCCCTCCCGACCGATGCCTCCCTGCAGGTGTACATACTTGGAGAGTAAATGGGAGTGACGGATCGGGTGGGGCGGGGTGGGGGTGAGAGATGGAGGGAATTAAAAAAAGAAAGTGCAGAGAGAGGGGAGAGTGCTGAAATAGAAAGAAAGTGAGAGGGAGCACAAGTGAGAGCAGGAGGGGGGTAGACACTTCCCTCTGATGTTGCAGGTAATATGGCCTCCACTGGATCAGCCTCTTCATCAGTGACACACAGTAAATTACAAGTGCTTCAAGCAGCTCAGTGAATTATAGTTCATCACTTGGAAAGGCTTTCCCCCTCACCACCGGGGCCCAGGCGTATCAGATCTGCCGGTTAGGATCCAATTAACACCCTGGCCAGAATCATCTGATTGCATGTGTAAGGGCTGGTATAACTCGTTTATTGCACCCATGTATCTTCTGTCACAAGGTAAATTTGTTGCTGCTACATCAAAGGTCTGAGCTACTTTTTTTTTTTCCCCTTCCCTCCCTCTCACTTTCTCTTGATCCCCGAAACTCAGCTACCTCGCCTTGGGGTTGCATTTCAACTTCTTTTGCATCACAATGATGAACCTGCTCTGTCCTCGCAATTTAGCAATCTTGTCCTGTAGGTGTTGTAAATGCAGGGGGGGAAAGAGGTGGGGAGGGAGATGGGGAGCGGAAAAAAAAATCTTGTTTTCTGGTTACAAAAGCAGTAACCAAGGGTGTTTGACTTAAAATGTGCTGACGTTTTTGTTTTTTTTTCTCTTTCTCTCTCAGAGTCAACAGAAGTTTTCCTCATGAATAACATAATATTTCCCACCCCCCCCCACTCTCTCTCTTTTTTCCCTTCGCAGTGATAATTTTTCTCTATTTTCAGATCCAACCAGAGGGGATGCAGTGGAAAGATATATTCATAAATGTAAATGTGAACTACCATCCTTTAGCCACGCAGCTCTGGAGTCGGCTAACCTATGCTCGAGCCTGGCGTCGCAGCCCTTTTGCGCCGCATCCGCGTGTGTGCGTTCCGCATGAGAGCCAATAAGCAGATGAGTGCCGCCATCGAGATGATATTGGCTCAGTGGCGAAACGTGCGGACCTGACCTTTAAAAGTGTGACACTTCCTTGGATGGCCCAGTGCCCACAACCAATCTGACTGGCCTGGGCAGGAAGCTGTAGAATTTACAGAAAAACAGGCTAAACCAACATCTCTCCCGATCCATAAACTGACCATAAAACCTTGAATATTTTCATTCGTACTTAGAGCGCGGCATTGCACAGATGGGACTGAGGTTATTAGTCTTGTAAAAAAAAAAGGCATTCACAGCTTGATAGTGTGAAAGGGGCAGAATAGCACTCGCAACACTTGCAGTAGGGCAAGCTCGCAGGTTTTGCATGGCTAAGAATTGGATGTTAACAGCTGGGAGGAGGGGTCAGGGGGTAGCCTCACAGCTTTAAGCCACCCACCTGACACAGTCACGAGACAGTTTGGGAGGGGGACTTTCTAGCTGTTTTATATGTGCCCTCTGACATATAGAGACGGTGGCTGTGTCAGGAAGGGGCAGGTGGAGATGTGGTAAGACGGTGGGATGTGTTTGGGTCACGTAAACACCGGTTCCAGTTTATTTTACTGCGAATCTCGAGCCGTTCCTCAAAACACGGAGCACAAATCCTGCTCAGCCACCAGGTGTTTAGCTGCTGTGAGTCCGGCTCTGCCTTGTCTCTCATTGAGAATCATCAACTGAGCTACTAACAAACAAGACTTGCACAAAGTCACTCCTGGCAGTGCGGAAACTTTAAGTAACTGTCATTGTGCCTGTGTTTGTGCATGAGCGCGGGCTGTGTGTGGATGCATTATGCACGTGTGTGCGCGAGCGAAACAACTGTCAGATTCATAGGCCACTGTAATCCTCTCCGCCTCTCCTTGTCCGCGTTTCTTTATTTGTATTCCAAATGTCAGTGTATAAATGCCTTTCAGAGGGGGGATATTGCCACAGAGAAGAGGAGAGCGAGGGGAGAGAGGAGCAGAGGAGAATGGAGCACAGACGAGAGGGTGTTGTGTGCCTTGGGAGAGCCGTGTAAGCAGCATGGCGGAGGCAGGGGGATTTACAGGGAGAAATAGGTGTTTATTGAGTGCTCCCGTGGGCTTACTGTGTAATAATAGACCTGTCACATTACGCAAATGTGAAGAAGCAGCTTGTGTGTGTGCGTGTTTGTATGTGTGTTTGTGGGACTGTTTTTTTTTTTTTTCCCCTTAAACACGTGTGTGTGTGCGTGGATACGAATGCTTGAGCTGCCTGCCTCCGCATCATCAACTACTGAGACGCAGCGATGAGCGATCGGATAGAATTAGTCAGGCGAGAGCCTTTAGCCGCTAATACGCGTAATTAAAACTGCAAGCTGAGGCACTTAGATGCTTGTGTACTAAATAATTTACACGCTATGATCTATGGATCATTTCCCGCTCTTAAATACTAAAGATGGGAAAACAAGAGGAAAAAAGAGCGGCAGAGGATTTATCAGTATCGCTACCATAAGCAGGATGTCATGGTAATTTTAATCCTTTTCCCACTTTCTACTGTGCTAATCATACAAGGGGATCAATCTGCGTGATTCCTCGGGTGGAAAACATGCAGCTTGATTGCCACTGACTCTTATCAAGCCGCAAAGCTCTTAGAAATACTGCACTATGGCATCCACTGTGGCCTCATAATCCAGGTAAATAATGCGGCTTTATTGGGTCCCTCAAGATGAGAATTAAAAAAAAGAGTCTGGTTCTGACAATAGGGAGGAAACAGAACAATAAGAACAGCAAAACAAGGCTTTTTAATCAAGTCAGAGTTTCTACTGCTTTATACTGATATTTGCACAATGGAGTATTACAGCTAAAATGTCATTTGAAATGAGTGGATTCAAGGGCACACGGCGGAATATTCCCACTGTAAAAAAAAAAAAACGAACCTGAACCAGAATGCACCGAGCCCTGTTTGTGCCGCTGTGTATCGGAGTCGGCGGCGCCACTCCCGTGACGCTCCGCGTGAGACTTTTTGGAACAAAGAGGTGAGGATGTTAATAAAGGCTGGATCAACAGATGGATTAGTTGGGAGCTGAGGACAGGCCCGATCGGCAGGCCCTCCGATTCATATTGATTCATATCGCCAACAAGAGGCAAGGATGGAGTAAGCAAATGTAAATATTCAATATTTACCATCCGCTGGTGTTATTAGAGGCAGGGGCTTGGACATGGGCAGACGGTTATCATGCACCCACACTGCTCTCATTCAATATTGTTCTTCCTGCCATGTATGTATTGTACTTGGTGACTATGCAGGCATTTGTAGATCAGGATCCCATTTGTTTGAATCCATTCGCCTCGGCATACAGAACCTCAAATAGGAGAAGCGCAATGGACCCCGACAATAAGCTACAGAGAGCTGCTGTTGAATGAATTATTTCCCTTCAGCTAAATAGATAAAAATACATATCTCTACGCACGCAAATAAACAAACACCCTTTAGAAATATGTTTATCATCGCTATGCCATTGTGTGCGTGAATATACTGATAATATTAACGCTCCTGATGAGGTTGAGTCGAATTATTTAAATGAAAAAGCATGACTGAGTCTTTGCCAACCTTATCTCTTCGCCAGTGCGTAATTAGGTACACAGGGGTGCGACTCCAATTGAAGGTGTCGCCATTGTTAGACTCTGTGAAAATATCAACGGGTGAGGTTAACGCCAATTTCCCTGACATTAATGAAATGCACAGAGCCCCTAATGAGGTAAACCACTGCTCCTTGATAGTACTTATTAGCCGAGTGGAGGGCACAAACTCCCACACTTCAATTTCAAACAGCTAAAAATAAATTAAATAAAAAAAAAAAATGAAAAAACTAATAATAAAAACACGGAGCAGATGTCAAGGGGCCTTACATAATTTGAGGCAGGAAAAACCAACTTACTGTCTTGTTGACTTAAACGAGTGGAATGAAAAAGACTCGCTGGTGTGAGAAAAATCTTAACACCGGGAAGACAGGGGCATAGCAGGCGACGTGTTAATGTATGTGTTTGAGTTTTGGTGTTAGTGTGCAACTGTTCGTTTGTGTGTGTGTGTGCGAGTGCATATGTGTACAAGTGTGACCTTTACCAAATCACTGACGACAGAAATAGACAGCTCTACGAATCAATAAGGCAAATTAGTGGTGAAGGGTGGATATGACAAGCAGTTAAAATTAGCTGTCTGTTTAACCCACTAGCCTGGCTGACATGTCTTTCAAATGATAATAACTAACCTCTGCTTCCTCCTGTGTCAACAACACCGTGGATGTAGTGTAGAAGAGCGACCTCTGAGTACATTACTTAAAAGTGTTCATTATTGTCCAGTTTCATCGAATAAAAAAAAAAAAAACGGCATCAAATGGGTTTAGAAGTCTCGCTGACTAATAAACAGTGTGCGAGGACGCTGCCCGGCGGCCTGCGGACGAAACGAGAGATGTGTCTCTGAGATGTGTCTCTGTTGTGTTTTTCTCGTGTCCGTGTGATGCTCGGCCTCCTGGGGCCCGGCTCGCCCGGCTTTAGGATTCCAGCGGCAGGTCCGAGGATTGCGCCGGCAAATCAAACACACTTGTGGAACAGAGGAAATCTTCTTTTCGGAGGAGCATGTATTATGGATGGACTTAAGAGATTAGATGGGGAGCTGCTTTACCTGCAGTGGACGCTGCTTGTCCTGGCTCTTTGGAGATTTCAGGCCACTGCCTGGCTGCTGCAAGAGTAATTGCCTCGCTGCTTGTAGGGCCTGGGAAGAAAAAGGGACGCAAGACAAAAGACGGTGTGAGAAAGGAGAGAAAGAAAGATCGGAGGGGGGGGGGGCAGGAAAAGAGACAGTGAAAATAAACTATTAGATTTCCTGAAGCTGACAGCACACATTATTCAAATTTCCTGGGACAAAAACAGTCCTCCCTGACTGAAAACTCTGCCCTGATATTTCCTGCAACACGTTCTGACGCGGTTAACACTATGCTGGAGACGCGCTTTAGTAACAATTCACAGAGCTGTGATCAAGGATAAATACAGTTTGTCTAGAGCACCCCTGAAGAAGAGGGTGGGGGAGGCGGTGGAGAGAGGGGGGGGTGGAGAAAAAAAAAAAAGAAAAAAAAAAAAAAGGCAGAGCGTCAGTAGAATTGACCTGTCTAGTGTGTGCTCAACTGAAATACCCACTTCTCTCGGCAAATTACCGCCACATTTGCATATTCATAATATCAATTTGAAGTAGAGGCAGCACCATGTGAAGTGTCCCTGGGAGCTGTAATTAAAGTTGACAAAATCAACATCAGATTACATTTAGAGTGAATTAACTAGCAGCCCAGGTTTTACACTATGCATTACGGGTGCTTATGAGCCGAGGATGGGTGATAGATGGGTAGAAAGATGGACAGACAGATATAGAAAAAGAGGGACCTTTTTCCCTGCCTGATGAAATTAGTTCGCAGCTGTTTACACACGGTGTGGAAATTAGAAAGATCATATTTGTAAATTGTAAAATTTGCCATCAACACCTTCAGATGCATTTGCGAGACGCGGAGACGATAAGAATCGGGGAGGCTGGGATGTGGCGTAATTTATTTCTCTAGGGTTTGATGGGATTACAGATCCCCCCTCGCCTGGCTCTGCGTGCATGTGCGTGTGTGTGTGTGTAGTGAATGTGTGTGACGAGCAGGCTCCGGCTTCACAGGTACGGTGGCAGCTGGGCTAGCAGCTTCACTCCCGATTCTTCAAGAGCAGATGGATGAAAGAGTCTGGCAGAAAAGAACATTGTGCACAGCTGCTACTACTGCTGCCGCTCCGCACACCGTATACCTTGTATTCTTCGGGCCCACGAGCATCAAGTGGGAGAGGCGGAGGGGAGAAACGGGGAAAAAAAAAAAAAAAAAAACATGCTTGCACACACACAAGACAACACAACACAACAACTTCACAGGTGTTTCCTTTTTTTTTGATGAAAAAAGGAGAGGACAAGAAGGAGGCGATATAATAAAAAAAAAAAAAAACTCAGATGGAGAGTGACACTTCCTCAGGAATCAGGGGTGCTCATTTTATTTTCTGGTGCTTGCCAGTATCCATGACAACAGCTGCCTTGACAGGGCGTGCATATGGCGCAGCTCTGCCAGCTGGTGGGAACAATGTTTGAACTAGTACATTGAGATCCTGAGCAAACAAGAGGAGAAGACGGGAGAGAGAGGCGGTAAAAAAAATGAGAGAGAGGAGGGAAAAAAAAAAAAGTTGCCATGTCTTAACCCCTCGGGGAACACAGCCGCCCCCTGATCAATTATGAAAAGACAGAGCTGGGGGGGGGAGGGGTTGCTTGAGGAGGTGATGCTGAGGGGGGGGTCTGTCTGTCTGCTCAGGAGGAGCCAGGCTTTCTGAACTAAAGTAAACAAACACATTACACTGGCACTGAGTCCTAACTGCATTGATCTGTCTCCTTGGTAAGAGGAGCCTAGTCGCCACCGGTTTGTGTGTGTGTGTGTGTGTGTGTGTGTGTGTGT
>JAOXYL010000002.1:11022707-11041232 GCA_028564955.1 Terapon puta
TGTGTGTGTGTGTGTGTGTGTGTGTGTGTGTGTAATGTGACATCTGCAAGCCGAGCCATGGCCTTTCTTCACGACACACACACACACGCTCAGGCACATACAAAAAAGTTGCTTGTATCACACGCTAAAGTCCACATCAACACCTGCAGTGGGCGCATACACACACACACACACACACACACTCGTGTTGCTTTGTTTCTTGTGGACTCCCTCATAATGGATGGGAAATCAAACGTTGCTTGACTTTCGCTTCCTTTCACTGAAGGCAAAAGACAAAACAAATTCCTTGAATGCAGCCAATCACTTTGCTAATTAAAACACGGGGCCTAATTAATCTCCATGATTGGTGAATCAAAGTAATTATAAGGTTTATTGAGTCCTGCACACAGCGGTTAGAGGGAAAGCTGCTTGATGAGTGCAACCCGAGGTAGCTGTCAGGAGGAAATGTTTATCCATGTGTGAATCAATAATGACTCACTGTGTTATATCCAAAGTCAAGAGAGCCACTCGATATATTACACACGGTCAAGAGTACAAAGAAAGAGATGTTTTTAAATGCACTTCCAATATCCGCGGCAGGTAAATATCGAGGGAGGTGCAGATATGAGAGGTAACGCGCAGGGGGTGAAGCAGGGAGATCAACTGCACCCGGCTTATTAGAAAAGAAGTCTGCTCAGACTGCATAAAGAGCGCTTCTCCAAACATAACACAGACCTTATCAACGCCGGCCAAACTTTTTTCCCGGAGAAGGTTTGTCGTGCCTGAAAGCGTCTGTCACCTCTTCCGTGGAAGTGGGGTTAGCCATTTTTTCTGAGAGACTGTGACGGTGTGGAAGGTAAAGGGAGGTAAAAAGAAAAAAAAAAAAAAGTCCTGTACCCCTCACTTCCACTGGCTCTGAGTATTCAGCCATTACAGTAAAAAGCACCAATTTGTGCCACCCACTTCCCACTCCACAGAGATGGCAAGCTGAAGCTCATCTCAGAGCATAAAAAGCACAAAATGCCAAGGAAAGTCATCAAAAGTTTGCTGAAGAGCTGCTGGAGCGGACAAAAACACAGACGAGTGCGGGCGCACCGTCTATTTAACCTGGGTTGCTATGCAAGAAAAAATGACATCCCCAGTCTATTAATGCACACATTGTATAAACAGCACAATGTGACACATTCTTCAGAATGAGAGAGCGAGGCAGACAGAGAGAGAGGGAGAGAGAGAAAGAGCCAGGCCCTGCTATATAAATAACAAGGCACTCAGAGGCATATTTGATGTTGATATCCATCACTGAGGTTGGAAAAGAGGAAAAAAAATAAGAGGAGGGAAAATAACACACAGAGCGACCAAGACCGCGACACGGGGATCCTTATGAAAATAAGATTCAGCCCAAATGGATCTGGTGTAATTGGTTTCAGATAGTGAGGTCAGGAGAAAGGCGATACAGGCAACTATTATGCGAAACGGACTGAGAAACAAGAATGTTTACACAGGCATTCCTCTGCTACATTAATAGGCATGCAGAGATCACTGGAGAGGGAGAAAAGGAGAGAGTGAGAAGAGACTGACAGAGAGAGAGTGAAGGGGGGGAAAAAAAAAAACACATCAGCCATCCATTCATCCCCTCCCTCCCTCCCTCTATCCTCTCCCAGCACTCTCCCAGCCCCAGTGTTTAGACTCTATACAGAGCGGGGTAATAAGGAACACCTATCACAATGCACCTTTGTAAGGAGCATGCAAAGATCTTAAACAAGCATGAAATACATTAGCGGGCCCTGCAATACTGGGCCAAACCATTACAAATCTTCAGATTGCTTATTGTGTGTAGTGGCGGTGGCGGCAGGGTGTGGAGTAAGCCATCAGCTAAGAATGTCACTCTTTCAAATCCACCTGGAGACTGCACGATATGCAGCCATGACATTGGAATTGGACATATCTGAGGGGCTGTGACATGTGTGTTTGGACAGCGCAGATCTCTCCCTAGCTCGGGTCACGCTGGGGGTTGTTGTTATTAGGGGGATGTGCGCAATATTGGAATGACGACACGCGCGTGAAATAAGCCGCGGCTCGACAGGTGCGTCTCCGCGGCTTCGGCGGGATGTTTCCCGCGTTTCCAGAAAGCAGCTGTAAACACGGCGTGTCAATTATTGATCAGTAAGAAAACGGGGTTGCGTCACAATAACGCGGTTCCACTGTGGTGTGCGGAACAGATGTTTTGTGTGTATGCGTGTGTGTGTGTGTGTTTGTTGTAGGGAGTAAAAGGGCTGCTTTTCAACACTAGGCTGTCGGCCAGAACAACTCCAGTCATGCTGACAGCTCTGACAAGTCCCACACACACGCACACACGTACACACACGCGCGGACTCGGTGCACGCTAAGCACAAACACACACACACACAGCACCGCACCACCAGGCTTATCTATCTTCGCTTCCAGGAAACTCAGACACAGAGGAAAGGAGGGAGGAAAAAAAGAAAAAGTGTGACACTTTATCAAGCCGGAGAGAGTCGCATGCCACGGAAAACAAGGCACAAACAGTTTAAGCTGAACAAACAAACATGGCTGATTGGACTGAGGCCGCCGGCCCGCTGGCGGGGGAGATACGCGCCGACACTCCACACCAAAATATTTACACCCTATCTTCTTATATAAGTGGATTCAGGGCAGATGGATGGATGGATACGGATTTGGAGGGGCTGGCTGGAGAGGATAGACAAATGAGAAGAGAGGGGGAGGAGGATAAGATGCCCCACACAATGCCTGAATGCGAAAGTAGGGCCCAGAGTTTGTGAAAACAAGCAAAGTGTGACTGGGGAAGGCTGTGGGACACGCAGGGCTCTAAACAGTCTTCGTGTAGAAGACGAGGATGAAGCTGGGTGGCGCTGAGGTGACAGTGGCCGAGCTGAAACAGAGGTTCAGCTGCACAGCCGACAATGCAGTAGGTGCTTTGCAGCTTGTGGAGCAAAGGGCAACGCTTACTATTTAAGCATAAGTGAGATTTTTTTTCTTATTATTGCTGGTAAATGAATTCAGTCACTTCAATTTGTTTTCATAAATCGGGTCAGTGCCTGATGTGTGTGAGCTCCCGTGGTTGCTATTGATCTCATTCACCTTAAGTAACTCAGCCACGGGGGTAGAAAGACTCCTATCCTTTTCTAAAGGTCAGAACTGGCGATGACGCGCCGGGGCCTCGACAATGACTCCAGATTCGGTTCCCTTATCGCCTCCGCTAAGCCCACGCGGAGCACAATGCGCACCTGGATTCACTCACCCCTGCTCGGTTGAGTACTTGGAAAGGAAATAAAAATAATTACTTCTTCTGCCTGCACTTGCAGACACAGATAGCAGCGGGGGGAGTTGCAGGAATGCAAATAAACACGGGCAAATGTTGTCATAAAGGCTGCTGCAACGTGACAAGATGTCAGATGCAAATGGAGCTTCTGAGAATTGAAGTTAATGTGAAAGTGCCTGAAGGTGCACCACCAAAAAAAAAAGTATTCGGTCTTAAAAAAAGGGTACATTACCGAGCATATTTACTTAACTAACAAGCGCATAAACAAATCAAACCCCTTGTCGCTCCTCGGCTTCACCCAGGCGCCCTCCCTCGCTGCCTAAATTCGGATCATCTGGCTCCAATAATGGCGGGGAAGGTCGGTGCGGTGGCGAGCGGGCCACCGAAAAAGCGCGGTCTGACAAATTCCCAGCTGAAACCTACGGCCGCTTTCTCAGACGGTGCTTTCATGAGAAACTACAAAAAGGGAGAGAGGGGAACTAGAGAGAAAAGGAGAATTTGGAAAGTATGTAGGAGTAATGAGCATTTTAATGTATGACTCAATAAATCAACAGTCTGCAGCGGGCGAGGGGAGGGGAGGGGAGGAAGGGAGAGAGAGGGAGGGAGAGGTCCACGGAGGATCTGCTCGGGCCTCAGGGTGGAGGTAAAGCTATCCGGCAGAACAATGGGCTTCTGTGTCCCCTGCTCTGCTATCTCTATCTCAGTATTTTCAGCTACTTCAGCTGCCTCTGTCTCCACATCCAAAAAGGAAAAAAAAAAAAAAAAATCTGCTATGTGCTCATCTGTTGTTGTGGTCTCCCTCTCTCTCTCTCTCTCTCTCGTTTATTTTTTCAGAAGTGGATAATGTGTGTTTGGGAAGAAGAACCTTCCATATTGATCACTTGCACTCTTCAACTCCTCCCCACCTCTTCGCTGCTCTCTGAATTGAACTTCTTTACCCTCTCCCCTCCCCTCGCTCGCTCATTGCTCATATCACATTATTCATTTCTTCCTCTCATCTTTTCTGTCTTTCTTCCCCCCCTCACCCTCTCTCTCTCTCTCTCTCTCTCTCTCTTCCTCTCTCACCCCTTGTTTATTGATTCTCTAGATTAAGAATTCCTAGGGTGGAGGATTGTAACACACAAGCATCAAATTATTTTGGGGTGTGCTTATTTGCCTTTCCCTTGCATCTATTTGGCCTGTGTCTGTAGACAATTATGCCTACCCAGCCCCAGACTCAGGTGCTAATAATGAAGGACAAATAGAATCATATGTGTAAACTTCCCCCACTGATGAAAATTTATATTAACTTTCTGCCACAGTAAACAGAGCTGCATAGCTACACCCTCCCGGGAGGATTGACGAGATGAATTCGCTCGCTCCTACCCCAGGAAGAAAGCTCGTATAGGAGAGAAGACTGGTGGCGGTGGGAGGGTTTCAGGGAGGTGGAGAGCTACGGGGGGGGTGGCTCTATTGTTTAACCTTTTTTTTTTTTATTACACCAAATGAAGACAAAACACAGGTCTGTTTTGCCCATCGCAGATAAAGCGTGTGTGTTTTTAGGGAGTTGAAGAGCGCGTACGCACCGGTGTGCCGAGACGCCGGGAGGCCGCGCCAGCAATAACAAAGAGCGTGTCCCGCCGCCGCGAACGTTCGCCGACATTCCCGCCTCCCGCTGCTATCACCATGGATATTCTGTGCAAATACAGCGATATATCTGTTCCAGCGAGGGGGAATAATTGTTTTCAGCTACCTTCGAGCTGAACTTTAACACAGGGCCCAAACTGACGGGGAGATCTGAAAAAGACTTGCCTTGTCATAGTGAAAAAAAAAAAAAAAGCATTTTGACATTTTTTTTATGTGGTTTGAAAGAGGTACCCTATAATTATTTCCAAAATAATCTTAGATATGCCATGATGTTCCATTCTTAATACTTGCTGATTGTGTCTTAGTCACGCAGATGTGAAAGCCAGATCTTTTCTTCAGGCGCTCCTTCTTTCTGCACGTTGTCTCGGTGCATCTCCGCCGTTCGTCATTTGCGAAATTCAATTTATCCCACGACGCCCCCTACTTCTCTTTTGCGCTCCGTCTCCGCTGGTGGCTTTAGCGAAGTCTTTACCTTGACCTGCGCCGTATCACTACGTTCAGATAAGCTGACAGCGGGCCCATTCAGCGGCGCTCTTTATCTACTGCTGCTCTTAGGGAAGTTCTTTAGAGCCCGATGACTGCGAGCTACCACAATGTGCTATCACAAAGAGACAGTGAGAAGAGAGGAGACCAGGGGAAGGTATTTGTGTGGGCAGAAAAGGGGAGAGGAGAGTGTGCGGGTGCGCGTTTGAGGTGGACAGCGTGCGCGCGCGAGGTCAAGTGTTCTCTTTGCGAAAGCAAAGCTGGCGTGAGGAGCGAGCGTTCGACTGTTCAGCCCTCCTCCCCAACCCGGCTCAGCCTTGCAAGCACATGAAAGGGGGAAAAAAAAAAAGAAAAAAAAACACTCCACGAATACACACATTCTCTCTATATCATGCACTCTTTCTCTCTCCTGAAGCGCTTGATTTCCTCTTCAGGTGATTATGATCCCTCTCCTTTTCACAGTTCCAGGCGAGTGGAGGTCACACAGCTGGATGAATACCTGATATGAAATGCTGCGTTCAGGCCAGCCATAGTTCATGTGGAAAAGGGGCTGAGCCGAGTGGAAAAAAACTAGAATTGTGGGATGGGAGGAAGACCTCAATTGCTTAGACCTAGTTGCCTATAAATAGTGTGCTGATTATCTCAACGCTTACAAATTAAGCAAGCCTGACATCACAGAGTGACATGCTGCAGAGGATGACACTATATTTCAGCACAAACTGGGGTTTTCTCATCATTCCTGTCAGAGAATCAGACATAAAATGAAGTTGTTGTTTTTTTTGTTTTTTTTTTCCGTGGAGCTTCGTGTCTGTCTTTGTTGACAAGGTCTTATTAAGAAGCTCACACTCCAAAAACATGGCCGGAGGCAACTAGCAATCTGACTGTGTCACCGGAGAACAAGCCGCCGCGGAAGAGCTGGCTTTGTGCAGAATGCCAATATCAATACACTCTGCTGAAAAGATGAATGTGCTGACATGAACGCACGCGAGACACACACGCATACCTAAAGACCGGGGCTGAGGTGGTAAATAAAAGGTTGCTGCATCCTGGGCGGGTAAACTGCATTTAAGTGCGTTAACCCTCCGTTAAAACACTGACAAAGGCACACACAGCGTGTAAAGCAGCATATATACACGCAAAGCCAGCACAGGAACACAAAACAGTGATTTGGGAAAAACAGGAAAGCTTCCCGAGCGTCTCTATCATTCATCTTTATGTCGACCAAAAGGGGCCCCGGTGCCATTTAAAAGCCACGCTGCTCATGTGTGTCCGGTCACGAGCGAACCAAGCCTGTGCTCGGTGCATCTGTGTACATCAGATCCCCGTCTTGGGGGGAGGGAGGGGTGGAGGCTATGCTGTTAGCAGGTCAATAGTATGAGTGTCTGTCTGTCTCCTCCTGCAGAGCTCAGGTTAAGTGCTGCGTCTAAGTGTAATCCTGTTCTGGGGTCGATGAGAGAGCGCCCTGACCTTAGCCGTGAATGACCTCACCTCACCCGCGGCACGGCTAACCCTGAATCTGGCCTGCAGCTCCGGTGTCATCCACTTAACCAAACATATATTGGACCGTGCTATTTCTTTGAGCTTAAGGATACAGACCAAGCATCACACAAATGCTTAAAAATGAAGACGAGTGTGGCTTTACTTAATATATAGTATTAACGATTATGATTTTTTTTTCAACTTTTCTTACATATTTTGATAGTCATTACATCTATAATATTAAGTATATAGGCCTACTTTATGCTGCCTTTATCCTTCAATCACCTTAGTAAGGATTGAGGGTGATATACCTTTCACTGAATGCCACACTTCCCCAAAGATCAACTCAATAAATAGCCACTACATCTCTTTGTGGTAGGGCGACGGATCACATTCGCTCCCCCCTTTTCCTCTCTCCGTTTCTTGGCTTACGTAACACCTATCTATTCCTGTGCTCCTCCCTCTCGCTTTCTTCCCTCCGCCCCGCATTGTGCCGCGGTAGTTGTCTTCTGAATATTCCAATTACAGCAGTGTGTGTTTGACCTTTAAGTGTCTTGTAGAAGATATAGTTATCTGCCTTCCACTTTGACACCCAGCGTCTATCAATCAGTGTTCCACCCCCCTCCCCCCTGCCCCCACCACCACCACCACCACCACAACCACAACCACCGGAAAAGACTGAGCTGGATCTGGTGAAATGTGTTTGCGTGTGCGTGCACATGTACATACGTGTGAGAAAGAGATGAGAGAGAAGGAGCTACCAGGAGCACAGACTGTGACTGGGCTAAGGTAGGCACAGTGATGCATGCATAAAAGCATAAGGTTTGTGTGTGAACCCATATGTGTATACCACATATACACATGGATACACACACACATACAGAGAGAAAGCAAGAGAGAGAGAGATGTTAAACCTTTTTTTTTCCTTAATCCCGACTGAGCCTTCCTTCCATAAACAAAGCGTTTTTCCAACAGCATCCTATATCACGCTTCTAAGAACAGGCAGACGTGAGCAGAGTCATACTTCTTTAGTTTCATTCTTGCTCCCCGCCCTTTTCCAAAGGGCTAATCTACATCTTTCATTGAATCAAGAATGGAAATTCAGAAGAAATGCTTCTTTTTCAATTTCATGCTGAAGTAGCTCAAGTTAGTGGATGTAATTTCTCCTAACAAGAAAATTTATCACTCTGTCGCACACTTAGTCCGGCTATGTGAGAAAAGGGCCTCTTTTCTGTGTTTTTTTTTTCTTTTCTCGGGCTTTGATAAATGTGCCAAAAGCATGATCACTTCCTCCGCAGCACTCCATACAAGGACAGAACAATTATAGTGGTTATTAAAAAAATAAAACCTCTGGTTGAAATTTGTATGAAAGATAAATGACATATCATTTAGGACCGCAAAGGCATTACAAAATTAAGGCAGGGCTAAGCCAAGAGGGGGATGGGGGTCGATTACACATATTGTAGGGGCCTCAACTTCAGAGTGTAAGAATTATGTCATGGTATAGACACAAGCCGTTTGGCACACTACTAATTCAAAGAGTATGGAAAGAGTGAAAAGAAAAGCAAGACGTTTTTTGTGATTTTTAGAGAGATTCTCTCCTCACACATTTAAAAACTTGTGCCAACAACGCAAGTACAACAAGTATTACCTCTCCCTGACAAAAATTCTAGGAAAGACTAACGATGCACAAAACTCCTGCAAATCCATTTGAAGTTTTGTGCAAATTCTGATTATCAGGTTCACTCTGAATTGGATGATGAAGTCCAAACAGGTGAAGGGAGGAATGCATGAAGAATAGTATCGCTGAAACAATACCACGCATGGCCAGGCCACCAGGCTAATGTATATTTATCATGTAAACTTTGGATAAATGCATATGCAGAAACAATCAAATCTCCGGGTTTCAATTGGAAGATTTTGTACCATGGGCTCAAGCGTGAAACCAATATCAGCTTAGTGTCTAGTCAAGCTTGAAGTGCGGCGCCGGGGCCCACAAAGCATGTTCTGCATATGCTCATGGGCGTCACTTTTATCAGGGTGGAACAAGCAGCTTTCCCGTGCTATCACTGATCAGTTCGCGCGAGTTAAGTCCCCCCCAGTGTGGGTAAATAAGCAGTGGTTAGGCCTTGATGAGGAATGGCAGGCTGTTTGAGCGCCAACATAGGCTGGAGAGAGGCGGGCCTGTCTATCTCTGCTGCGGCGGGTTCCTAGTGTGACTTCCATCATTAACCTCGGGCTAGAGTACATCTTATTCTCTGTATCTGCCCAAAACAAATGTTCAGCACACCCTCCCAAAGGACTTGATTGTGAGCATTTTTTTTTTTTTTCTCCTCCAGACTTAATATACGCCAAAGTGTTTTGCTCTATTTATCCACATTTTTAAAAAAAAAATACAGCAAACAAACACAAAGTTGTACGTGACACAGATGTTAGTCCACCTTGACGGCAAAGCGAGGGAACCTGACCTTGGCTGACACCATAAAACCCGGCAGATTCAGCCCTAAAGCCTGCAGTGAAGAGAGCCAAAGCCAGCGCTAAGTGACATGTCAGTCAGTCGCTGTGTTTGGAGCCTTCAATTCCCCACGGCCCGAGCTTATTTACTGCATTTGTATGAAAAGCTGTGAAGGGGAGAGGGCTGAGAGGCTGGGGCTGGCTCTCTTACATATGTATACGGTGTTTGGAGGCAATGCGTAAAAGAGCATCTCCCCTCGCAGCCCGCTAGCGTTACAACTACAAACAACTTGGGAGAAGGATGGAGCCATTTATATATTCAAAAATGGGTCAGGGATGAAGGTAATCGGAGCAGCAGAGAGTGTTAACAAGTGCAACAGGAGAGGAAAAAAAAAAAAGAAAGAAAAAACTGTGATGATACCTGGGATCTGTTAGATGAGATTCTGGGCGCATTAGAGGAAGACAGCACCAGTGACATTAAAGATGCTACTACTTTTTTTTCTGCTAGTCATCTTCTTAACCAGATTTGAAGTCATTTTAATATTAGTTAGGGAAGGGAGGGGGGGGGTGCGCACAACAAACCATCGGGCATGCGTTTCAGAGTCTGATTTGTTACTATTCATGGCTAAAGCGGAGAGGAACTGTAATACTAGACATGCTTGTTAAATTCACAACACTCCAAAGCTGCCTTCTAGCAAATCCTGTCTTTTGGTTGTCAGCTTAAGACACCCCGGCATATGCATATGTAGGATTTTTAAGCTCTGTTAAATGGATAGCGGTGTCGTGGCCTATCAAATGACTATAAGCCACTTGCGTTTTTTTTTTTTTTTTGGAGGGGGGAGGGAGCCATTTACAGGGGAAAAAAGCAGACAGCTATGTGTTACCTAGCATGCATTGGAAAGCACCCTGCGCATACACACACACACACACACACACACACACACAAACACGTTCTCTCTATCCTCCTGTTAACTCCACATTAGAGGAAAACGGAGCCCTTTACATGTATGTTTCCAGGCTGCAGGTGACAGTAACACTCTACTGCGCCATATTAACGACCGGTGCTCTGTTTAAGCCCACGACAGGGGAGTGGCAACAAACAATGACAGAATGCCTGTTTTCGATTGTGAGGGCCGCCGAAGGTGATGCGCCATTCACCACCAAGGCGGTTTGCAAATAAATTATTGTGGAGGGTATTGAGCTGGAGCAATTGCTCAGTCCACTCAGAGTATGTGCGAGTGTGCGTTTTTTTATTTATTTTTTTTTCTCCAGCGTGTGTGTATGCATGCCTGTATATGTGTTTATGCTTGTGTGAGTGGACTTATAGATCCAGTGCCATTTATTTCCCAGAGCTGGAGCAGGGCAGTTAGGGAGGCGTAAAAGGAAATGAGTTGTGAAGTGGCCATTGATCCCGGCCTGCACTAGGTTGGCTAGAGACTGCAGGACTATTGGCCACGGTATGTGCTACTGAATGGCTGGCTCTTATTTACACTGAGGTGGTTAACCCTGGCCTAGTTCATTTATCACTGGGCTAATGCGCTGGTCGAGAAAAAAGGAAAAGAAAGAGAGGTAAGAAAAGGTGTCAGGTCAAACAAAAGGCTTAATCTATATTAGATTATGTCAGCTGGCTTCCATTTGCTGCATTTGCAAAACATGTACATGAAGATATTTTTGTTTATATGGGCTCTGTTTTAATTTATACTTCTTTATCTTTCTTTATCTTTCTTGCACGCACAAAAAGGCATGCAAACACACACTATGATCTGTTTTTTTTTTCTACCTGTGCTGCCCCTCGACCTGCAGACCGTGCTGCCGAATCCACAGATCCTGACTGCTTGAGCATAAAATACCCATAAGTGTTTATTTCCAGGACATTTCTCTCTGTCTACCCCCCCCCCCCCATCCTCTCCCTCTCAGTCCCCGCATCGCTCGCTCTCTGTGTCCCTTTCTACTCGTCTCTCTTTCAAGCCTTGCAGCTTGACATTTCGCCGTGCTCTCGGGGGACTCCTGTGCGAAATGGAGTTACTGGGAGAGCGCCACTGTAAATTCCAGGAGGCCACATGTAATGTGTCTTAAACATAGATGGACAGTCCAGGTTTCGAGGAGCTGAAGAATGAGACGGAGGGGGGGGGGAAAGGGTGACAGAGGGAGAGGAGAAGGAAGGTGGTGGCGTCTAGATAGATAATAGAATAATACTGTGTTTTGTCTGGGGAAGGGTGAGCAAACAGGAGCTATGCTGTCATTCATACCCTATATCTTTAGTGTCATCGCAAAAGGGGAAACTACAGGCCTATATGTCACAGGCCTGTATGTACTATTCTGCGGGGACTGCCTGCCGATAGCCAGGCTTGAAATAAAAAGAAGGATGGCTTTCATTGTAAATAAGTCAGACACAAGGATTGCCAGGGAAGCGCTGTCTTTTCACTGAAAGGGGAAATAATTTTACAAAGACATACAGCGCCCGCTGCTTCCCTAATGCTCCTCCAGCCTTTACAGAAAAACCTTATCTTCTCACAGATGATGATGGGTAACAAAAGGCTCCTTTATGAAATCGTTCATATTTCAGCGGAGGTCTGTCTCCTGTCCTGAGAGGTGATTGATGCATCAGGTCAGGGCCAGTGTCTTATTTACACAGTTGAGTGGGGCAATCTCAGGCTTGAAAGATAAACCTAATGAGCTTCTTTGTGTAAGGGTGCAAATGAGAGACACCATGCTCCCTCCCTCCTTCCCTTTTCCATCCAAAGGGACAGTCTGGGTGATTAGGCCTTTAAATTATGCTCAAGGGCAAAGCGCAGATTTGCATCTTAGGTGTGTGTGTGTGTGTGTGTGTGTGTGTGCGTGTGTGTCCGCGTCATCTCAAATGCGGTGCAGAGAGAGAGACGGAGAGGCAGGTGAAGGGCAGACAGAGAAAGATGCTCGAGGCTTGTTTGTGAGAGGTGATGGTAGGTGAACGCTTTGTGTCAGTATTTACTTGCGCCAAACAACAAACTTGAGCTGTTATAAGAGGGAGGTGAGCTCACGTGTCTGTCAAATGAGCGTGCACGCGCACACACGCACGCACACACACACACATTGTCATTTTGTCCTTTGTCTGTGGGGGGAACTTTCTCCCTAATGACTTTCATTTTGGGGAGAATTTCATTTGCCCCTAAACCCTAAATATTACCCATCACTTGCTGTCAGATTTCTCATCCCTTCTATTTCCTCCAGCTAAACAGCTAGGAAGGCAGGTTAATTGCTGTCACTCTCAAGTTGGACCACTGCCTAACTCCCGTGTTGCGACAGGGGTAGCCTAGAAGTAAGATGGCACCTTGGCGCACTTATTGTAATTTATGTCAAGATGCTGCAGTCATTTAAATGGGGTTGGATGGTTTGCATTTTGCTGCATCATGTGCCTCAGGAAAACACTGCAGAATGCACACCCAACCAGTTTACCAACACGCAGTCCTCGGCAACACTCTCTTGTAAAAGCTGCAATTTTGAGAAAAGTAAATAGATGATTGTCCTCATAAACAAGAAGGTACACATTACGCAGGAGATAAAGTAAAACGTAAACACAGGGCTGCTTTCAGGAGCCAACAGCTAAAAAGCAGGGGAAATATAACACATTATTTGAGGTAAATAATATTTTAATGAACTTTAAAAAGCCACAATTTTCCCTATTGTGTGAGTTTAATGAGTCAGTGATCTGGAGTAGTAGTATGCAGTGACAGAGGGTTGTCCCCACAGCTATCCAGAGGTCTTTGGTTAAAACGACTGACCCGGCCACAGCAGATAAGCCAGGGCCTCCATCTTGCTCTGAATATCAATATGCTCTGTACAGTAGTGAGCTCATTTAGAAGGAGGGGGGCAGCAGTCCTGAGTATTGGCTCATCAATCCCACTGATAACCCCGGCAGGATTAAGTCTACAAACCACTGTAATCAACTAACAGCCTCATTATGGGACATTATGGTATGGATCCGAAGATCAATGCATACCTCCTGAGTACATACGTAGCGGCATCTAATATTAAAATATAAGACTGACTACGGCCAATGACAAATTGATTGCTAATATGAGCTCAGCACAATTTCTTTTTTGCTGTTTCTTTAACAAGGGAGCTTTTATAGTGATCATTTTAGCATAGTAATTGGGGCTGTGCAACATTCATCATTTGCTCTGATACATATCTGCAGCTGGCAAATTGCAATCAGATACAGTGGGTATCTAATCTGTGATCTCAAATCAAATTAGGTCTATTTAGACAACCTTGGGAATGGGGTGGTGAAACCCTGACAGAAATTAGGGGCTGGAAATTCAATTGTGACACAATGGTTATTATTCAGATACACAGATAAAGGACAGTGTGGCTTTTACGTCTTAACATTATGACCTTAATAAACAAAAGTATGGATTATATGCAGGATATGCCATCAAATAAACAAGTGCCTTATTTGCTTTCATGGAGGAAAAAAGTAAAATATCAATATTAGAAAATGGAAAAATTGCTCCTGTGTAACTTGGTCCCGATCTGTGGCCTCTAAGCCTTTGGCCGAATCTAAGGCGATGAGACCTTAAGATGCTGCTTTTCTAATTATAGCTGCAGGTGGTATTTTGGAGCTGCTAGGTAATGGCAGAACCCACAGGGACAGTGGAGAATTCATCAGTGCTTATTATTAATCATCCCCCCAGCAGCGTGATGAGAGACTGGAGCTTCTATACCCACCGGACCACTCAATGTCATTCCAAATATGGGTGGAAAATTACACCCAACAGCCTTCCTTCAAAATGGACTCAGAGCAGACGTGGACAGGAATTTTTTTTTTCCTTCAGCTGCACACAGGTGCAAAAAAAAAAAAAAGAAGAAAAAAAGCGCAAGCATCAATGAATATACACATGCTTCATACACGCATGTGCACGCCGCCATTCGCTCACACACACCTGCCGACATCGCGACATCACCTTCGTCAAGACAAGAACACTGAAGCTGCAAAATATCACAGCTCCGTGCGAACAAAAGTGATTTTAAAAAAAAAAAAAACAGAAGATGAAGAAAAAACTCAATCTCTCAATCGTCTTCTTCCCTGGGCCGCGCTCTCTCTTGGAAGAGCGTGCAGCGTGAGCGCGCCACAGGAAGTGTGTGTGAAGTTAACAGCACAGGGCCCCTGTTTTAAAAAGCCTCCAGAGACCTGTTAGCTGGACTGCTCATTTCAATGTGTCTGTCTCTGGGTTGGGAGAAGGGCTCGGGCTGGCCTCTTTACAAGGCACACACTGTCATACAACCAACCCCCCCCCTCCCCCAAACCCCACCCAACGTGAGCTCTTAGCCGTACGTCCATCTCGGGGACTTAACTAGACACTTTATGCTTACGTCGCTTTTCTCTCGCACTGCTGTGGCCTTTTTTTTTTTTTTTTGTTCTTAAACCGACATGGCTTCTTTGTTTTAGACTGAGTTTACATTTGCATACACACATTCGCACACGTTTGTCGGAGTATTCTCAGTAACATTTCATATTAGATCTGTCAGTGTTTTCCTTAGATGTGGTCGGATCATTTCTTTTAACAAAATAAACGTCGTGAAACACTTCTCAGATCATTCAGTCCTCGCTCTTTATTTTAGAGCATTAAAATGAGTCGCAATTTAAATTTTTAGAAACAAAATAAAACTTGAAATACAAATGCTGAAAATAGATATTTTTACACAGCAAATTCACTTTGCTTTCTAGTGCAAGAGGCATTAATGTGGGGTCCGTGTCCACCTTCTTATCCTGCTCTATCTCTGTTACCCTCAATCTGCAGAGTATCAACACAGATAGAAAGCAGCCCTCTATCCAACTCCTTCAAATGTAAAAGAGTGATGACTGAGAGAGGGAGAGAACTGACCCCAATCAGGTGTGTGTGTGTATGTGTGTGTGTATACGAAGAGTGGCGATAAATGGGGTGGGGGGGTGGTAAGGCCACGGTGCTATGATGCTGCTTCAGCCACCAGCAGGACCAACAGGGGTTGTGCGCTGTGGATGGAGGATGGGTGCTCAGATGGGAAGGGTGGGGGTGTGTGGAAGAGGTGGCGTTGGGGCCGCAGGACATGGTTCGTTTTGCTACACCGAACACCCCCCCACCCCACACAGACGCACAGAAACGCACCGACATCTATTGTACTGCCCTCGCCAAACTGACCACGGGCTTTCAGCTGCCTCCAAAAGTCCACACACACACACTCAGGCACACAAACACACACTTGCATGAGAATTCCCATCAAACAAAAAGGACAGGGCGCATCATTACAAACCCGCGGCGTTGTCCCCCATCTACCCCGAAGCATGGCCCTCTGACCTCATCTCCCACTGCTCTTTTGGCGAACTGTCAAAGCCATCACTCCACCGTGAAAAGACACGAGAGACACTTGACTCCTTTACTCTGCTGGCGACTGACTTTCACAACTCCTGCCCCCCAGCCACCACCTCCCGTTGCCCCCCTGCGGTTCATTCACCCTCAACTTGCTCTGGCTGAGAAGAATAGAGCCAGTACAATAAAACATGGATGTGGAAGAAGGGGAAAAAAAAGGAGAATGAAAATGGAGCGTCAGATATTTTGGGATTAGTCAGAGGTGCCTCTCTGATCAATGCAATAAATAACCAACAGCAGAAGTGTATCATTAAGTCAGTCAGAGACAAAATGATCTCAAAGTGAGGTTTTAAAAAAAAAATTACATTCTGGCAGAGAGAAAGTGAAAAAGATTAACGGGGTGAAAAGTATTTTTTCAAAAGTGTCCTGGTCAAAGGTTTCTCTGCCGCCGGTGGGAGCGTCTGCATCCGAGCCTCAAACGAGTGCCGAGTTAGGAGGCCCTCTGGTGGATACAGCACTGCCATGACACACACACACACGCACACACACTCTACCCGAACGGGTCCGTACGATGCTCCGACACACACGTTCGTTCTCTTTTCTCTGTCTGTCTATCTCTTTCGTTACGCACGCTCACACTCCTACATGCACACGCACACACTTTCACATGGCCTCACATGGCTGCGAGCTCCCCATAAATGCATACTGAAATGGCAATGCAAAAAAAAAAAAACAACAATAAAAAAAAAAACACAACAAAATCTAAAACCAACTAAAGCAGTCACTGCAAAAAAACTCTACACGCAAAAAAAAAAAAAAAAGCTTCAGGCAAAACGTGCCGACAGCACAACCCAGAATATTTACCAACAGCACAAACAGCTGAGTGTGAAAACAACAGTTTCTTCCACGTGCTAAAAAAAAACAACAACAACAACAAAAACAAATACAGCATGATATTTCATTGTGCCTCCCTGTCTGTGCAGAAAGCCCCAGCGCTGCCTGAGAGCAGAGCAGAGCAGAGCAGAGTGGCAGAGCGAGGGGAAAACAGAGTGAGAGGGAGGGAGAGAGAGAGAGGGAGCGAGCGGCAGAGAGACGAGACGGGGGAGAAACACAACTTACCTGCTGTTGTTGCAGATGCAGCAGCTCGACTGTGCTTACTTCGCTGCTCGTGTCACCAGCGCTTGATCTCCCATCTCTACTGCCAGCCTCTAATTGGCTGCTGCTTAGGGTGCTCATTCCATTTTGACTCATTGAACTGTTGCTTATTGTCTCTGTGGCCGACTCCTGCATCATCATGATTTAAAACCTAGAAGTGATTAAGAGGCACCGGTTAGGGCTCTTCTTGTTACAATTCCCCCCTTTTTCCCTCCTATTTTTTTTTTTTTTTTTACGCTTCCATTATCAAGCCCTCGGTCCCCCTCTGCAAATTAAAGCATTTAAAGAAGAAGGAGGGGGGGAAGGAGAAAAAAAAGGAGGGGGGATGCAGGAGGAGCAATTATGCATTCATTGTGTAAATGAAGCAATACAAAGAGATGCACGTCCTAGTGCTATTTAAAACGGGAGGGGTGCCTAAATGTGGCGAATGTTTTTAATCCACTAAAATTTGAGCATAAATCTGAGCGTCTGGCTTTAAGAAAAATAAAGTTGCATGATTTTTCTCATGTCTATTTTTAATAAAAATACATTTGTGAGAAGTGAAGGATAAAATATTCTTGCACAAATCTGTGATTCACACACGAGCATGTCTTTAATTCTTAATATGTCCCTCGCACTTTAGGACAGCCGGGCTACACAGGCAGGGGAAACAGACGCACGGGCTCTCCTAAAATATTTGCCGTCTTGAAGCTGTCAGATTTTTTTAGTGTGTGTCGCATCTGAATGAAGTTGCCTAATGACGCAAAGCTAATCATGCAAAATTAAAATTTGGTGGCAGGGAGGAGGAGGTGGAGGAGGAGGAGGAGGAGGAGGCACACCAAATCACATGGTGCAGGGCTGGTGATGAACACTATAATGGGTTTGTCATCTTTGCTGTGGCTAAATAAAAATCTGCCTCACAGGCTTCCACGGGGGCAAGGGTGCTCGTGTATCAGCTTGATTCCTTTTTTTTCCCCCTCTTCTTTAATAAAGCATTAAATGTTTTGCAATTTTGTTGACAATTAAAAAAATACCATCCCCTCTCTCACAGTCAAACCACTGATGAGCTGCAGTCAAACTTTGTGGTGGGAGACGTGCAATGCAAGACCGACATTTCAACAACGGTAAATAAATATAGCATATCAAATTAATTCTCTCTGCATCTATTAGATATGGAAAACTGGTGAAAGAAGGAGAAAAAAGGAGAGAAGAAAAGGGGGGAAAAATCTATCACGAATATCACTAATGATTGTGCTAAAAACAGCATAAATTATGCATATTACCTCCTCTCTCTCTCCAGTAATAAATGTTTTATCATTTCCCCCTCGCATTTAATGCTCTGTACCTTCATTGGGGCAAAGAGGAGCCCCACCAACATCAGTCGACATTCTCACAAGACATAAAAGACACTCAGACCCAACAAACGGCAACTCAGGACTCACTCCAGAATTACGGCTGTGAATTATTTTTCCAAATTTAAAATAAAAATTTGGGATAACTGGAGACTGCAATAATTTTTAAAAAATAGAATACAACCACTATTATTACCTTAAAAACAGCAAGTTTGCCTTCAAAAGTTGCTTTAACTGTAGTTTTGCCACTTGCAACTAAATAGTGCACATTATTTACAGCTTTTTAAAACAGTGAGTGCGGGAGCAAGCTAAAGCCAGATAATGCACACGCATGCAACGAAAGCGAGGCGGATAATGATTATGACTCTGTGTGTGTGTGTGTGTGTGTGTG
>JAOXYL010000002.1:11044484-11072325 GCA_028564955.1 Terapon puta
ACACACACACACACACGATACGTTGTTAACACACAACGGGCTTGACACTGGTTTTCGTTCAGAGTCTCTGGGCTATCCATTTTCACCGTGAGGATGTTCTCCACTGTGTCTCTATCTAGAACGCCGATCCGTTCCCTCATTTCATATGCATGAGTTGCAAAAAATATTTTCATTAGGATGACAAGAAAAAAGAAAGAAAGAAAAGAGAAAAAAAGTGACCTGTAAATCTGTGATCCCAGACGTCCGTTTATTATCAGTTCGTATTTCAGGTGGCTGGCTGGAATTCTTTTGGTTTTCCGAGATCAAAATAAAGGAAAAAAAAAAAAAACAGAAATTACATTTCACAGTCTGCTGACTCCTCACTGCTCTCCGATCAAGTCGAGATATGGTTACCATTTAAAATAATCACAGATTCTGTGCTTGAGTGAAATTAATTCATCATTGCCATAAGTTACTATGCATACAAAATAAAGAAGTAACTGGGCAAGGGCAAGGGCTCACATATTCTATACTTCAGATTGCTTAATAAATCAAAATGCCACATATGTGCTGACTAAAAAAATGGTGCTTAAAACCCCACTGCATTTCAAAATGATGAATTTAATCGAATAATGTATGGCAAAAAAAAAAGTTTTAAATAACTTCATCAGACGCCTTGCACACATTTTAAATTTATACCTTCAAAGAATCTTTGATCGTGATCAAATGTTTGTTTGTGCTTGGGTGTGTACTGTAATTTTTTTTTTCTGCTCCGAGTTGTCGCAGCACAGGGACACCACAAGCAGTTTATTACAGCCTTCAGCTTCAAGCAGTGAGTCTGGAGTCAGAGATGGAAAAACGACCACTTGGAAAGCCACGTTCGACAAAGCCCAGTCCCCCGGATTAAGTAAGGCAAGCCAGGCTGCCGTGCCTTAGAATTAAAAGCTTCCTTTTTGGCACTAAAGGGGCACCATAAAAGAGCATTAATGACTACTTCTTATAAACCTGTGTATGGTAATGGTTTCTGCTCTCAGATAGAGGAATTTCAAAAGTGTTTCACCGGTGAATAAAGATTGCTTTGGAAAAGAAGGGGGCTGAAGAAATCATATTTACAAAATCAGGAGTGGGGCCAAATGAAAGGAGATGAATATGAATAATGGACTTTGCTTTTTTCGGGATTAACATTATTCAAAGCAACAGAATCAAATGTGGTTATCTCCTGTCCAATGAGCCCTGCATTGAGAAAACCTCAGTCATATTTCAATTCTTCATTTGAGCTGACAATAAATCGTAGTTCTGTGATAGGAGACATTCAGGCAAGAATGTTCAGAACTTAATTCTCTTCTATTTACAATAAGAGATGAGACAGAATAAGATAAAAGACAGACTATTTGCCACAGTGTGTAAGTGTCCCTGAATGGAGTGCGAGTGTGTGTCAGAGTCAGTGTTTGTGGAGTGCAGAAAGGGGGAGAAAAAAAAAAACGACAAAGAAAAGCAGGGGAAAGGGTGTAAAGTGCATGTTCAATTGTACGGTGTGCACAATGTCTGCTTAGAATCAAATGCAAGAGGCACTCATGAATAGTGTGCATGATACTATGTTAATACAAATTCATTTTATGTGAATACAACCGGCTCTGAAATACGACAATGGCAAAACAGTTATTGTACACAGGCTATCCAATCGCTACTTAAAAAAAAAATGGTAGGCCAACACCAAAATGTGAAATTAAAACCAACAATGAATCATTCAGTAAAAAAGTGGGGAAATATTTTAAAATTGAATTTACAGTTTATCCAATTTCCTTTTCTCAACAAAAAAAAAACACCACCGCAGCAATAAATGCACTTCTTAAATATATGACTGGGCTGCAGCACGCCCCTCACAGAAGAGGAAAAAGAGGAGGAGAGAAACTACTTTTCTCCTGCATTTAGGCTCGTCCCATATCATTTACAAGTTACCCATCAGGCACCTCTTTCTGCTGAGGCAGGAAGACAGCCCCGCCGCTGTGGGTGAGCAAGACGATGACGAAAGCCGATCAGTCGGCTCTCATTTGCATATTTGCCAATTCCATTAATTAACTCGGCCCACCTAATCAGGGCTAATTGACCTATAAAGAGGGGAGGCCTCATTGTCTCGTCCAATCATCTTTACCAAGAGTAGAGGAGGTGCGCTGGCGAACGCAGGGCGCTTCCGACCTTACTGTATTTATAGACCTCATGCGTGGAAGTGTGAGACTCAGAAAAGGCGTTTTATTCTCTGCCTGAACTGAGACGATCAGGACTGAGCTGCTTTGGCACGGAGCAAGAGTTGGGAAACAAAAAAAAAAGGAGAAAATGGACCTTTTTTTTTTTTAAACCAGTGCAGTGCCTCGACAAGGGACGTGGTGGTGGTCGAGGGGTGGGGGGGGGTGCAGAAATCAGAGGAGCTAATGACAGTTGGATGGCCTGGCTCTCCGGCCCTTTCCACGGCGCGGCACATCCAGCGGACAGGCGCGGGGAGCCAGCCGCGGCCCGGCACAGCTACAGAGACATAGCTCATTGTGACGTTTCCAGTTATTTCTGGTTGATTAGGGCCATTATGTCTCCAGCTCTGATTTATGTTGTCATTCCCCCTCAGCAGTCCTGCATCGATAGATCTTAATGAATTGGTAAATAAGGGTGAAGATTGCAGTTGACAACACCGCAACATTCCTCATTCATACCAGACAAGATTTATGTAACCAATTAGAGGCATAACAGGAGAGGGGGGTGGGGGGGCCGGTCAGGAGAAAAAAAAATCATCTTTCCACAAGAAAATTACCAAAGTCTAACCCACGACAAAATAGATAATGGGCAGTCTTTAACACCGGCTTAGTCACACTTTCTCCATGCCCAGTTGGGGACTTTAAAACTGCTCGGAAGAAAGGATCACTTCTGCTCCTCTTAGGATTAAGAAATTGATTTTACAAAAATATACAGGGGCTGGCTGACAGTGTGCGCTGCCTGACTGCACCTCTCCATTCTGAAAACACACCCGACTGCTCAATCCACATCTGAGCACTGTCCAAACCAAAGATGATGATGGAATCAACAGATTAAAAATTAAGCCCTTGCCAACAAAGCACCACTTTGATATGGAAATATTAAATTCAAGAAGCCACCCCCCCCCCCAACCATCCGAGACAGAGGCAATGAAAATGAGAAGTAAGGGGCGTGCATCTGAGCGTAAGGTGTGTGTGGCGGGGGCATGCGAATCAATTGTTCACTTAATGTTTGATACATCGACTAAGAAATAATCATTTGCATTTTTTAATAGTCTCACATTTCCATTATTTAATTCTCCACTCCGCAGTTCTAGGAATCTGTTAGCAGACAAATAAAGGCCTCTTTGTCATTAAAAAAAAAAAAAAATTCAGATAAAAGTGCTGATCATCAATAGCTAGCGACAGGCCAGGAAGACCCATAGGGCAGGAGTGAACAGAGGTGGAAAATTAAAGCAGAGTGATACGGGAGCCGGCTCCTTTCAGCCCCTCTCCCTTCAAGCACATGCAAATGAGGCCGTGCTGCTTAACTGCATCATTTATGTGGATAATAGCGGCATCATCATTACGGGAACTCAAATTAAATTACATCACAATTAGCATAACAAAGTGATTGGTTAAACTTTCAAAACAAATAACGCGGCTCTGCTAATGAACAGTGTTAATTGGCCAGTGTGCATTCTAAATAAAACATGTAGGTAAACATGTGTTTTAGATAAACAATTTTAAAATTCATTTTGCCCTCCTTCTTTTAACAAAACGAGACAGACGTGAAAAGAAGGGGGGGGGAGAAAAAAAAATAGAAAAAGGAGACTCAAAACGGAATATTGCCAGGGGGATTTGTAAGCTGAAATATAAAATGTGTAGCATTTAATTTTATTGCGCTAAAGAACCTATTATATGCCAGACTCTGGAGAACAATGTAAATTATCTGCCTTCAAAATGGAGTTTGGCCAATTCTCCATGTGAACTAATCACATAGCTCATTATGCATTAGGGTATTAAATTATGAAGAGGAGTCCCTTTCGCATTCCTGCACAAAGCCCTATGAAATGTTAATAATATGCCCACAATAGCCCAATACCATGCCTTGCTCACCCTCATCAATATTTAAGTAAACAAATTATACCGCTCGCCTTTGATAAAGATAATTAGTGCTTCACCGATTATCAGTCTTGTGACCTCTCTCCTCTTTAAACTAAACATCTGCTCCGAAGAGTTTGGGATTTCCTTCCACACACCAAGAGATGGGAGAAAAACAAATAAGTCTCAAAGTTCGAGTAAAAGATTTGCCCTCTCAAAACACACATACGCAACTGATTAATATTTGATTTGTATAAGAAAAGCTTATACGGAGGTTGTGCCCTTTTCTTCCGTTTTAACCCTCGTGATGCGTCCCTGTCCTCGTGATTTTAATGATCAATAGTAAGTCGAGCGAGCGAGTCGCAACGTCTGAAAAAAAAACAAAAAAAACAACAAAAAACACCAAAACACACTGACCAACTAATGCGAGAGCAGAAAAAAAAAAACAAAACGCCACAGTTAAGTGAGCTCGCAGCCACATGCATGCACTCGCACAGACACACACACACACACACACACAGCCACGAAGGTGCACGCACTCCCTCGTACGCATGCACGCACACGCACACAGACGCGTACACGCGCGGGCGCACACACATCGAGCCATTCATCAGCACTAATTAAGCAGCAGATTAACAGAGCCCGCAGACCAAGGCTGCACGGTTACACAGTGGGACGACCAGCGGGGAAGGCAGGAGACACAGCCCGGCAATAAAACACAACCATTAAACACAAGCGAAGAGCCTGGAGTCGACTACAGATGACACGGGATTGATGGGTGGATGGATGGATGATGGATGGAGACATGGACACAGTCTACCTGACTTTTTTTTTCCTTTTTTTTTTTTTTTTTTTACCTGAAGGTGAGGAGTGCCAGAGAGCTTGACCAGATAACAGAGCGATCGCCTCTGCCACCGCCGTGGGTGTCTAGCAGCAACGGCCGCGAGTCGACTGGTGTCACCCCGTGGAGAGGCAACACTATCTGTGTCATCACTTCAGCCGTGTTTATGGGGGATGGCATCATAAACAAGCCAGCGCCCCCGCCACCCCACTCCCCCCCACCCCCCCTCCAACCACCACACTCACACACACACACACACACACACGCACCACACACACACACAGCCAGCCGCCACCCCAGCCCCCGCCCCAGTCACCCCCCCACCACCACCACACACCCACCCCCCACGCTCCCTCTCTCTCCTCTGCCTCTCTCGCCACCTCACCACCGCCGTGCCATTCATGCATACTTAAATCACCCTCGCCCCATTAAAAAAAAAAGAAAGACCCAGACGCCTCTCCTGACAATTATTCTATCATTTCCAGTTGTCACCGGGGCAATTACCGACCGGGGCCCCCTGTGCGGGTCGGACACGGGCCCCGATAGGAGAGGCTAGAGTTGGGGGAGAGAAGGAAAAGAGTGAGTGAGGGGACAGCAGAGGGAGTGAGTGTGTGCGTGTGTGTGTGAGTGAGTACTTCTATGCGTGTGTGCATGAGTGTGACTGGAAAGGGGGGGGTAGTGTACAAAATGGAAATTTATGACAGAGACAGGGTGACTTCTTTCTCCCTCTACACTGGAAATAATTAGACCATCATTTCTTATGCCTGCCGCAGATGAAATATATCACAATTACTGGAAAACACCACCTATCATTTCATTCTCTATTTTATTGGAAATAAGAGAAGTGGAGATTATTAGTGAGATGTCTATTTTGCAGTTATTTAATTTAGAGACTGACCTTGAAAACATTTTTTTTAGTTACTTTTTGCAAGTAAGCATCAAGTAAATTAGTTTTTTTCTGAGTATTTTGGTGCAAATGTGGAAGAGCGGCTGTGTGTGAAGGAAGCGTGTGCAGTGTGTGTGTGGGTGGGTCCTGTGTGTGAATAAGACGGTGTGTGCGAGTGTGTGAGGGGCTCCTCATACGGGGAGTGCTGTGACTCCTCACAGGATGCTCGCCGGCTCTCCCCTTGCACCACGGCTGCACGCTCGCCAGGCAGCTCGCGCCGCTCGCACAGCTCGCGCTCTAATCGCACATCTGCTCCTCTGAACGCTCTCTATGTTCTCCTCTCTCTCCCGTGCAAGTGCACACACACACACACAGACACACACACAACCTGCCGGACTGGCTCTCTGCTTTCCTCTGTGCACTCTTTATCGAGGCGAGAGGGGAACGGAGACAGAAGGAGGGCTGGAGGACGCCGCTACGAGAGGTGCATTCGCCGTAAAGGTATGTGTGCCGGGCTTTATTCTAGTGCAGTCCAGTGCTTTTCTTTTCAGCTCTAATTGTGTGCATGTCAAAGTCTGTGTGTGTGTGTGTGTGCACGTGTGTGTGGATGTAAAGAGTCTGAATGGGATTAGTGAAGGGCTGCGCGGCGGTCGGTAGCCTCCACACCGTGCGCCGGCGGAGAGTGTATAGGGCTCTTAAAAACAATTAGCCGTACCACATCCATGCATTACCAAGCAGCACGCGATCACAAAGCACCGCCGCGAAACCACAAGTACACATCCAAACAAAGTCATAAATCGTCCAATGACGGCAAAAGAGAGGGTGAGACAGTGACGGACAAAATGACCTACCTTTTAAACAATGAGTGAGAAATCCACTCTCCCCGGTAAGGAGCATTTGAAGAAGTATTCTCAGAAGCCTGGAAGCATTAGTGTGTATCAAAAATGAAGAGAGGGGGGAAAATGCCGCTAGTAGAAAACAGAGCACCAAAAGTGGAAAAAAAAAAAATGGGGGGAGGTGGAGGGGGGGAGAAAAAAAAAAGTGAGGCGAAACTAGCTGACGCTTACTGTCAAAGACATCAGCAGAGAAGTATTTACAGCGGTATTTACAGTAGTGCAAGGGGAGAGCACCTCTGCCTGGTCACGTCTGAGAGACAGTTGCCGTTTCAGTGCTGCCTAATTAAAACAAGTCAGGCAGCCCCGCTGGATTGTTTTGACGCCTGAGGACCAATAGTACACAAAAACCAGTGGCTTGATCGGTGGGGTAGGGGGGCTGGTCGTGGGGAGCGGATAGGAGGGGGCGGAGGGTGGCGAGAGTTGGCAAAGGAATGGTGGAGGGGGGGGTGGTGGTGGTGTAACTGTGTGTGTGCGCGCGTGCGTGTGTGTGTGTGTGTGTATAAGGGGGGTTCAGAAGAGGCGTTTTGTAGAGGAATCTGAGAGGGGAGGGGGGGGTAGCACAAAGGTTCAGAACAGGGGAGACCTCCACATGCCGAATGCTCCCTCACTTTTCCTTCCACAAAATACTGAAAAGGTGATGCTTTTTGAGACTCTTTTGCCAAAACGCTATCGCTGCTGTCCACGCTTTGAGACAGCTTTTTTTAAGCGTGAAACAATGTGCCTGTTAAACTCTCAACACAGTGCACAGTCTATGGTAGGGGGGTTTTAACATCTTATCAAATAATAAAAACACTTAAAAAACTAAAAAAACACGCGAGCTGAAAAACCTTTCACAGCTTTTAAAAGCTTGGTTTACCACTTGATAAAAGGCAAAAAAAAAAGTGCCTGTGCAGATGTCTTACACGAGGAGATAGTCCCCCCTTCCTAATGAATTGTTTCAGTATCCGAGACTGGGACTGCCTGCTAAAGAAGCCGACGAAAGCTGGAGCGAGGCTGAATTAAGCTGGGCCGGGGTGGGATGTGCTGAATGTGATGTATCAACATGTTTCCCCTACTGTAAACAACGCACAACAGGCAATGAGCTGGAACATTTAGGGCTAATGGTGTTTGCCAATCCTTTGTCAATTTTTTTATTCCCTTCTCTCTCTCTCTCTCTTTTGCTTCCCTCTCTCTCTCCCTCTCTCTCTCCCTGTCTCTCTCTCCCTTGCATGCCACAGATGTTTTTCTTAGTCGCTCCAACAGACAGGAATCTACTGGCAAGAAGAAAGGCTCGGTCTTCCCCAGGAGAGAGGAGTACAAAGCCCCCAGTCTGCACACAGCAGATGCAGAAAGCCGGTCCATCTGCCACCAGCTCGCTCTGCCACATGGGCCTGAGAGATTTAATACAAGAGGGGACTTTTTTTTTTTTTTTTTTTTAAATACATCTGCCTACACAAGTTTGCGCCATATACACAAAATCAAATAAAAAAAAACACAGCTGAATCTGGCAGAGATGCAACTCCAAAAATTAAACTCATGGTATAATGCACTAACAAACAAACGTGCAAGCACAAGCAGCGTGGGGTTACAGAGAGCACAAGAACTTTTATGTTTTAAAAGAAGAGGCACCAGGGGCAGCTATGGCAGATTTATTTAGGAAAAGATGTAGCCCCTAACGCGGGGTAAAGACCACTTGAACTCGCAGCTCAGAGCGGTGCACTGGCATGATTTAACAGGCTCTGAATAGCACATTATCTCCCAGGCTCCGCTGGAGCATATTTCAGTCGTATGATATCATTATTTAGCGACCTACACAGGCCAAGAGATGTAGCATTTTCATTAGTGTCAGCTGTCTGAGCTCTGAGGCAGGAAGGGTAAACACTAAACAATCATGGCAGGGTGAGAGAGACGGTGGGAGCTGAAGCATCTGAGAAAATGAGGGAGAGCGGGATGAAGAGAGTGCAAAAGCAAGCAACAGAGGGGGGAAAAAAAGGGACGGCGACAGAGAGTGGAAAAGGGGGCTAACATTAAACAACTGCTGTTAATTGCTCTAAGCATCCACATTATGCCAGTAATTTCTCCCATTTCTCTTTCAGTGCTAAGGGCTTCGGGCTAGAAAGCTCCTTCACCCCCTTTAATAAACTACTCAGAGTGCCTCACTGGAAAAGACAAACAAGAGGCCCCTGGCCTTAGAAACATTCGCTTCACTAGGGGGAATGTTATGCCTATTTCTACACATCTGTGACAATTGTGTGCCTCCTCCCTTCAGGTATTTATTCCCCATGTCTCTTCTTCCTGTGCTTTCTGCTGCCAAGGTCAACGGAGACGAACGGGCCCACCAGCGTCTTGATGTGGTGGCAGCAGAACAGTGAGAGGAGAACGAGAGAAAAGAAAAGGAGGAGGAGGAGAAGGAGGAGGGGGTGAGATAGACATGTGTAGTGGGTACAGTGGGGAGGGGTGGCGGTGGTGGCAGCAGCTGGTTACCAACTCTGGCAGCAGCGGCAGCGGTGGCGGCGGCGGAGGGAGGGGGGGGCGTCAGTGGATCTCTGATGCGGTGCAACGATGGCGGAGGCAATGGATGTTTGCTCCACGTCTCCTGGCGCTGCTATCGTTTTCACAGTTTACACGCACGCTACCGCCAACTATTAATTTTCAATTAAAGCCACCATGAAGTGCATCGCCTCCGGGGCATTTCGACAAAGTCAAGCGCCCATCGCGGCGGTTTCCCTCGTCACTTCTGCCGCCGTCACATTAGCACTAGCGAGCCACCGCAAAGTGCGCGCGCTGCCATGAGGTTCGTCAGTCACTGGCAGCCCGGCCTTCAGCCATATGAATCACTCTCTATTAACCCTTTGAGAACCAGTGGCCTACAATGTGCCAACGATAGAAAAGAGTGAACTTTAGGAAAGAAAATACTTGGTATGCGTTTAAACACAAGCACATATGCCCTTTTGAACGTACACAGGTGGAGTGAGCACAGAACACAAAGAGAACGGTGCAGAGAGAAAAAAAAAAAGACTGTGGGCTTTTCTCTGCGTTGCATTTATTGAAACCCAAGCGCCAAGAGCATCAATGATGTTCACTTTGCGCTGGGAGGTTATCCATTTGACTTCCCTCCTCCCTCGTCCATTCTCACATTTAAGAGCCAGTCAGACAAACTGAAGTGATTTCGCCGTCTGCTAAAATATGCTCAACTGCCCCCCTAACAACTCCCACACGGTGATAACCAGTGTTTCCAAAGAGCAAAAGCACCACACATGTTAAACAGAGCACACACACACACGCATCACCACCATTCATTAGTTGTCACCCAAATGTTCCACAAGCACAATTCATGAGCCACTTAGTCCTGCCTGCAAATAAATAAATAAGCCAAATAAGGCATAATGAGGGGGTAGGGCTCTTTTTAGTCCTGGGCGATGTTGATCACACGATATGTTGCTTATGGCCAGAGAGCAGAGACCATTACGGACCGGTGATTATATAAGTGGTTGGAAGGCAGCACCATTTTAATATACTGTACTTAAGCGCCAGGGTATCCATGGCAACTTGCCTTGCACCGTGCATTCAGAAAATCCCTAATGAAATGCCTATTAAGTGGCTGATAATGACAGTGTCCAAATATATTTGCATATGTATTTCACGGCAAAAAAAAAAAAAAATAAGAGCGGTGAATGAAGGTAGAGAGGGGACTGATTACTGCAATCACAACAATAAATATGTTGATTTTGTTTTGTTTATTGTTTGAAAAACTGTGGTTATTTTCAGAAATATACAATTTTTTAATCAGGGTATAAGACAAATGTGAGGTTTGGTCATTGGGTCGACAAAATAACTAGGGTATTACTTTTAATAAAACTTACATAAGGAAAGGGGAAAAAAAGTAGGAGGCGGTGGGTGTGAATTGAGGCCTCATTGCCTTCCTCTGGGAGTCTCCATGTGACTTTCATTTGCGACTTTGGCTGAATGCCCAACAGGACATCCCTGAGAGAGTGTTTGCTTGACTCAATATCAACAGCCCGGGTAAGCAGCCTGGAAGGGGGGTAGGTGGTGGGGGTGGGAGGGGGGGATGAAGTCTCTGGCCAAGAACGGACTTGGGTTCCTATTGAAAATAAACCAGGCTGTACATTCGCTGGGCCCAGAAATATCAACACACACTGCAAGGAGCCACGTATAGCACTCAGCGGCGTTCCGCTTATGCCTCTCCAAGGCTTAATGATACCTGCACCTCCCCTCCAGCTGCTTCTGCCGACGTCGCTGCTACACACAGACAGCAGGCGGGCGGGAATTAAAGTATACATTACAGCAGAAAAATAAAAAGAGATCGAAATGACAGAAGTCAGACAGTTCAAGCTGACCGGGCCTCTTGAAACGAAGGAGCTGGTAGACTAGCGACAGACACTCCAGGTTAAATTGGCCCTCCTGTGCCTCCTCTTATTTTCCCACCACCACAGCTGCCTCCAACCCCCCTTCCTAAAAAAAAAAAAAAAAGCTTTTCTTCAAAAGCGTATTTGAATTAAATGAGTTGCTGAAATCAAAGGCTCGGCTGAGCCGGGTAAATTTAAACAAGCAAGTGCGGCTCACAGCAGTTTACCTGTTATACAGCAGATTGGAATTAGATGAAAGAGCAGAGCATGGCAGACAACTTTCCTTTTTTCACAGTAGTAGATATTATCATATAGTTAAGGCGGTTGCAGTTTAAATTAGATTCTTTCTCAGAGAAAAGTACATGCTACTGAGTTGTTGTTTTTTAATGTTCCAGGCCACTGAGATGTCATCAAGATGAAGGCGGGGAAAAAAAAAAAAAAAAAAGAAAGAGGGCAGATACAATAGTCGTTTCACGCATTCAGATTTCCTGTTAGGGATGAATCTGAAACCCATTTATGACAGTGATCTGCAGTGTCTGAGGATCCCACAGCTCCGGCTCTGCCAAAGAGATTATCATTCCCAGAACCACGGCTACACAGTTGAATGGCAGCAAGACAAGCTCCACTGGCAGTCAAAAGAGCACAACACCTGTATATGCTATGCATCGACCACTATCTGAGGCCTGAGGAGCCCTGTCAACACAAGTAGCAATGAAAAATACTTCCATGCGGGATGACAGAAAAATCAAACACTGACCATGAATTAGATAATGGCGAAGGCTCGGGGATGGTCTCCAGAAGCTAAAGAGGCGTGAGGCGTTCTGTTCTTGCGCTGCCGAGAGGGCTCCAGAGTCCTCCGATTACGGCGGCCTTCTGGCTTACTGCTGACACAGTGGCTATCCATTCATGACTAAAACACCATTCAACGAGACACCAATAACACCTACGAAACCTCTGATCTAATTAATTCGGGAAAGCGGCATTCCACCAAAGAATAATAAACTCATTATGTGGAAATGTTCAGAACCGTCTTTTCTCCACACCGCGGCTAATTCAAACCTAATTTTTACTAGCCACTAATTTGAGGGCGAAGGGCGGGGGATAGGAATTACATCTGGAGGTAATTCATTGCGTGGAACCGAGCCCAGTGGAGGCTACGATACCCCGCCGCCACCCCCCCCCCCCCCCCCCCCCCCCCCCCCCCCCCCCCCCCCCCCCCCCCCCACCCCCCACCCCTCCCGCCATTAAACTTAAAAAAAAAAAAAAAAAAAAAAAAAGTGAAGACATAGAGGAGGAACTATTTAGGTGAGTGGGACTTCCGGGAGCACTGGAACGACACTTTTCGCTAAAATGTTTTCATTGTGCTGTCACCAGACACGGGCTGGAGAGGATGTAGGTGCTGCAGACAGACGGAGGCACTGATAAATAAAAGAGAGAGGGATGGAGGTTTTCAGGAAATGTGGGACTACATTAGATCACTATAAGGTCTGGGCTCCAGGATTTAGTAAAAAAAAAAAGACAAAAGAAGTGGCGTTTTAAGGTAGGGCGTGGGTGGGTCGTGGGTTCGTTTTGACTCTACAGTCGGGTGCTGTGCTTGCTCTAAAGGCTCAAAGTTTATGAGGACGTCTCCCTCTCAAGTGACCAGCTACATCTGGGCTGGGCTAAGTGGGCTGCCTAATAAATGGCACCCTTTTCCAATGATCTGTAGTTTCAAAGCGCTGAGTAAAACGGTATCCGGCTGTATCAATTTCACTGTATGGATGCAAACTTCGCAGCTATTTGCGAGGAAGTATTTGTGACGACAAAGAGGATGCAAAGTGCCCACGTCTGAAAGATTTTCCTTGATCGCACCGAGAGAGCCGATCGAGGCGAGACAGCCAAATGTAAAGTTTGGCTCCCGACAATCAGGCGCAGCAAAAAATCCCTGCAGGAGGACATTAACATGTGATAGAGAAACTTGCCTCAGTCCCTTCCACACCACGGCCCCCTGCTCTCCACTTCCATCCTCTGCCACCCCTCCAACACTAAATGTGTTTTCCAAATGAAAATAAACGGAGTCCGACCGGTTTGAGGCAGTCATACTCCGGAATATGAGATCAAATAAAGGCTTCTGTGGAGACTGAAAGGAGAAATGAAATGGCTTCTGAGGGGAGATGTACCGAGTAATAAAATTACTCCTTTATATCTTCCTAAACAGCACATGTTCTCCTGGAGTGGGCGAGGGCTTCACTTTGGTCAAAGACAAGTATGCAAGTGGCAATTTTTCCTTCAGGGAAGATTCCCAGATACACTTCTTGAGACTTGGCGCACTGCAATTTTCTTGAAAACGAGAAACTATTTCAGCAACAAGTTAAGCGGAACTTTGGAAGTTTCACTTTGATGATGTGCTGGTACACGCTGTCATTGAAAGGTATGTTCCATTAAATTGGAACAGCAAGATGATTCATAAGCCTATTGCTTTTCAATGAGTTCAAACTAGGCTGAAATGTTCGGATGAACAGTTGTATTTTATAATAAAACATACAGTTGACTTGGAACTGACCATGATGTCACTACTTGAAATTGGTTAGCTATTCCAGTTATACAAGCACGGTTCCATTTGGCATTGGGGGGAATTTACAACAAAAGTATGAATCTAACTACTTAAAATCATGCAATTGATTTGTATTCTTAAAAAGCTGGTCACAATAATATTCAGATGGACTTTTTTGCTACGGCAGAAGGGCTATATTAGAGGAAATTTGCAATTGGAGAGAATACATTATAATTCATTATACAGTAGCTATTAAACCTTCAGTGAAAATGCTTCAGTACAAGGATTGAGCCACTTATCATACCTACTCACTACCTTTAAAAGCTGTCCATGTTCAGTACTCTGAGTGGCAAAAAAGCAATCGCTGATGACTTTGAAAATAGGACTAGATGTACAATTTATCAAAACAGAAACGGCTGGCGGGGATTTCAGAGAATCAAGAGTTGTAACTGTTTGTTCAGAAATCACAAGAGAAAGGAAGACTGCAATTTACGGAATTAAAAAAAAAGGGGGGGAATTCAGCGACGCCGTCTTTAAAAGTTATCAACAGAGTGGTTTGGGTTATGCTGTCCATAAACGGCTTTAAGACATTTGAATAAGTAAAGTGTATTGTTCGCAAAATTGATTCCCTCTTGCGAGATGTTCACGGTATGTTTGCGCGAATCACAACCTTTTTATCAAGCCATCCCTCCCGTCGCCGCGTTTTAACGTGTCCTCTTAAGGAGGTTATTCTCAGAAAATGATACAACAAATTAAACGAATTGCTCGCCGGCGCACGCGAGTATCCCTCACGTTTCACTTTGTTTTACGTCGTCTTGGAATGTAATTAAGCGGTTTACAGTGCGTTGATGATGTTTGTGCTGTGACTGCGAATCCATTTCTCGCGCGGGCATAACATAACTTTTATTCGCCGTGACAATCTCGAAGACTGTTGTTTACAAACACACACAAGTGGAGAGCAGGCTCATTAGAGATCTCGTAACACCGGGCCCCAAAAATAGTGCGCGGAGCGTGCATCGGTGGCTTAAAACACTTGTCAAGCTATCATCGCGGGTGACTTTTAATTTACACAAAGGCACCCAATTATACTTGGAGGCAACGTTTCCAACACTTTGCGAACTTGGCAAACGTCATTAACTTTCTCTCCGCGTCGCCTTTTTGCCCCCTGTCGAAGCCCGTTGCCATCTATTCGGGGAAGACGGATGACACGGGGGATGTTTCTGACAGCTTAAAAGTACCCGTCAGCTGCCTGCGAGACATCTCCCTGCACATCCAGCCCCCCGAACCTCCCCAAACAAACAGCAGGCTCCACTTCAAATACATAGCAGGACTATTAGGTAATCGTCTCCTTTGTTCGCTCTCCCTGAGCCTTTGGTGACTAACCTCAATCTCTCCCTGTTCCACCTCCTGCCTCCGAGTTGACAACACAACACTTGATGCTGCCAGGGCTATAGGAGCGCGCCGTGATGAATGACTAGGAGTTGTCTGGAAATATACACATGCTGTCTTATGTATTCCAAGAAGTTGTGTTTGTTTTGTTATGATGACAGTACCAGTGTGGTTTGGAGCGAGAGGGGGAGCAAAGAGGCGGCCGGCAGCACAAGGGCCCTTTGTTTTTGGGACGGGACAAATCTGAGGTTTCCTTTTGGATATTCAATATCCTGCAAGGTACAAAACAGAGTTACAGTAGTCTAGTGTCTGGGCCTTTTTTTTTTTTTTTTTTTGGAAAGGGGGGGGTGGCTGCTGCTACGTGTGTCTGTGAATTGTTGCATGCTTCTTAGTCAACTGCTGTGTGGCTCGCGTGAGTCGCTTCCAACAAAGCCTGGGAAATCAATCAATCTGCAAAGAAATACCTCTTATGCCAGATGTGGCACTTGGAAAAAAAAAAAAAAAAGGACTTAAAAAGACTTGCTTGAATTAGAGAATCTAAAGGGTCCAAACAGTATAAAACCATATTGAAATGAAATATTTATTACAAATTAATCAAGCTGTCAAAATGCTACCTACTCCACTTTGAATCTCTGCTTGTTATTTTAGGCGGCTTCTCGAAGTCGAAGCATGTCAAATCTGTAAGTGTGTAAACGTCTCACTCTGAAACATATCTCCACTATTTACTTAACAAGTTGCCAAGGAGAATGAAAGACAAATGTTTAATTAGCAGGTGACTTTTTTTCTTTTTTTTTTTGTTTCTTTTACAAGTGTTCAGTAGTTCCGCTCCTTGACACATATATGCGCGCTCTTGCATACACTGAGTGTAATTATAAATGCACCGCTTGCTATAGGGAGCTGAACTTTTCACACCTTTCAAAGCCACAAAATTGGATGGTTTTGTGGTTGTGCAGCTGCCGCTCCGCGCTAATGCAAGGCGGTGTCATATGAAAAATATTCCTCTCCCCAAACCACAGGGCTGGTCATTAATGAAACACAGGCCGCGCAGTGAGGTCATACAGAGTCTAGATTTCAGCAGCCACACTTAAAAACCGCTCAGAGAGAATAGAGAAACATGAACACAAATCAGATTCCAGCTCCAAGGACGGGGAAAATAAATAAATAGAGAAAGGCACTGGCCCCTCTCACATTTTCCCCCAGCGCTCTGCAAACAACCGTCAACTGCAGCTCAGAAACAGCTCACAATGAGAGCAGACTAAACAATCTGGTCCCGGCCAAGGAAAATGCTAAGCAACTCTGCACACAGGATGTCTCACCCTAATTGCCAACTATCAAATCTCACAATGGAATCTATCCATTTGGCAAATTCTTCACAGCAAACTTGGCAATAGACTTTTTGCTTTTAAAAGTGTCAACTTTTGTGATGAGAAGACAAAAAAAGAGAAGAGAAAAAAAAAGACGGAGAAACATGGTTGTCGAGAATTTCATTTCTCCCTCAGATTTGCCGAAGGTTTATTGAGCTTACAGGAAAACCGGCAATAATGTGTGCTGAGAAGTGGGGTGTGAGGCGTGTGTGTGTGTGTGTGGGGGGGGGGGGGGTAAACTTTGATTCGACAAAGGTGCTAGGGGTCTTGTAAACGAGTGATTAAAATCCTCAGCATTAAGATAAACAGACTAAATAGGTCCCCAAAGACGTACACACTCAGGAAGGGAAGAGCAAAGGCACGCCCGAGTCAGCCGGAGAGACTGACAGACTGCACTGGAGGTGGGCATGGGAGCGTAACTGGAGCCCTGGGACTGGTATAAGAAACGACATTACCGAGAGGGACCAGGCTTTAAACAGGAAACTAATGGACAGTCTCCGCCATCCACCATGTGGCATTGTATTTTCCAGCCAGTCAAAGCCACGCTCGCGGAAGACCCCATGACTTCAAACAGCCAAAATAGCAGCACATTCATGAAACAGAACAGAACTACTGGGAATTAAAGAAGGCAGGGGGGAAAAGGAAAAAAAAAATGCACACACACACACAAAAAAAAAAGGTAGCGGGCCTCGACAGCAGATGGTAAAATTAACATTTCAACAGTTCCTTCCTTTCATGTAGGTCTCGGTAGAACTTTTTCTTTTTGGGAAAAAAAAAAGAAAAAAGTAAGAGGGGCTTGGGTTTTTGGTAAGATACAGTGGTGGAGAAGGCATCTGGAAAAGGGGAAGAGGAATATTGGCTTATTGCTCCTGATGGTCCACCTCTATGAAAAATTAAATAGGTCTGTTTTGCAGGTTTCCCCTCTCTGGAGTGCCCTAAGCTGTGTTATGGAAACATCATCTCGGTAATTTATACGCCAAAGAACACCTGGTGATGAAAGAAAATAAACTATTCCTCCCTTTCTTTCTCCATTTAAAACCCAACACTTTGGCTTTGTGGTCTCTCCCTTTGATGTTTCTTTTTCCACCTTTTTAATGTCCATCCATTTGGCTTATTTTGCAAGAAGTTGGCATCTATTGTAGTGTTAAGTCGTTCACAAAATGCTTGTCAGATTTCATTTTGAAGTCTTGATATACACTTCAAAAGGTTCTGTAGAGATGTTATCGTGGAGGGACTGGAAGACTGAGGCATCTCTAATAAAGACCCAAACAATGGACAGCCTCTCTCATTTCCAACCCTGTCCAATGGAGCGTCTCAGTAGTACCCATTAATTTGGACACAGTTCTGGCTAAATTACATGTGTTCCACCTCTGTGACATTTTAAATGCAATTAAAAGCTGGTTATGGAAGTGTGCACGGACTTCCCTGTGATGAAGGGAAATCACTGACGTGATTAACATGCAAACGAGCTCATGCTGGCAGACTAGATTGGGGTTTGAAAACCTCAATTACTTTTGTGTGATTATCTATTTACCAGTACACAGATTTCCATTTCTCATCTCCAGCCGAGTTCCCGGCGCACGAGCCTCAATTATACGTGGCACACCTTTATTTATGATGCGCATGATGCTGAAATACAAGCTCCAGTCATTTTTCACTGTGATATATTGCGTCTTTACGAGCCGCTCATGAGGCAGGGCCACCAGACCAACACTTCCTAACGCTGAACCATTTGCTTTGTGAGCACTTAATATGATCTTGATCCCCGTCACCCTACACACCCCCAATCCATCCATCCAACCCCTATTTAAACTCTGTTTAATCCCCCCCTCCACCCCATTAGACAGCGGGGAGAGTAATGGACAAAGGGCAACCATTTGTCCCTTTCAACTGAATTTTATGCTTTGACACTTTTTATTTATTTCAAAAGTCTAAACTATAATGCTACAAACGGACCTTTAAAATCCATGAATGACTTTGTGTGAGTATGAGAGTAAAAATGTGTGTGTGTGTGTGTGTGTGTGTGTGTACGTGGGTCTATTATCTGGGTACTAATTGCAGGTGAAGATCCAACTACATCAAGTGGCAGTTGAGAGGAAGGTGTGGATTAAAATGAACTGCAGAAACACTTGAGGCCTTATAGTATGTATCATCTTATTGATGCAATTATTGAAGTAACGCCTGGCAGCACAGGGGAAATGCAATCTAAATTAGTTTAAACAGCTGAATATTGAGAGAACTTTTTTTTTTTTGTTAAAATTTACATTAAAATATACGTTTTCCAAGCAGGGAAGATGTAAGATACCGAATAAAACTTTTTTTTTCTTTAAGGAAAGAAAGCATAAGCATAAAGCAAAAGAATACAAATATTTCAAAAACACAAAAAAATTAATGAACTACAGTAGAGTAACTGTGCCAATGTGTACTTGGTTTTCAACCATTTTATCTGAAGTGTAATGATTTTTTAAAACAGTATAGTGCCAGATTTTATTGTTTGTCAGCGTCTGACTGTCTGTTTCCCGGTGCCCAGGGACGGGAAGAGACGGGAAGACGCACATTTCCGTGGCACAGCCAGGCTTTCTCACATTGTGCCCGGCATACATAAAACATGCCCTGTTGCTTCGGCTGGAGCAAAAAGGAAAACAGTGCCATCAAGTGAAATTTCTGAGGATTCCTCAAACACCTCAGCAGATAGATCTATCACCTTTTCCAACTAAAAGGCAGCAGAGGAAGACTCTTCTTCGGTTGGCTTCATTTCATAGTGTTTATTTATACAAAATGAGGGAGATTTTTTTTTCCACGCTAAAGAGGTAGGTCAACACTGTTATCCAAGACTTATTAAACATATGTTTTAAAGAGCGTAATTCAAATGTCTGTCTGTCTGTTCTTTACCCTGGATGGAAATATTAGACACAAGAGCACCTCCCACTCGAGTAGAGAGATGATAAGACAAAAAATGAACACGATGCTTTGCTGACTTCATGTTCAGAACCCTGTTTGAGGTACCTCAGGAACAAAGGGAATCATTATTACTATTTGAACTCAGTTGCCAGGACTTGGCTGCAACACTGGTATAAGGTTGCTAAAGTGGGTAGGGGAAAAAAAAAAAAAAAAGGGCGGGGGATACAGCATATTCAGTGAGTGAAGCCGGTGGTGACGGCTAGAATCACGAGTGAGAGAGAATAAAAGAGAGGCAGAGGGGTAGAGCTTAGATAATAGTAGATAATGGACAATTAACTCAGGCTAGTAGTGCCGGCTGCAGTGAATAGCAGCTTGTGGTGCAGCAAGTCCCCGATCACCACTCAGCCATATTCACATTGGGGAATACGGGCGATATCAAGCTGCAGGCTGCCGGGCCTCAGAGGTGTACACGCTGCATTAGCAATCTCCACAATGCCTTCAAACAATGCTTGATACCAACAAAGTGTCCCAAAGTGCAAACGCAAGCAGTCTGCCGATGGGGAGCCTGTGGTGCCATAACCTTGTCCATTGTTTCATGTCCTTTTTACCATCAAAATAAACCCAGGAGTCGTAAATCCATTAAAAAAAATAGTGACATACTGCTGTTCTTGGGTGCAGACACAGAAATTAGCATAATTAAACCTATATAAAAGCTAATTGCATAAATAAATGAGTGAATGTCACCACCGCGCATCACACAAACAATGCATGGGCTCCTATCAGGGGCCTCAGTAGTGTTTTAAGCGCCCACCCAGCCCCCCACCCCCTTCAAGCGCCATCTAAATCTATTGATCTGTGAAACACAGGGACCCAGGGGAGGCAATTCACTTAATATCATACATCTAATGATGAGATGAATAACGATTATACCATTTGGTAATTAAACGTCTTACAAACCATTTAACTGACTGTGCGTCAGGAGGGGTCGCTGGAGGTCGCGAGGATTGTTTTTCATTTCTCGTCTCGGCACGAAAAGCGGGAGACACACGCAGGAGGTAAGGCTGGGGGGTGGTGGTGGTGGCGGTGGTGGAAAACAGTGCATGACACAATGGTGAAAACACACTAATGCTTGTTAGCAGCTATGGCACTAATCCCTAATGCTGTCAAGACTTTGAAGGGAAAACAATTTGGAGGGGGCGAAGCAAACGGAGGAAAATAAAGCCAGACAAATATCTTACCTTCCCTGGAATTTTTTTTTTCTCTATATTTAGAAATCTCATTAGCTTGCTTGTGCGTCCTTTTCACAATGAGAGATAAGTGAGTGAGAAAAATAAGCCTATATTTATTAGTGAACTGTAAATACATGACAAAGGCGATGCTTAAGAGTAGGGGGGTGGGAAGGAGGGGGTTATCACTCTTTGCAAGAATGTGTCTAATCCACACAAAAGGTGTGTTAAACGCACACTTTGAGAGCCAACTCACTGTCAACATCCACAACCCTAATCCCTACTTACAGGCAATAATTACCCAACATTGCCATGTCAGTGTGTTGCTGTGTGGACTGGTAAACTACAAAGGCCTGTTCGTGGGGCTTATTCTTCCACTGTAATGTAGCGTCTAGAGCAAGTCAGGTGAAAAGACATTTTGAAAGGCCACATATACACACAAACGCCCCAATCACTTCGCCGAACTAGCCCCTCTCCATCCGTCCTATCCTCGGCGGGCTGACGGTGCCTTCCCTTTGTATCTGCCGCCGAGCACCCTCGCCCAGCATTTACCGACAGAGGGATGCGTGTCATGCTCCGGGCTCCTTATTGAATGATAGCTGGTAAACATTGTCATTCCAAAAGAGCGACAGGATTAAAGCCCGCTTTGCCCATTGAGGGGAACAGTGCGCGGAAAGAGAACCGGAACAATGGCCAAATGGAGGACGGTATCACAAGGGTCCAATGTCTGGCGTGATGAATATGTGGGAGATTATAACCCATTCCATCATTTCCATAATGTAAAACTCTCTTTCTTCTTCGCCCGCCGACTATTCACTAAATAAATGAGAAAACTATCACCCGCGCAGAAATATTTGACAAAAGGCGGAGGGGAGGGAGACTGAGTTTTGAATGACCCCCGTGCCTTTGACAATGCAGGCGCTGTCCGGACACATTCGGAGGCAGCGGAGTGAGTAAGACCTGGTAGAGTATTTATCACCGGGCACAATGCAAATGTATTACCATGTCACCTATACCACTTTACGCCACAGAATGGAACCACGGCGAACACAGGGGAGTTTCATATAATACCAGGTGGAAATATGAATGCGGTGCTCTCCCTATGTGTGGCTTTGCGGCCTCGCTGGCACTCTAAATCTTTCCGTGGACGCTGGTCTGAAACCCTGTGGCTACAAAGAGCCAGTCCTCGCATTTAACCAATATGCTAACTAAGGAGCCCTTCCAAACAAAAAAATGGTTTGAATTGGGCTGATGATGGGTTTTGAATGGACGCCCTGAAAAGAAAAGTCGAATTAAAGAGTTTGGAGTAAAGAGAATGTGAATAAAAAGAAGCCGAAATGATCGAGACCACCTTTGGCTGTGGGTGAGGGAGTGACTTTTCTTAAAAAAGGCTTTTTTTGAACGTCTGTGAAAGCTATCTGGTTAAGTATGGCTTCCGGCATATTCACCAAGAAAAAAAAATCAAAGTGTCCTTTGCATTTTAAAGTTACGCTATATGCCGCCTGTGTACTATGCGGTGGCAATATAAGCGCTCGCTTGACTGCGGGCCCTTGAATCCAACTGTTACTCTTCCAGAGAGCTCCTCAAAAAACATTAAACTTGTGAAATTCCTGAGCCATAGAAAATATCACCCCACCCCGTGCCCCGCTCACACCTCGACATTACTCACACCTTTTCGGCCATTCGCTTGATTTGTGTGTGTCTGTTTGTGTGTGTGCGTGCGCGCGCGAGAGAGAGGGGCCGATCGCTGCAGTCTATTCCAGAGATTTCTCCAATGGTAACCTAGTTTATTTACTTTATCTACAATATAATGCTTCAGTGAGCATTAGCAACTTTGAGACACAAGTTTCAATCAGCAGTCTGGCGGCGCCGCGTGCAGGCTCGTGCGTGTGCTCAGCCAGGTGCAGAGAAGAGATGAGCCCGCCAAAGAGACGGCGCGGCTTTAAACCGAAGGACTGACAAAGAGGTCCCAAAATAATACAAAATAAAAACGGACAGCGGGAGTGGAGGGAGAGGGGAAACAAAAGGATGGAAGAAAAAGAGAAGCAGGGAAGAAAGCCAGAAAAAAGAAAAAAAAACTGCGCAGGACGGCGGGGAGAAGAACTGGGAGGAAAAGCAGAGGCGGATTTAAAAACTAAAAAAAAAAGAGAAATAAAAAGCGATACTGTGCTGAGAGACGAGGAGAGCGAGGGAGAAAGACAGACAAAGGAGGTCACAGGAATGGACAAAAAACAAAGTGAAAGAAAGAGCATAGGAGAGAGAGGAAGAGTAAGGAAAAGGGAGGGAGACAAGGTGTTCTCCCTGGGTAATGTGGAGCAGGTCTTGTCCAATAAACACAGGTGAGCAGCTCGACAGGCCAGGACCACCGAGCTGACTGACAGCTGAGAGCGCTCACTGACCGCCAGCTTTATGTTACATGACATGAGGAGTGCAACTCGACTGACAAAGAGAAACTGCCTGCGCCTCTCTCAGTGTGTGTGGTGGGGGGGGAGAGGGGTTTGGTAGGAAAAAAAAAAAAGAAACACGCGCATACACCCTTACGCATTCGTGCACAGGCGGCTGTTTAAAAGTACCATCCACGCACTGTGGGCGCAAGAGTTGCAAACACACACCAAAAAAAAAAAAAAAAAGAAAAGAAAAAAAAAAAAACACACACTCACACGCGCCCAGACAGGAGCCGTGCCATTTCCCTTCACAGGTGAGCAGAAGAAGGAAACACCCCGGTGCTTCAGTTACTTAGTGGGAGAAAGTGAGGAGTTGTAGGGTCGGGGGTAGAATGTATGCTGTGTGCCGACTGAATCTTTTCCACATGACGGGCCTCGGGCTGTTTTTGTCAACTGCACTCTTGAGCAGCAAGGAGTCAGGTAGTGTGACCACATGATTGCCCAAGAGGCGCTGCGGTGAGAGAGGGGGAGAAATGGTGGTGGTGGTGGGGAGGGGGGGGCGAAAGGAAGGGAGAGGGATCCGGGGGGGCCGGGGACAGGACTGATGCAGCACGCATGATGAGGTGTAATCACAAACCCCATTCAGAGTGCAGTGGAGTTTGTCAACATACACACATTCACATTCCACTGTCTGTCAGCTCTATGACCCAAATCGAGCATGTTGTGTGTGTGTGTGTGTGTGTGTTTTTCCACACGCGCGCACACAAACGGATGCTTTCTGCCCATTTCGCCTCCAACCAGGTAGCAACGGTGGCACTGTCTGGGCTTGCGGTTTGCGGTGAGAAAGTGGGATTCCGAGCTCTTGTAGGATTTCGCTGCCGCCTGTATCCCTTTACAGCCCGCGATCAAGTGATCATTGTGAACAAAGGACTTGGCTTGTTGCCTCTGGAGTAAAAGCTTTTTCAGTGGCTGTGACCGTGTGGTTTGATTTGAAACTTTTACTTTGAAAAAAAAAAAAGAGAGAGAAAAAAAAAGGAGGGAGAGAGAAAGAGAGAAAGTAAGCTGCGGCGGAGGAAGCCGCTATCTCTTGAAGGTATCTTAAGAATGTTACGTCTAAGACTAATCTGTCACAGGGACAAAATATTTAAAGAAAAAGTGGAGTTGAGACAGACTTTGTGTAATTAAAATGTAATGTGCAAAAAAACCCATTCTGAGTGAAACTATTTGAATTGAGTTGTCATTCCGATCGAACACGCATGAAACTAAATCTCATTATATACATAACACGGAACAGAACAAACAATCTCATTTACATTTATACAAATCTTTGTATCTGATTAGTTAAACAATGTAAGTCTCACAGGAAGCCAAAATCCCATAGTAACAATTTCTACTGAGCTTGATATAGTACAAAAACGGAGATGTGTTTCCTAGAAACCAATTTCTGTGGATAACATTCGGTATGTGACAATATTAACATAATGTTTGCTTTTTGGAAATGTCAAATACGAAGAATTCAGCACTGATTTGTCTGCAACACAAGGCAGTTCTGTACACCGTAACACTGTGTGCACCCCCTGAGATAAATAGAGATCATCAGTAGGTTAAAATAGTGTAGATTCAGTTTATGTCATCGTGACACTATTCCTATAAAACACTGGACTGTGAAGGGCTAACATAAACTGAGGGCTATGCGCGCGGGCGGAAAAATGAGGCCGCGTGACAGTTTGGTGATAACACACAAGTTCAATCTGTCAAGACAATCAGCATTTAGACCGCGGGAGAAGAATGCGCGACTGTGTGCGACCAATTCATTGGACACGATCACCTGCGAGTGAAGCCACTCATAATTCTTCCCACCTGAAACGGGGGGTTCAAACTAATGTCAGCCCGCTCTGATGTCATGCCTGCCTCGAGTTGGGTTTCACAATAATCTCGGGCTCTTGGCGAGATGCCATCGGCCCCGGCTTCCGCACCCGAGGTTTCTCCAATTAAATTGCAGGGAAAGAATAACACGTGAAACACTAGATCCCCCCGCTCGTTTATAGAAATTAAGGTGATGCATGCGGCGCTCGCAATCACTCATTTCTAAAGTATCAGTCATCTCCACTACGAGGTGTACACATCCTGAACTGTTGGAGGGGCCCCAAAGAAAGCTGAGGCCACCTGTGCTGAGGACCTATTTATCTTTTTTCCCCCCTTATTTAATAAATTCCAAAAAGCACATGTTCTCCTGCAAAATATCAGGAAGATTTGGCCTTTTAAAAACATCTCGGTAAAAGATAGAGGGAGGGGAAGAGGGGGAAAGAGAGGGGTATAGCATAGGCAGCCATGAGGATCAATAGACTCATTGAGCCTCTTTATCTTCTCCTTAAGGAGTGATGGCAATACTCATTCTGAGCCTCCTCACCTCCCCGCTTTCTAACTCCATTCTCATGGCAACTGTGCACTCTGGACAAACACTCCACGCAATCTCTTTTCTTCGCTCCCCGCCTTCTGCCCTGCATCTCCACATCCTCTCTTGTTTTTTTTTTCTGTCTCTCAGTCGTCTCTCTTTCGCCTCAGACAATGCCTGACCCTTGATGAGAAAAGATATAGTGTGGAGAAAGAGCAAGAGAAAGTGAAATGTGCGCGTGGAGTTGAAGAGCTGGACTGAATTCAGCTGTGTTATGGTGATATTTTGAACGCGTGATGGGTTTCATATGGGGCGCGTTCTCACTAGCAAAAGATCACAGGGAAAAAAAAAAAAAAGAAGCTGGAAATATATATATCAGGTGTGAAAAATATTTCCTCTGCGGAAATAATATAAGTGCAATTCCGGACTCTATTTAAAAACAGGACAGCTCCTAATCCCCGGGATCAGCAAAGGGCAGGGCGTCATTGGTCGATCCACTCTTGCTCCAATTTGCTCACAGCACGACACCAGCAGACCCTAAACCAAACCTCATTAAATCAAAATATGGAAACTTGGGGAAGTTCCAAAAGTCCCAACTTCTCTCCCTCCCTCGCCCCCCCCTTCGCCTAAGTGTGAAGACAAAACAGTGGACCATAGAGAGAAGGGTGCATGAAGAACGGCAGCAGATCCTTGGGACCGAGAGCAAAAAGGAAGGAAGAGAGGGAGAGAATGGAAAGTAAACCTTTGATGAGTAAGACTTTTTTTGTTAAGCGAGGGGGCTTAACTTTAAAATATTCTGGGTGGCAGTGAATGGGGGATTGACCAATGGCCCTGATCTCAGCCACACACTGGGGCACTGGGGTTAATGGTGGATAAAGATTAGAAAGAAGGGGTTGCTTTGCCTGATCTCCGTCCACCCCCGCACTCCACCCTGCGGTTTTCACCTTCTCCGCCAATCCCAAATCAGCTAGACAATGGAGGCTGCCAATGGGGAATGATCCAAGTCCCTTTGATTTCTGCCTCTACCCCCTCGACTGCTCTGAGTGCCCAGGGTAAAGACCCGTGGAGGTTCCCCCTGTTTGCCCACTCACAGGGACGACAGTTAGCAGGCTCAGAGAAACCATTTGAGGATTGGAAATGGAATGACAAGAGGTCTCTGATCTATGACAAGAAATCAATTTCAAACTGGAAATGTGAGCAGAGGGCTGTTCAGTCCGAACTGCGGCTTCTTTAAAGCAGCCAAAGATATATTTAATTGCTGTAGATTTTTATATACGTCTACACTGGAAGTACGGCTCACAGTGTTGGGGGCAATTACACTTTTTTTTTTTTTTTTTTTTTGCAATGATTAGAAGGACTTTTTTAGGCCAGCAGATATGCAGTAAGAGTTCATCTTTGAAGATTTAACTGAGTACTAGACAAATTAAGAACTAATATTTAAATCTCTTTTAGGTAGAAGAGGAAATGTGGACTCTTCGCTCTGGAGAGATAGGGCTCTCGGGGAAGGTGGACCCGGTTCTGCGGCCAAACCACCCAACGTCTTTACTCCTGCACATACACTTTAATCATTTCAACTCCTCAAAGGCTCTACTTTATGATGGTGAATTGAGATAAACACATGGGGTTGGGAGCAGAATACCTAAATAAACCTATGGCTCGGATTCAAAATGGGCGTCAATTTCTTGCTTCAAACCAAAAACTGCCTCTAGTTATAAGGTCACTTAAAATTTCACGGTTCTGTTGAATATTTAGGCACAAATGATTCATAACTGAGTGACAGAACATGGAATGAAATGATGATTCACATACATCCACACCACTCTTTCGACCCAAAATGTGACATTTTTTTCTTAAAAAACGACAAAGTGTTACAATGTTTCTTCTCACCATCACTATGTGAAAGTGTTTGTAAGTGAGTGTGACTGTGTGTGTGGCATGGATGCATGAATATATAGGAGAGAGCTAATCAATAGCATGGCCACATTAGTCATGTTGGGGACATAATTGGTGATTCCCATTACGTGATCTGAGATTCCTCACTCTCATTTGCGGACTGACCTGGTGACAAACACCACCTTGTGTCATTAGCTTGGATAAGGGAGCTACCTTTGATCATGATGGGCAGAACTACCATGATGCAGCATCAATGATATAGCCGAGTATATTCAATATTAACTGTCTGACAAATACAATGTTACAATATTTGATATGAAACTCACATCCCACTCATGGTTATTATTTAATATTCAACTAAAACAAAATAGTTCTTGAGAAACTTGAGTATCTGAAATCGGTTACAAGTGGAAATGTATTGAGTCCATTACGTCCTAACAACTTTTCAGTTATGGTGTTTTAATTGTAATGATAAATGATGAAAGAAGCTCACAACACAGTCTCTAATACTTTAAATATGAAACTGGGTTTAAGATGCTATTCCGTTGTTTAGTGAAGCCCATAAGAGAGATATGTATTAATAGATATACTTTACTTGTACCTGGACCCCACCGAAAGTTTTGACTGATGTGGCTCATTACAGTGGACACATTAATCAGGGGAAAAAAACACAACATCAGGCATGCAAGGACAATGAAAACTGCT
>JAOXYL010000002.1:11086717-11098944 GCA_028564955.1 Terapon puta
TTGTTAACATGCTAATATTTAATAACTTGCATGAAACACAAAGTACAGTTGAGCTAATGGGAATGTTATTAGTTTTGCGGGTATTTGGTCATACACCCAAAATACTGAACAAATGTAAAATTTGATGTAATGATGGCACTAGATCACTAAAGTTATATTTCAATGTCTGTAAAAAAATACAATCCAACAGATATTTGTTGAGGTATTTCAGTCTAGAGCACAGTGAAGGACCACATTTAAATCAGAGCAATACCTAAATCAGCCCAGGGTGATTTATCAGGTTATCAAGCTTGAACGTTGTAAAATATTGTTAGCTTCCAGTTCTGCAAATCCCAGAAGAAGCCCTTCTTCCATCTAACTTAAATCTGTCTATTCGCAAATTTATTGACATGAACAGATTAGATCACATTGTATTGGACTGATGCACAATCAGGAGCTACAGGCATTGTGAAAATCAAAAGTACAGTATCAGTGATGACTTGTAAATAAGCAGGTCAACTGTCTGCTCACAGATCCATACATGGCCTTTGCAGCGTTTGTATGTGTCCATTATCACCTGCTCACCAGGCAAACTAAAAGATACTGTCGTGTGTTTTGTAGGGGACTGAAGTTATAGTTCAGATTGTTAGCTTGGATCTGGGAATATGTCCACATTTGGAGGAGCCAAATATGGACAAAACGCTGAGTAAGTATGGGCCTGTTTACACTCCTTTGACTTTAAAGTGCTTTATAAAAGCTTTCATTGATTTATTTTGTAGCTCGCGAACATATTGTGCTAGGATAACTGAGGGGATAACTGGCCTGCTCTGGTCTAGTTATACACGTCCTATTAATAGGCCTGGCTCAGACTCACAATGTTCAGCTGTAACCAAACTCCATCTGTCAAGTCACGTCCTCTCCCTGCTCTCCCTTCTACAGTATCACTGCAGCCAGGCTAGGGGCACTCTGGTCTGTGCCACCCTCCGAGCCAGACAGACGGCAGGACTGGCAGACAGCTGCCTCTCAGACCATCGTGCACTATGGAGGCTCTGTACGTCCAACCCTTGGAAGAGGATGGGGTGATGACGAAGGAGGAGGCCTCATGTCCTTTGGGTTCCACCACGGACGAGGAAACAGACGAGGACTCCGAACCAGAGCCTCCGACGGTCATCCGGAGGAAGGTGTCGTTCGCTGACGCGTTCGGCCTCAACCTGGTGTCGGTTAAGGAGTTCGACAATGCCGAGGCGACGGAGCCAGAGGTCAGCCAGCCCCCAGAGATGGAGCCAACCCGTGCCTTGGAGGAGTTCTACATGTCCTGCCTGTTTACGGTGCCCTCTACCCCGGAAGAGCTGGACCTGAGGCTACAAGCTCAAATGGTTGAGCTGGAGAGCCTCGAGCTCCTCCCGGGGACCACCACGCTCCGTGGCATCGTCAGGGTGGTGAACCTCTGCTACAGCAAGTCCGTTTACGCCCGGATCACCCTGGATCGCTGGGCGAGCTTCTTCGACCTGCTGGCAGAGTACGTGCCTGGATCCAGCGATAGGAAAACAGACAGGTTTGCCTTTAAGTACACGCTGGTTCCCCCCTTTGAAAGAGAGGGCACCAGGGTGGAGATCTGTCTGCGATACGACACTTCAGTGGGCACTTTTTGGGCTAATAACAAGGAGATGAACTACGTGCTGTTTTGCCACCAGAAAGCACAAGTAAAGGAGCCTGGGCCTCAAGTGCACGAGGAGGGTGCCGGCTATAAGAGCAAGAGGAGCTGTCTCAAGGCTAACAGGCAAGAGAACCTGACGCTGAGGCTTTTTTTAAACATGTCTCTGCCTCACGTCAGCCTCGTACGTCAACAATAGGTATCAATGCATAGTATATTTATATTCTCTTATTATTTATGTAGTAAATACTCCCATTATATGGAGGTTATATGGATCTAGTGGTGCAAAGTTTTCTTAAAAGTGAAGCTATTGTAAGTTCTTGATTGCAAAAAAAAATTTAAAAATCAGTCAGAAACAAGATGAAAATAGCAAATTGTGTATTAAAACTGTGTTGCTCTGCTCATTAGGTGGAATCACGAACTAATGCTGCTGGCCAGGGCTTTGTGTGTTTACAGTAAGCTGTTATGTAACTTTTCAGCGATGAATGTTTGGACTGCAGATCACATATTGCCCATTTAAGGTCAGATGTCTGTCAAGGTTTCCATGACGTGCTGAGATATTCTTATTTTTATCCTCTTTGACACCAATCTACAAATACCCCCTTTTTTCAGCTTTGGGAATAGTTTGTCTTTATGGGATGCGCATGATCTGGTCTGACTAGTTGCAGTGAAGAAGAAAATGTGATAAAAGAGCAGACAAACATATTAAAAACATTTGAAATACATGGTATATCACATCTAAAATGTGTCATATTGAAAGGCTGTAGATCACAGCTACTTTGTGTACACCCTTTACTGTGAATCATAATCATAGGAGGGGCAGTACTGGTGGGATGAAGAAAAACTATGGTCATCAGGAAGTGTGATACAATACACAGACTTGGTGACAGCTTTGACCTCCCTGTCTGAGTCATAAAAAAGTCATTTCTCAGTAAAGAGAACTGGGCACAGTAACACGCTGAACCATGATACATTATGAGCAATGTTGGTTGGTGGAAACAAGGTGACTGTTATCATGTGAAAAGCTAGTATGACCACCACTCTTGATTATATCCACCAAACAAAAGAAAATAGAGCCAAACATGGAAAAAATGGAGCTTCACTTTAAAATGAGGCACCTCTGTTTGAACATTTTGTCAAAAAGCTACAGGATATAGTTAGAGTTCAAAAGTAATAAAGACAAATCTTCCCTTCAAAATACAACAGAATCTAAAAAACAGAGAAGAAAACGCTGGCTTAAAAGCTACAAAACATTTCTGTGAGCTTATGTAATGTTATTGCTACTTTGTTTTGAACCTCAGGAGGGGAAGTGCAGAGGAAAAGATCAGGGAGACCAGCAACACATCAACAGTTGCTGCAGGTGTGTATACGCTGCTCTTTTATGTTTATGTGTGTGGGCATGTGTACGTGCCCGTGAGTGTGTGTGTTTGTTTAAGCGCGTTGTATAAGTGTGCAAGCAAACTTTGACCCTTGTGTTTTTGCAGAGGAAGAGGCCACAGATAAAGCAGAGGAGGCTGACAGAAAGACAATGGACAGTGCAGATATACAGTCTTTACTATACAGTGAAGAACACAAACAATTGGTGAGGTTCATTTATTATCTTTTGGATTAACAGACTCTTCTTAAAGTCTAAGGGAGAAAATAAATCATCCAGAAGTAAAAACTGACTGCAACAAAACAACTCATCATTACTGCTGGACAAATATTGTGCACAGACAAAAAACACCATGTTTATTTTTCTCCAGCTGCAGATACAAACTGTGTGTATTAAAGCGAGAAAGTATGTGTGTCCTTTTGGCAAAAAAAATATGATAGCTGAGCCATTGATGCATGCCATTCTGCACAGTGAGTCCCCGAGGGGTGGAAAGTCAGCTAACCTGACACTTGAGAACATGTCTGAAATCACTCATGTGCAAACTATTAATAATAAATGGAACCTGCTCGTAAACGTGCAGTAAAGTTGATGACGTAAACAAAAATAGGCGCATGTGCTGAGGTTTCAGCAGTGTTGCAGCACTTTGCATCATCAGGGCAATGTTACATATCAAACAATACTTAATGAGTAGGCCATTAGATTCTTTTTTTTTGTCACTTAGCCAGTATTTTGATTTAAAGTTGCTGAAGACCTTAAGGACAAACAAAACATAGTAGCCTCTGATTACAGTTCAAGTAGTTCAAGCATTACCACTTGGCTTGACCTTTGCCCTTTGGCTTTTTTGACAGGTGGATAGCATAAAAAGCAGGCACAGAGCAACACGTTTGGCACGTGTGCAGAACTTCCTCTCCCAGAGGAGGCAGCAAATACCAAAGGCTTATTCACATGACTCAGCCAGCGGCCAGAAAGTTTCTCAGCCAGCTCCGTGGGGTGACTCTGCCAGCTTTCTGCATAAACGCCACAGGAGGCAGTCCGATGAGAGGCCACAGGTGCTCACCTACCACCAGATTCCTCTGCTCACACTGGACTGGAACAGTGACAAAGCCCATCAGTGGGGGACGTCTCACATAGATGACATCTGGACTGGAAGAGCCAAAGTGACCGAGTCGAAAGCGTCAGTGCAAAATATAGCAGATACACCTTCTGTTAATGATATGTGGGAGACCTTTCTTAACGGTACAGATGGTACCAGTGATAAGGAAACCTCAGTGTGCGATGTATGGCAGGCATTTCTTAATGGGCCGAGCTATACGGACCATTCTGGCATTCCAGAGTCAGAGTGGCTGCAGACAGCAGCTTCGGTGTCTCCCTCAAATGATAAAGAGCCCAAAACCCAATATGCAGCAAGCAGTCAAGAGCGTGCATTTCAGGTGGGCGCGGATACACCCACCACCTTACGGGCCCGCACCTCGGCTGCATGTCAGTTGCTGTCAGACACTCGTGAAACAGCGATGGCTAATGTTACCTTGAATGCCGAAGACCACCAGCCAGCGGAGGCATGTGTCAGCGGCCTAAGAGATGACAACACAGCGACACAGAAAGCTTCCCAAAGGTCACAGACGAACTCCGTAACTGACACTCCGCAGGAATTTAGCCCCGAGGGGGCAACGCCTGTGTCCGAGGGCTCTGTTGACAGTTCGGCGGGGTGTCACAAGCATGTGATCGGGGAGCGAGAAGAAGGTGGAATAATAGGAGGAGCGGGAGGGATAGGTGGGGATGAGCCCTTCACACAGCGCACAGCTGACTTCGTAACAAGCTCAGGGGAGTCGGAGACAACAGACATGACAGCAATGCCAGAGTCTCAGAATGCCAGCGCCGTTGATAGGATCTCACAGGGAGCGAGGCTGGATGAGGGTCTTTCTTCCAGCAGGGAAAGGGAGGTTACAGGTAGCGCTCACAATGCGATGGATGACACGTTGGCATTTAGGGGGACAATCAGACAGGGGACAAAGGACGAGGAGAGGTTTGTCTTCTCTACATCCAGACAAGGAGCGGAGGAAGGGATTGTGAATAAATGCACAGCAAATAAAGTATATATGGAGGAGGAGATATTTAGGCCACTGAAAACAGAGGAGTGTGAAATCTCCCAGAGGTATGCGGCTGGAAAGCAACACGAGGAATTCAGGCTGAACCAAAACAGTGAAAATCCATTACAGGAGCATGAGGGCAATGAAAATGAAATAAGACCCGCACAGTCACATGCAGATGGATTCAGTCCAAACCAAAGGTGCCAGGAACATTTCGAGCAAAGCAAAATAATGCCAAGCGAATTCAAATCGGACAAATTGGAGTTTGAAGATGTTGGATCAGGGAACAAAGATTTGGAAGTATCGGAAAAGACAGAGATGGATCCCTCCGATTGCGCAACAGTCGAGGCAACAAAGAGACAAACAGATGCAGAAGAGGAAGAGGAAACGATCCAGTTGATAAATGAGGATGAGGCTTTGAAACTGAGTTCATCATGGCAGAGGGGAAACACATCAATGATTTCAGAAGTACATAATAAACACTCAAGGCAAATCCAAGCAGTGGGAGAGTTGTGCACTCAGAAAGAGGAGGAGGACTCAATGCTTACACAGATACAGGAAAATGTGGTGAAATCTGAAACAGTTGAACACATAATAGTCCCGAATCAGACAGAGGAAGGAAAAAGCTTGAGCTGCGATGGAAGCACTGTGGTGCAACAGGAAATAAACCCACTGGTGCAGAAAAGACACACCGTGGAATCAAGGGAAATGAAAAAGGTCTTTCAAAGTGATCATGACACATTCAGACCTTTTCCTGCAGATAAATACAACCCGAGCCCTGTGGAGGTGGTGGAAATGAGATGGACTCATTCACCGGGAGATATGAAGGGTCCAAAAGAGGATGCAAGCCATGGAATAAGCCCAGGAGAAGTTAGGGTGAAGGAGAACGTTATAAAGGAAGACACTTCAATAGAACTTCAACGCCAACCTGAGACATTAGAAAGAATAGAGGAGGATATGAGTCAGAGAGACAAAGATGAGATGGTGAGTATTGGAAAGCTGAAAATAGAAGGACTGGGGGAGTTGATGGGTAATGTGGAGAACCCTCGGGGGGAGAGGAAGAATGCACCAGCTGAATTGAAAGAACAAGAGTTGTCAGCAGAAGCTGAGAGCTCTCCACGTGTTGAATATAAGAAATTGTCAAAGGGAACAAAAGACCCTATTACAGCAGAAAATACTGGAGCACTTGAAGTGATAGAGTCAGGATTGGAGGAGAGGTTCATAGAAAGATTTGGAGAAGATTTGGTGAGGGGGATTTGGGAAGAGGTGTTTGGCGATAAAGTACAGGCCTCGAGTGGAGACACAAATATTGTTGATGGATTGGGAAGCAAGCTAGCAGAAATACCTGATCTTACACCAGATTGCCATCCTCTTTTTGAGAAAGACCTCGATGACACTTTCGATTCAGGTGTATTTTCCTTGACAGAATTACCAACAGATCTAAATTTGAGTCCTTGCCAAGGCCAAAAGCAAACCTTAGAGCCTGGGAGCAGTGAGTGCTGCCCAAAAGAAAGAAGTCCATCGCTCTCCACAGCAGAACAAACTCACTCTCTCTCAGAATCGCAGACAGATTTGAACTTGAGCGCTCATCTCAGTCGAGATTTCGGAACAGCTCAGAGTAAGCAGTCATTGACTGAGCCGACAAGCCCGGCAAAGAATCAGGACAGCTGTGCTCACATAAAAGACAGATCAGTCACCCATCAGGAGACAGGTAGGCAAATAGAAGAGTGTGTAGTCGCCCGCAGGGAGAGTTTTAATCGATCAGCCCACCCATCTCACCCACATCCGAGTTCCTGCGCCGAGAAATTAAAAGAGTCTGATAGTCTTGTATTGTGGAGTATGTTATACATCCTCAGTCACCTCACCAGACTTCTAATCTGCACCCTCTTGGTTGCTGGTTTCTTCTTCGTTGTTTTCCTTTACGATTTCCCAGCATTCTTTGCGCTCTACGTATCTTCAGTGTGCTGGTGGTTTTATAAGTGCAAGCGATATCGAGCGACGGCAAACAAGGTGATGGTGGGATAGGCCGAGGGTTAAGAGGAGAGGAGGGGTGCTAAAAAGTGCTGTGTGTAGCATTTTTGAACAAGAAATCAATCAGTGTCTTTAATATTTTAATATTTTAAGCTACAACAATGGGCGAAATTAAACAAAATGCTACACACAGCACTGGTGTTTTTTTGATTGTGTGTTTTATGTATTTGGTTGTTTCTTTTCTAACTCTTTAAGAATTTAGTGCAGTAGTTCCCAGCCTTTTCTTGGCTTGTGACCCCTTAAAACAAAGCAAAATCCACTTGTGACCCCTATGTGTATGTGTTATCACTGGATCACCCAAAGAATGACCTTTACTCATTTCATTTAAAGGATTAGAGGAAGTAATGAAAGAATAAACACATTTTCATGCAACTGAAATGTGTTTTCCACTCTAGTCCTCCCCTGTTATGTCCGGTGGCCCTTTAAGTTTCTCTTGTGACCTCTTACGGATTCTTATGGAAGATTGGGAACCACTGAAATGGTGAATCTGGACAAATTTGTTTATCAAATTGCCCAAAAAAACGTTTTTCAAGTAATCTTGAATTTCAAGGAATTACTATCAATAATAAAAGTGCTATTATATAAATATAAAAGTACCATTTATTATTGTTTAAAATTTCTATGAAATATCACCCGTTGTTGGATGTCTTTAGTGTAAACAACTATGTGTATGATGTGTGAATGTTTGCTGTGTTTTATGGGCCCAACGTCACGTGTACCTTGTATCATTTGTATGTACCAAATGGAACAAAGTGAGAATGTGTTTGATTTGTGTAGATAAAGGGTGTTTGCAATAGTGGGGCATTGGAGATTTGAGACATTTCTATTTCCTTGCTTTTCTTAAATTAAAGACATTCACACAATGAAACTGATTAAACAAGGTGTTTGTTTCAATGGGTGCTACATTTAGTTTTATTTGGGCCTACTCATGAGAAATGACACCAGCAGGGAAAGTTAGTTTTTGACTCTGTGTTAATTCATTTACTTTTCTTTTGCATTTAGCAGTTCTTGAAAACCATACAAAGCCCTCATCATAACCCTCCATTCTGAGTAAGCATATAAACTTTGCTGCTAGTTGTCTGCTAAACAACATGTACCCAACTCCTACCTGTTTAGTCACTGTGAGTCATAATTTAAATTCTGGAAATGGGAAGTTTCATCGTTCGTTGCTACACAACTAGGTGAAGTGTGGAGATAAGGTAAGGTATATGATGGTTTAAGACTTCATACTTCGAGTAAAGTATTTCTTCTACAGTCACGTATAATGTAATTGGAAAAGGTCATGATCCATGCTGGCAATCCTTCACAGACTGTGTATTAGCAGCTACATAGTAATACTCTCAATATGACTCACTGACCCTGAGAAGACACCCTTCACGGACCGGAGGAACAGCCAGCACTTCTTTGTTCTCGGATTTGGAGATGTCTGCTATAACGGTAATTTAGTCATTTTGAGGAACTTACATGCTGGCTATCAGATAACTCAAACTCTTTGAACCTTAGCAGTATGTCTTCAAAGCAAAATCCCCGCTCCCATCTTTGCTTCCGTCTCTGAGAAGTCATTTATCGGATCAGTTTTAGTGCCCGCTGACAGCGACTGGAATTAAATCAAATTCACGTCGCAAATAGTTCATTTCGTCCCGGTCCCTCATGTGACTCACTCAAGGCACTAATTTACGATGTTTGTAATGCAATAGGCTGTTCGAAAATAGATAATACACACTAGAGTGTGTTCAATATATCGGGTTCATCCTGTAACACACAGATAACTAGATGATTATCACAGACAAGGGAAACACGTGGAAAAAGTGCATTATATAAACACGATATTAAGGGATGTTTGTGAAGTAGTGATGATTTATACACTTAGTGAGCAAAACCAAGCATTTATTCCGATGTCCCAGACATGTTTAAAAGGACACAAGGCCTTTCAATTATGATAATTGATGTTAACTTTGATGTAACTCTTTACCTTACACCCACACTGTGGTATATACAGCTCTTATTCATTGTGAAACCAGTACTGTAATTGGAGTTAATTATATTTCACAGAGGAGTGGGAGTGATGGGGAAAAATTACATAATTTCATGCAGGCAATGTTTTGTCAGTGACAAAATACATCTTTTACCAGACTTTCCTACAGCTACAGGAACATGGAGTGGGTGGATATAAGTATGTATACATGTTGTGTATGTTGATTGTGTGTGCTTTCATCTCCTTGTGCTGATAACAGCACAGATGAACAATACTTGATGCAGCAGATGAAGCCATATTTAACCCTAGAGAAGCATTAAAAACTCATGAGGTGTGGCGAAATATATCAACATTTTTTTTTAATCTAAATGAGCGATCTGAACATTATCAGGATTCAACAGAATAATGCATTAATGGTGACAACTAACACTGTCTCATTTTAAATTCTGGTATAATATATCATATCAATACTTAAGTGCTAGTAAAGCTTAAGTTTATAGCTCTCACTGTGTAATACTGCATGCGATAAAGTGGTGGTTTGAGTGACAATGCAGTTCAGTGGAAGTCACTTGAGCCCGTCTGGGGTATGTTGACCTTTTGTAAGCTGGCTCCAATCCCACGCTGGCACCTTTAACAAACTGGCCGTAAGCCAATGTTGGCACAGCGGAAGGCCTCTCTTCACAGGGCACTGCTCTGAGGAAGCACAGTGCAAACCTGGCTCCGCGACTGTAGTGCGCGCAGATGAAAAACAGCAGAGGTGACGGGAAGAAAGTGAGCAACAAGGACAGATTCATGATGAGCTGAGGTTACTCTGAGGTACAAGGCTACTTGTTATATTAGACTGCGTCACATGCCAACATGTATTGACATAAGGATTAGAAATTAATCAGTCATCCACTAGGTTGGTAGGGATAAGGTTGCACGTTTACAAATCCAGATGGTGGTGAGAGGTACAGTAGCTGTCAAGACACTTTAACATCCACAAAGCATGTAATCTCATTAAAGCACTATTCAATCTATGTGCCTTTTTTACATGGTTAGCAATACTGAAAATATTAACATAAACAAAATAAAAATAATAATATAATACTATGCATTACATGAAACTACAGAATTTATTGACATATATGGTAAAGACAAATTAGAATAACTTAGTTTTATGTATATCATGGCATTTCACTCATAAAATATATTCATTCGCATTTAGAAATCCAAATTTCCTCATCTTATAGACAGTTTTTTCGATACATTTTAAGAAATATGTGCGCTAAACTCAAGACCTGACCTGAAATAAAGAGCTAAAGAATTAAATATGCATGTATATATACATTTTTTAGCAGAAAAACCCTGGGACAGTTTTTACCCCGGTTCACGTCGGGTTACTGATGTGGCAGAGGAAGACAAGCTCATTGACTCTCTGGAACACACCCTGGGCCTCGTGATACAGGTCTCGACTATAACGAGAGCCCACTGTATCATCGTACATTAATGCTTGCCCACTCGCATTACAGTGTGTATACAGGATTGTATTTGTTGGTATGTGTCTCTGGCTACGTGAGTATGTGAGGATGGAGGGGCAAACTATTATAAGGGTCACCATATCATGTGAGCGATATTCTCAGGAGCACATTTCTGTGTTCGTGCTCGACAGAAGCATCCTGTAGTTTGACATGAGTCATCAAAGCAGTGAGAGATTAAAGCATTTTCTGTCTCTCCCTGCTGTTTTCTTGTGGTACTTTTGATAATCTAAATATGTAATGAAGAGAAAATGGCTACATCATTTCAAGGCTCAACAGCCCTTTTAGTTCATGCGCCCTACAGGATGTTGAGAACTACTGTTAACGCTACCCATTGCAAAGGAAAATCCATATTGTATGGCTATTATTACACACTTGATGATGATGTGTGCACCGACAGCCTATTGTGGGGGAAAAAAACTTATTTTAATAAAAACCTCAGGTGCAATGATACATTTCCTCCAGCAGATGACAATGCAACTCCACTTTTCAAAGAATCTGCTCAGACGTTGGTCTGAAACCAGAACCTTGTCAAATGGTCTCGGTTGATGCTAAAATAACATAAGAACCATGCGATCACCCTTAGCAAACATTTGACACCATCTGCATAATCCTTAACTTAAGATGCAATTTTGCATGAAAGTGACAAACACATAATAATCTTTTTTTCCTTCCTGTGGGCCAAATCGCTGTGCAGTGGAGTGCACTGCCAGGGACAAGAGGGTGCATGAGGACATGGTATGTGAGTGGATGGGAGCGCGAAATGAGGCAGGGCCGTGTTGTGCAGCCTGAGGGGAACGGAGGCACTCTGCTGACAGATTGGAGACCTGACAGACTGCATCGTCCACACTCTCCCCGGTCTGGGGGAACCACTTTTTATTCGCCCATCTCTCCATTCGGCCTTCGCAGCCTCCCTGTCGGCGCCCTGTGCTCCGCTGCCTCAACCTTCAACCTTTCCGGCTTCATCTCCCCTAGACCAACTCTGCTCACCACCACCACCACCACTACCCTGCCCCTGCCCCCTTCCTCTCCTTTCCATTTCAGCCTCTCTCTTTCTCGCCGAGCCTAACATGCCCTAGTCTTCTCTGACTACCCTCAGCAGCTCGACATTCCCAGATGTCCGCTGGCTCTTGCATCAGCGAGACACCCAGGCTTTCTGCTGTTGTCACTTGGCATTTGAAAGCTGTGCGTGCGTGGGACACCGTCACCTCCCATTCAACACTAATTGCAGTATACTGACTGCTGGAGGATTCATCTGAGAGTAAAGCAGTGGAGCGGTACCGTGATGCTAAAGGTTGTTTCTTAACATTTTCATGTTTGTCATGAGATTAAAGACAGCAGGTCTGGTGGGGGGGCCGGGGTACTGCCAACCAATACAGCTGTACTTGTCTGTTTACGTTCTCTATATAGTTTAAAATATAACAAATCAGTTTACTTGTGAACAATTTTCTTCTTTATACAAAAGAAATGTGTCCCTCTCATAAAGAATATGACCAACATTTTTTTAATGACATATGCATATGTGTGTGTGCGTGTATATGTATATATATATATATATATATATATATATATATATATATATATATATATATATATATATATATATATA
>JAOXYL010000002.1:11147213-11162350 GCA_028564955.1 Terapon puta
ATGTCCTAGGCAAAAAAGTCATAAAACCATAGAAACAAAGGAGCAGCATTGTTTTTCTATTACAGATTTTCTTGTTAAACAGAGTAGATACTACAGTCTTACAAGGAAAAATGTAAATTGAATAATCCAAGTTATACTGTATTAGAGTATAATATAGTCTATGAACAATGTGAACATAACCCTGAGGACTGCACGATGAGTTTGAAAAAATAACATCATCTTCAGTTTGGCAAGGATTGCTGAATAGAGCCGAGCAGAATAACGAGCCTTACTTGATTTTGGAAAGGCAAAGAAAATGCACCACCCACCACACCCCTCGTATGCCAAGTATCGCCTTTAATCACTCTTAGGTACTACAGACGCTCTGGCATATTGAGAATTTCACAGCTAAACAAGAATGCTCTGCCGAGTTACAGGTGCTAAGCCATCATAGGACAATCATTGTCCAGGGTACGGTGGACGAGTGAATGAAAATCAGAATCATTTTATTATTCTAAATTTGAACTCAATGTTCAAGCACAAGCCTGGTCTAGGAAAATATAGGACAAACCTTTAATGCTGCTCTTTCCCTTTCAGAAATTACAGGGAATCAATTCACATCCAGATCATCCCGATCTGTGATGGTATTCCAGCAGACTATACCCACAGGTTAAAAAAAAACCCTTCTTTTGGCCTTTTTCAAACAAACGGTGCCTTTAAACAGACTTGTAAGCCTGCCTCCACGGCCGTGTGATCCTGATCCGATCCATCGAGCATGAAGAGGAAGCTGCTTGATTGTGGAGCAGGCTCCATCCATTCCCACCCTGACCAAAGACACGCAGGTTACAGTGTCCCTGTCTGCCTTATCTCCCGGTGCACCGGCTCGGCTTCAGACCCACGGCTCCGGCCCGGCCCTTGCTCAAGATAAAGCCCAAAATAGACCACTCTCGCTGACAGCAAGGCAGCGCTAGATAAGACTGTTGTGTCCACAGCTTTGAGCTAGAAATGGGTGGGGGTGAGAGGGGAGGAGCGGGATGGTGTGCAGAGACAGTAGGCAAAATGCTGCTGTGGCGGATGCGTGGCGTTGATGGGGTTCTGTTGCTCGCGCTCACCCTTTGACCCTGTTATTCTGCCACAGATAAGGGAAGCCGTAGTTATAGAAATGCACGGATACTCTTTTTTTGTCCCCTCCCTATTCTCACCGTCGAGGCCATTGATTGTGCTTATTGACCCATGTAGTTGAAGCCCCAGCCAATTTGGTCGTCATGGCTTACAGCGATAAGAAAATTACCTTGCGCCGCACGCGCACGCACAGGGGTGTTGCGCCCGTGCGTGCGCGTGTCTTTTAATGTTTATGCCAGCTCGCCTATAGCTTATTATTCCGCTTCTGCCAGATGGCAAACTGCAAAAGTGCATCTAAAAAGGTTTTCCTCCACTGGCATGCAGAGGCCAATCAATAGCTGTGTGTCTTAGTAAATTAGATCATGTAGACAAGAGGCAGTAGTCAGCAGAGCCATCCCAGAGTAACCCCTTGCCTGGTTAGTTCATTCTCCATTAGACAAAGGCCTGGAGTAATTGAATTGGCCTGTACAATCTCAGGGCTTGGCCTTCGCTTTTTCGCCTTTGACAGCATATATTCAGCTCTGATAACTTTATGCTGCAGCCAAGAGCCGATGTGTAAGTATTTTTATGTGTTCAGAGATAGCGTATGGTTAAGACCTTACAGTTGAACCCCAGCTTCTTGTCACACTGCACACTGTTCTTAACACAGGAAAGGGATCATTTGCCACAGGGAGGGGCCTGAATATGATGTCGCAAGAAAGATAAACCCCCTCAGAACCTTAAACTAGCCATCACCAAAGACCCTCTACTCCCGACTGCATCGCTTTTGTGCTAAATGATTTGACAAATAAATGACAGACCCCGAGCTCTTCTCTGGGCTGCCAAACTTAATAAGACGCGTCTGTCGTCTCTTGTTATTTTGGGGGTAAATAAGTTGTAGTGGCAACGATGAGATGCAAGCTAATTATCCGCTCCGAGCCAATCAATGACAAAGCCGCGCTTCACTATGGAAAGAGCACTGTGGATGGAGAGAGAAGACGAGGGGGAGAGAGAGAGAGAGAGAGGGGAGGGAACGAAGCGCTCCCTCATATAGAAAATTTGCACATCAAGAATTTTTTAAAAGGATTGCTGATGAAGAATTTTGGGACTCTCGGTTCACATACTTATAGACTAATATTAAGCATTCAAAGCATAGAGGCTAATTAGGACACCATTAATATACCCCTGTCTGCCACCCCCCTCCCCCTCCAGTCTCATTATTCCAGAACTCCTGTATCTGTTGCTTGCAGGCCAAAAATGCCATTTATCCAGTTTTCTTATCCATTACTGTGGTTACTCTATGGAAGTACTTAGATTTACATAATTACAGAGTCACAGGACAAGCACGGGCTCAACACCTCCAGCTTCAAAAAACGATATTGTCCTGTAATGACTTCTCCACGTCGCTACATTATTGCGTGAAATGGTTTTATTCCCGTCTGTGTGCGCGTTTGTGCTGTTTTTCAGTGAGGATTCACACTTTACACCTGGCCCGGCGAAAATGCGGTCCGCTCTCACGCTGAACAACTCGAGTGTTTGGCGAGCTTGGGGCAAACCAACGGGACTCTTTGAAGAACGTTTCTCCTCATCTCTCCCTCCCCACACGCGTATCTTTTTTTTTTCTCCAGACTTTTCAAAACAGCCTAAGCCCTCACTCATGAGCACATGCAATGTTTATTTTCCCCCCGCTCGTACACGGGGCTTGTGTTCTTGTAGTCGCACTGAGGTAGGGTTGATGCGAGCTCAGATGGAAAACAAGCAAATGCTTCGTTAGGAGAAAGTGTGATGAAGTATTCAGGCACACAAGCATTACAACTTTATATTGCCATCCATCCATTTCCAGCTTTAGTCTCCTTACATTCTTTTCCAGGGTGCACACAAACCCTTTGTATTATTATTTTCAAAAGTTACCCTCTGTTGGCAATGCAAAATTGGTGTTTAATTACTAAAGAGGAATTCATAAAAGTTCATATATATATTGCACATTTCTCCAGTATTTATTTATCTAATCTACTTAGATTTGTCTTAAGGGATAATCTAAGACTAAATTAATTCCACTGCATTTCTATTAACAGTCCTAGAGTTGGTTAAAACCGAAACACATGCATAAGGTGGTCTATTTCTTAGTGTTATAATCCCAAAGAAATTCCCGTCATGATCGTTCCGTGAGTGTCCCGTCACGCAGCTCTAAAATGGGAGCAACCAAATCTGCTCTCTCAACATGCAAACCAGTGAAAGTATGAGGTGAGTATTTTCTCCAGCAAACTGCGAGTGTCTTTCTGCGACAAAAACATCCAGTGGTATATGTGGCCATAATCCCATGTGACATGGGCAGTCAAGGGGAAGGGATTGGAGGGCTCGGAGAAAAAAGACATGGCAGCTCGGAGAGGAGAGAGAGAGGGAGACAGAGAGAGAGATGCTTGGACAGAAAAAGAAAAGGAGAATTCCCCTGTCCTTGCCTTGCAGAAAGACGCTCGTGTTAGATTCAAGCTAATGCGCCCATTTGTATCTCCCTCTAAAAGGCCCCTGAAAAGACGGGCATGGGGCCCCCTTGCACCAAGAGCGGGGCGGTGCTGGCGCTTCTCAAAATGCATTTAATTCATTCCCTTTCATTTGATCCACTTTGCTTGGTGGCAAGCCACTACCTGAACTTGCAGAGACACTTGGCCAAACACAGATTAAAGCGGAGCACCGCGAGGGAGCACATCTAATACAGGAGCTTCTCTCTGTCAGAGCGGCGGCGTGGGAGTTTGGTTTATCACGTCTGGGAAAGTGGTTCAGTGTGTTCAGACAGCAAAGTGCGATGATGTAGCCGCAGTAGCTTGAGGTCAGGATAAGCACATACAGTAGAATTTCTAATCCTTTCCAGTACAGTCATATAGCCCAGCTGTCATAGAAGGCAGTTTTTACATACAGTTATTGATCATCATTTATTTTTTCATAATTACATAAAATCCTAGCTTTTTCTGAACAATCAATTAAAAAACTGTGAACTCGTGACAAATGAAAACATCATGATCACATTTTAAACCACAGAGAATGACTTGGAATTGATCTTGATCCCTTTTTTTTTCTCCATTCTCTCCTTTAATTCAAGTTTCCTGCGCGTCAGTATCTACTAATCCATCTTTCTTTCCTTCCCACCGCCTATCTTCCTGCCCTCCATCCTTTGCTCTCCCTCGCTGTCATCCTTTATACCCTCGCTGCTCCTTTGTTTATCCCTCCATCTCCCCCTGTCCCCCTCTCCCTCCATTTCTCTTTGATAATGGCGGCCTCAGCGCAGGAATCTGCCGCCATCCATTCCAAGCAGCAGGTAATGGATTGAGCGCGGGACCTGATCTGGCTATGGATGAGCCAGCCCCGTAGGTGTCTGAGTGGGCGTTCAAATGGATTCGGAGAAGCTCGCCTAGAATAACACACTTTGTCACCGCAAGCTTTGTCTTCACAGATCTTCCCCCTCCTCCCCTACCACACCCCAACGCCTTCCCATCCCTCACTTCAAAGACAAAAACTCTTTAAAACAAGACAGCGGTGTGCCAGCATCTCGCTGTCTGCCTGGTTAAGGGACATTTTGATACTGTCAGGATGCTTCTCCTTAATCCCAGTGATGTTGCATAAGCACACCGCTCCCCTTCCCACTTTGATCTCTGTTTTTAACAAAGGCACAAAGAGGCGGATCAAGAGGATCGCAGAAGTGACGCCGGTGTCACGCCACTAATGCCGAAAATCAGGAATTGTCCAAACAAGAGTGTTCTCAGCGGTGATTCTGGCAGCCAATTCATACGGGGTTCGGAGCGCTGAGGAGCACAGTAAATGACTCCAAAAACCACAGGGATGTTGCAATCTCCACAGAGCCTTTGCAGATACCTGGAAACCAATATAAACCAACATCTGGTAATGAATTATGGATGGAGATGAAATGCATGTACTCAGCCTGTCTCTCTGCAGGGGATGTTATTTACAGTCTCATAGAAATATGCTTCCCATCATGGCTAGTGGAATTTGCTACATGACATGTGTGGTATTGTGTGCTGTGATATACAGTTATGGATTATTCCAAAGCTATAAAATACATATGCTGTGACCATGTGCTGCGGAGGAATATTTCTAGTCACATCTCAACATTTATAAGACTTGATTATGGCCTAATTTATCTCTTTCTTGCAGTATAATTGCATATGTTTATTTCTTATGCGACAGGAGCACAGGTAATTAAAATGTGTTTATCTGTTGGAATAACCTTTGTTGCCAGAAAAATGTGGCCTCACGCCAGACGGAGAAATATGCTTCCGTGTATTTGTGTAGATATGTGTGCACGCAGGCATGTTTACATATTTGCATATGAGAGTGCATGCTGGCAATGATCCTGATTTGTGTGCGTGTGCTGCATGTGTGTGTGTGTGTGTGTGTGTGAGAAAGATGATGGAGGCACCGTGACTCCGCCTGGAGGCAGCAGCCACCCCATTGTGGGGGGTGAACACGAGGCCAGACACCTGTTTTTTCCCAAAATGAATTATGGAACGAAGCCAGGCGTGCGTTGTTCTCCACACAACTGACAACAGAGGCCAAGGCCAAAGACCTGAGGAGAGACAGAATGAGGATGGCATTACAGAGAGTGCTCAACAATGAGATATCCAGAGTAAGAAAGCATGAAGGTTATGAGTCCGTGTTTACTTTAATAAACTCTCTTACAATGGGGAGTGGAATTCTAATAGACTTCTGCATTGCATGTGTTGCTTTGTAGCTGATGCAAGTCAATTAAAATAGCTGGAGAGAGTCATTTGAATCTTATGAAATATTCATTGTTTATGGGCAGTTATTCATGAAGTACACATTGTATTGACAATGGAGCTGTTATTTTAATACATCATGAGTCATATATGCTCTGTACCCTCAACCTGCCACCATCAGCATGAATACACACACACACACTTCTGGCATATCGCGAAAAAGTGAATCAGCATCAGTGGATTGTCCAAACAAATGTGCTTATAGTGAAAAAAACAAGACAACAACTGGAAATTGACTCTAACAGACTGACTTTTTTGTTGTTTTTTTGGTTCACACAAGACATAAATGCATGTAACTATTCATAAACCCTTTGTTTATTATCCTATTGCAATCCGAGATATCCATTTCTTTCATCTTTAAATTGGACAGTTGCTCCACGTTGTCAGGCTGTAACTCCTTGTGTATAATTAAATCACGGCTCCCGATAAAAACAGGAGAGAGAGAGAGAGAGAGAGAGAGAGAGAGAGACAGAGAGAGAGAGAGAGAGCTCTTGGCTTTCACTGCAGTGTGTGGGCAGCTGTCGACTGCACCCGTGATCTAACCTGTGCCCGTCGATGTCACACAAGCCGCCCAGGCTTTGTGTCAGCCTCCAAGATGCCACTCTGATAAGCTTAGCGAGCCTTCTGTGCCACCGAGAGCATTTAATCTCATATTTAGTCGGTCCATTTTTCTTGCGATCTGTAAAAAAACTCCACTAATGTGGTTCATTTATATTTTTCTTTAGATTTGTTTCATTTTTTTTCTTGTTGAATATGATCAGTCTCATCAGAAGGGATCTGGTTCATAGGATCAGATGATTTGCACAAAATAGTCATCTCCATCCTTCCATCTCTTTAAGTAACCTAGTTTTAGTGATGCAATAGACATACAATACAGTGTATTCAAATTCATGCCTTTGCCTTCCATGTACACCACCTGTGGCTTCCATCATTGTTGGACACATAATATATTCACATTTAAAAACCCATTAGAGGAAACTGACATTTCACTGAACCCTGTCCTCACCTTAGTGACTGTTCCATGTCGAGATTTTAGTTCTTTATTGTAGCAAATGACAAATTGTGCCAACAACTAGGTATTTGCAGTTGCATTTACCAGATTTGTCACAAAACCACTGTTAGTCTCTCTGTTAAAGACATTTGTATTCCTGCGAAGGTGCCGTGGTTTAGTGCAGTGTAACAAAATTGATGAATACTGACCATTCACTGAACAGTGGATCATGCCACGAAAGATGCTTTTTTTCTGCTTTTATGTGACCTAACTGATGTCTTTGGCTAACTCAGTGTTATATTAGGTATCAGGTTTGGCCTGAGCTGTTGGAGTAAACTTCTCATAACCATAAAAAACAGCAGAGATAGCCTCAACTTTTACACAGTGGACTTCCAGTCCACCAGAATGATTGTGTCGAGATGAATATGTGATGAGATATGATCGCAGTTCGAGGGTGGCATTTAACAAACAGTCCATTTTCTAGAGACAAGTGTAAAGAAGATAGTACAAATTGAAGCGGACCAGGAAATTCAAGACATCTATATTTTTGCAACGTCATGGAAAGGAGCTGCGAGCAGGCCGAGTGCATCGCATCACAAATGGCCCCCTGAGGACGTGAGCGTGAAGTGATTCCCCTCCGCAGTCCTCCTGGCTGCTCCACAGAAAGGGTTACACGGTGAGGATGTTAGGCTGCATCATGTCTGCGGTTATGTGGATAAGGACTTACACAGTGTGCGGTAACAGTATGAGATATGGAATCCTTGGGGTCAATTTTCAGCAAATAAACAGGATACAGGATGTTGAGTTGAATGAGTGATGATCCGGCGGCTGATTCCCGGTGTCAGGAGTCATGAACCAGCAACACATGACAGCAGTCTAATACATCGGAGGATTTTTATCTTTGAATTGCACTGTCTCCGTGCTTTGTCACTTTATGACAGGCATATCTGATAGGGCCTGAGGATTTTATTTTGTAGAATAATTTTTTCCACCCTGGGTACTCGGATGTCGGGCTCTGAGGGAGGTTAGCGCTGTCCCTCTAAATATCATCGTTCACACCTGGAGGTCACAGGTTCTGCTCTGTCTACTCGGAGCACATCAAAATGAGAGACGGCAGCTCAAAATATCATTAGTATTTCATCATTAAGTCTATTATATACGTGGAAATGTCAATTTGCATAGCATGTCACGGGCAGCCGGAGGCTGGAGGAGCGACTGTCTGTCTCCCTGCGTATTTGTCGGAAGACAGGAAGTGCTTGACATACTCAGGAGGTGTGAATTTCCTACCCATGATTAATTTAGCCCTTCCTGTGGCGGCAGCCTGCCATGAACATTTCCCGGGCTCCATTTAACTCTGATCAACACGTTCACAGAGAATGCCATCTGGTGATTCGATTCTGACAAATTACCCCTGTGTTGAGCTTGATAACGCCTTGAAACCAACGTGTTTATTTTCCTTTGGCGGTTTCTCATTGTGTAAGTGGGGGGAAAATATTGACCTGACTTGCTGCTGAGCTGACGGTAAAGTGAAACTGGATGGGCAGCCATGCTAAATAAGTTTGTCACCCTCAGCTCTCTTCTTTGTATTAGATTTGTGTTGCTGGTGGTGCTGAAACTTCTCCCGCTTTGTAGCTCCTCACCTGAAGGTCTCCCTGCTGCACGAGTCAGGCCAAATCAGAATTGTGCGATGAAGAGCGGTGCTGAGTTTTAGCCAGGCAAAGCCTCCAGTGTGCTGCTGTGTCTGCTTCCGCCTGTGTCAAGCAACACCCAGCCTCCGAGTCTTCTGGTCACGAACTTCAGGCCTCTAACCTTCTCATGTTGTTGTGCTCTTTGAAGAACTTGGAAGTCTTTTCTTCACAGAAAAAAATAGCTCAGAGGAAACATGCAAACATGCGTGGGCAAGACCACATGGATGTGCTCATACAGCGCGCAAAATGTGCACACACACACATATACATACACACAGATGTAAATTGGCAGTGTTTTGCTTTGCAGGCGGAGCTGAAATGAAAATATTGTGTTCACTTGTCCACACATTGAAATAATCATCAATTGAGAGAGCAGCCACAGTGATCATTCCTCCTGGCCTCTAACAAATACCTGTGGGGAGATTCATTGTCATATCTTTTTGCTGTAATGATAAAACATTGTGTGTGTGTGGGGCTGTTAATTCTTCCACCTTCCCACACTGCGCGCACACACACACACACACACACACACTAGTCATGCCACGCATGGCTGGCTTCCCGCCTCTCATGCATGGGCTAAAACCTATGTTTAATTTCCATTCTCCTGCCGCATTGCCTGCCCTGTAAATTATTTATGTCCATCGGCGGCGGCGGTAGTTCATTTCTGAAGCTCTTTACTTGTGTTGGATGAAAAAAAAAAGCAACAAAAACTGAGATAAGAAAGGAGGGAGAGAGAAAGGTGGAGGAGGCAATGTAAAGGGAGTGTGTGGAGAAAATAAGAGAGGTTTGAGATTAGGAGAAGGGGGGGGGTGGGCAGGAGTCATCTGTGCTGTTTGTCATGCGTGATAAACCAACACAGGGGACAGCAGAGGGGAACTTCTGCTCATTTCAGCATAATACAGAGATAGCAGCGGAGGAAGGGGGGGTGGCGGAGGAAAGGAAAGAAGAGAGTGACGCTGTAGGGAAAACCCAAGAGGTAATCAAACAGGGGAGCGTGGATCCTGACCCTCGTGTTATTAACGCCACACTCTGCTTCAGGTGGCCTCTTGCAGGTCAGGGGGCGCTGCACGGCGACAGCGATCCCCCTCCCCACCTTCACACACACACACCCTCCTCTCCTCCCTCTCTCTGAAGGCTTGCGCACGAAGGGAAATGTTATATTTAGCTGAGACCAGTATTTTGTTTGTTCACTCGAAGCAACACTGCCCTTGGAAAGCGGCCAGAACACTGCAGCATGGCCCCCTCTGCCACCACCTCCCTCTCTCTCACCGTCCCCTCTCCCCTTTTTTTCTCCCCTGTCCCTCCGCTCCTCGCTCCCTCCGTGTCAACACCCCTCCCATCATCCTCTTTTTTTTATTATTTTTTAAAAATATTTGTCTGTTGTGTGAGCGTAGCATAAACAAACCCAGGGCCACAGAGGGAAGCCGGCGAAGCAACCTGCAGCGCACAGGAGGAGGGGGAGGTAGGTGGGGGGTGGGATGTGAGGCGGGCGAGATTTACGGTGACACTGTTCAGAGCTGAAAAAAAAATTAAAGATTAAAAATTGTCTTCCCTCCTGTCCTCACAGCGCTTTGAGACGAGGAATGTGGTCGTTTTATAATCAATAAGCTACAAAATGTGTCTATTCCGCACTTTCCTGTCTCTTCAAAAACTTGCAAAAAATGCAATCAAAATTCCTTTTTTTTCATTTTTTTCTTAGCCGAGAATGTTTTGCTGTCCTTGTTTCCCCCTTCCCACCCCCCCCTTTTTTTTTTGTTTGTTTTTTTCAAAATAAATCTTTCTCTGATTCATCACCTTGGCAACAAAGTGATCGTGATGGGAGAGTGGGAGTCGTAATTTGGAGCTCTCGGTGTAAAGGCTCAACATTATAAAAGGGTGTAAATGTGTTACTGACCTATATTCTCAGACCGCATATAGAAACCCATCCTATGAACCAGATCCCTCCTGTATCAGCCCATCCATCTGCTGTAAGTCCTTCTCCCCAGAGCCCGGTGGGAGGTAATGCTGCGCTGTTTCTGCGCGGTGACAGGTGGAACCACACTGTAACTTAATTCATGGATAAATTGTCACAAGATTTTTTTTTTTTTCCCTGCCTGCCCACATCTCCCCCAGGTATTGTATCGTGTGCGTCCGTATACATGTTAGTGAGCGCCTCTGTGTGAGCGTTCACGTGTGTGGGTTCATCTGACACATAAGTCATCAACATAATTGTATTCAGAACAATGGCTCCGAACAATGTCAGCCCCCATTACGGTGACGGGGCCGTGATTCACCGTGAGATCGGGGTGAAATCTGCAAACAGTCGCGGCAACGGCAAGGTAAAGAAACTTCAAAGTGGGTCAGGAGCAACTTCAAATGTTCAACTTCTTAACCTCAAAGATTCTTTTGAATACCTCCAGGCAATGATTTTTTTTTTCTTAAAAAAACATATTCCCCAAACCAGAAGAGGTAAATATGGTGAATAGTGAAAGCATGAAGCGATTCAATATGGTGTTTTTTTTACCTTTAAATTTTTCTTTTTTAACTTAGAAATGTAGTCGACCTTGGCCTTAACGCAGTGTTGAGCAAAGCTGTTGCTATCACTGAGGGCACTGAGGTTCTCTATACTTCTTTTAACAACTCAGAAAGTGTTTCATAGTATCATGATAAAGAATATCACTTTAAAGAGAGTGTAGATCTTTATGTTGGAAAATAATGTATACTCGTATATAATTTCTTCATTTGGAATTCCTCATGGATAATGGAGGCGTCTTCTTTCCAAGGTAAGAACACCACACTCGACAGTTAATTTATCGCTTTACATCCAAGCACATTATCGGAAAATCTCAACCGATAAATGTCAAGTGTAAATATAGTTGTCACATTCCCAGCACTTGTTTGATGTGTCTCTTTAATGCTGACAATACAGCTGGACTGCACTTTTGAGAGCGCCGCAGGTAAAGTGTGACACAAGGTCGCGTTGAGTCGATGCACTGTGGCTCTTATTTCCGTGGTTTGTATCCTGAACCCACAATGGACTCTTCTCACATCGGAACCTCATTTGCATCGGATGCCATGCATCAGCAGACAACACAGTATCCTCAGGCTCATCAGAGCAATCTGCCACCACTGGTCCCTAATGACATCGGAGCACATTGGGGAATAAATGTCTGCAACAGCAAGACGTGCTGTTTGAACACGCGAGGTTGATGATGCGCCATTTACACTGCACACGTAGGCACCTGCGCACGCACAAACACACAAGAACACACAAGAACACACACACCAGCTAATTACGTCACTTTGGATCTAAATGGAATCGAGTCACTTGCAAAGTCAATGACAATGGCTTCTGCTTGGGAAACAAAATCAAAGAGCTGGCAGCACAAGATATGAAGATATGTGCACATTCCTCTATAGCCTCCATGAAAATTGAATATTCTTTTTCCGTTAAAATGATGAGAATTTAATTTCACTCCCAATCTCTGGCAGGATCTTAGGGCTTTTTTTTAAACAGCACACATAACAGAGTGCCAGTCCCACATGCTACACACATAAAATCGCTGGATAGAAAGCCAGCAAAAAGATTTGTCGCCATCTCCATCCTGTTCCCCACTATCACTTTTACTGAAACGGAACATTTTCCGAACAGTTGGTAATTGAGTTTGGTGGACTCATGGCCTCCAGTGCACTTTCAATAGATGCTGTCCAAAACCATTATTCAGATTTTCTGGAAATGAACCATCTATGAACATGGCTGAGGGATATAAAAAAAAAAAAAAAAAAAAGCATTCAAAGCTTTTAAGGAAATTCCTCCCTCCCTCCCTCTTCCTATTTTGGTTTCTATTCAGAGAAGCGGGGCTGGCCTTGACCTACGAGCTGCAGCTTTGCAGTCTGGTGGTGGTATAATGCTGCAAAGCCAACAGAATTTCACTGTGTCACTTTAGCCCAAATGTTTTTTTGTTCTGCTGAACGTGAGCATGTTGAGTTATTTCCTCTCCCTCAACCTCCGGGCACTGGCCAGCACTAAAGCAAATGGAAAGTCTAAAACTAGATGTGACTTGGATGGTGTACCACTGCAAGCACGGGCGAAGATAAATACATACAGGTTAAAGACATTATTTTGCACCTGGAGACCACTGTGGAAGCGATTAATGTCCTTATTTTATAACCATGGTTCTGCCTTCCACATCAACAGTGAAATAGTAAAACGCTGTCATATATATGTTTTACTTAAAGCTTTGTCAATCAAAGGAAAAGTTCAATCAAGAAATGCACCTCTTGGCTTCAAATGAGATGAGAAGCCTGATATTGCTGTGATGATGATGCTGTTTTCCCCCAAGTTTCGACACTTTTTGCTATAAGCTCAGCCAACCTGCTGCTGATATCAATCTTCTCATTGCAGCACGTCTCTTTTAAAGTGTCTCATATCTCCATAAAATCCAAGTGAGATTTACTCTTAGCTCAGCTGACCAGATCACACATCAGTTTTCCGTGGTCTGTGCACATCAGGGTCAGTCAAAAAAGGGCAATGACAGATTTTCCATAAATGTCGAACTATACCCTCTTTTTAAATAAATTTTGAATATAGTCTCTAACTCACAATCAAGGCCTCAGCCTTCGGGTTTGCGGCTCATCGGTGGAGTGACGGCAAACAAATGCACACATTCGCACATGGAAAAATATGCATGCACCACATTTTCCCCCATTATTGTGTTTAGTACCTTCTCCATTTCTTGACAACTATGAGGAACAAGACACAAGAAGCGGGATTGCTGCATCCTTTATGTCCGGGGCGGTTTTGAGCCGGCTCTGAGGTCCTCCACCTAAACATGCTTATCGCAGTCGACAGACAGAAAAGACCGTGACACATGCTTTTGTCTCAACCCACGTCCACCACTCCTACCACTCTCTCTCTCTCTTTCTTCCCACCCCTCTCCCTCTGAAACCACGTCCATTATCGCGGACGCTTCCAGAACAAACAAACGGGTATCAACCAATTAACGCTGTCAGCCTGCGCCCTCTGTGAACCTTTTCCATTTGCTCAAAAATATCTTGGCTTCGATATCGTGTCAAGAAAAAAAAAAGGGGGGGGGCTGCCGCGCTCGCTGCAAATGCCCCAGTTCAGAACATCGGCGTGGTAGCGCGGCCTGGGAACGCTTCCAGCGATGCGGCCCACATGGTTCCCGAAGCTAAACGCGAGCTTCTCAGCCGCGATGGGAGGCGTTTTCAGGCCGTTGGAGCTAAGAGGCCTCGGCTATTTGTTCGCTGGCCCGGCGACAGTCCGGTCCAGTTGCACTGCTGCAGAGAGCTCGCACCGAGACCAACTTAACGCAGCCTTCTGCAGTCTGAAGCGCAAAGCAGATCCTCTCTGGCATTATCGTCCCCTCCCTTCTGCCTCTCTCACTCCATTGCACACACACAGCTTTTAGAGTAATAAAGACTTAATGTAAATCATCCACAAATTGAGTCGTATAAATCCGAGAGGCTGAGAGTGCAGCACTGAGGAAGGGATTTAGCCAACTTTTCCCGCACGTCCGGAGGGGGAACAGTGAGGCTGAGTGCCGAGTGAAACTTGTTCTCTTCCCCGCAACTATGATTGATGGGCTCGAGGTGGCGCGCCATGGCGATGATTCCCACACGTGTGCTTAATGTATGGCCCCGTCGCCATTAACAAAGTCTTGGCGCACCACCTAATGAACGAGTCAAGACTGCCTGTCCTCCCCCTGAATGAAGATGCATCATCGCATATGGAAATGAAACGCGTGCTCAAAGCCTTATCGGGCCACTTCCCCTTTAACATACTTATCATACATTCTGTGCCGCCACCTTCCCACAGTCTGCAGAGGGGAGGGATGAGGTTTGATATTTCTAAAAAATAAGTTCCATAACTTGGATTACTTTGGTGTTGTCCATCATTTTCAAAAGCAAACACCACTTTTTTTCCCAATTTGGACTAAAGTCTGCACAGTGAATCTATACATCTAACCATGCTGGTGTTTCCTACCATTGATTGACGACTCCTGGGCCCAAACCTGCGCTGTAGCTGACTCGCAGCGTTGCCTTACACACAGTAGTGGTTTGAGTTGTTTATGACTACCAGCTGGTACACCTGCATTGGGACCGTTGGTCTATTTATCACTATTTGCATGCAGACAACAGAGAGGAAGTGGTTCATCATAATAAATGTGTAGACATGACATATGTAAAAGACTGCAAATGTATTGGGGGGAAAAAACTGCAGGAGATACATTAAAAAAAAAACAAAAAAAAACAATCTCAAAGGTGGCGGAGGCAGCAGGGTAGCAGTGATAGTCGGGTGGCTTGGGGGGTTCCAAGGGATGCCGTTCATTTTTTCGCTGTATTTGGTTAAACTCCCACAGTGTGAGCCCACCCACGGGCGAGTAAACAATCTTCAGGCGTTTTGAGGTAATTATAATACTATTAGTGCCATAACAATCTGGCGCGAGCAGCAGCTACATCAGAAGTGACAGAGAGCAGATGACCATTAGCAGTTGTCAGTTCCAATGCCGGGATCAGAGCAACGTCTCAACAGCGCCGCGTGGCATCCCGTCCTCGTCTGCTGCGCCCCCAACCCCCAACCCCCAA
>JAOXYL010000002.1:11221040-11246520 GCA_028564955.1 Terapon puta
GTAGTGTCATTTGGTCTGAAACATGTTCTATTGTCCTATCTTCACTTGTTAAATGTTGTAGTTTTTCCATTAGCACTGGTTCCAGGCCAGTTTGCAAACTACTTTTCAAACAGCTCCCTGCAATGCCCTTTTTTCCCCTCCCTTTAATATGCAACATTATCTTAAATCAAGTTGCAAGTGTTTTCCTCTCGCACCAGGCAGGCCTACATATCTTCATTATGCTTTAATGCTGTGCCATGCTCCTGTTACACATCATCCAACCCAAACTGGAGCGCAATTAAATCAAAATGTCGAATGCTTTTAAATTTTGAGTTTGACTCGTAAATTCATACTGCACTCCACTGACATTTCACAACTCCTTAAGAAGCTACCTGTAGGTGGTAGTTCATCCCGGAGCCCACAAACTCTCTGAAGGCGTCGTACGTCCTCTTCCTGACCCAGCTGTCAATGGTCATGCGCTCCGTCCCAAAGCGAATGGTCTCAGACTGGAAGTCACCCTCCTGGAGGAATAAACAGAGCAAGAGAGAATAATGATGGCAAGGAACTGATTCTTTAAAAAAAAGAAAAATAGCATGCCCTCTTAGCCTCTCCTTCTCTCCAAGTAAAACGATAAGCAACGTGTTGTCACCCGACACTGAACACTCACCTCAACAGCCTTGAGGACATCTCTGAACACCGACCGCTGCTTCCTCTTGTCAGTCTTGGCCCTGTGCTTGTTACAGTCTGTGGCCAATCCATTCAGTTTATCACACAGTTCGTCCCAGTCGTTAAACTCAAACTCCTGGAGGGACACAGAGAGAAATACTGCATTCATGACCAATGAAAGAAAAAGAGACATCACACTAGGGACTTAAAAAAAAAAGAAAAAAGGTATATTTACAAAGAAACAGGCTATCAAATTCAGCCAAAGACTCATGTTAACATGCAATTTTCATGAGAAAAAAAGGAAACAAAAATTACAGTCCCAACAGTATTTTAGTCCCAGTAGTTGGCTGAGCTGCACGACAGGAATGATGGGATATAAAACGCAACATGAACTCACAGGGTCCAAGTCTCTGGCCAGCTCAAAGAGCAGGGCAATGGTCTCTCCAGCAGCAATCCTCATGTTGACGTCCTCACTTTCCAGCAGTCTTGGCAGTTTAGGCAGATGTCTGCACAGCAGAACACACGCAATTAATTTTTTAAAAAGATGAATATATCCAGTGCTTATCTGGCTCTGGGTTGCAATAAAAAGACAATAATGTGTGGCTGCGATAAACTTCAACTTACTTGTGCAGAACGTCTTTGAGCTGGTTGGCAGTGCAGATGGTGAGCAGAAGTGCCCAAGACAGGAGGGCGTTGGTGTGGAGCTGGCTCGTCTGGGGGTTGATCAGAGGGCAGGTACCGTCTGCCCTCGCGTATGACCGGGTGAACAGGTTCTCAAAACACTCCATGGTCGCGTGCACGTCCTGGAGCAGGAAGCGGCAGGGAGAGGATGAAGACAGGAGTTTGAAGACGCAAGAAATAAAAGCAGCAGTCATCAGAAATAACATGTTTACGACTTAATGAGTTATTACTTGAGGCACGTTTGAGTTGAGCTGCCAGTGTAGTTGACATCATAAATCATAACTGAATGAGGCACAGTGTCACAGCTGATAATAAGTACAAACAGACTGACAAAAGGTTGTAGAAGAGACCGCACTGCAGTGTTTGGCCTCCAGCTCAGGTGTCAAACCACAGGGAAAAAATGGCACTAAAAGTGATTAAGAACTCACCAAAATGTCATCTTCTGCTACTAAAGTACAGAGGCCCAGACTTGTCGCCACCTATTCAAGACATTGAGAGATTTATTCAGTTAGCTTTCCACAGCATTTAAAAACCAGCGACATTCTTCCAATTTCATAAAAAGACACTGCTCAGCTACCAACAAAAGCGGGTACTCACAGCTTGTCTGGCTTGTATGTTGGCTGATCCATCTGCCAGGATGTTTTTGAAGATGGGTTTCAGGGTCTTGAACACCTCCTCGCTCTCGATGCCCGAGCCCAGCTGGATGCACAGCAGGCAGGCTAAAGAAGCTGCCGCTCGCTGCTCCTCGCCTTTGCCTGAAGGTGAGATGGGTGAGCGTCAACGTTTCACAGGCTGTCCCAAACAGAGGTCATCAACTTGACCACATCAGGAAAGTATCAAACCAGATATGATCCGGCTAAAAGGGACTCTGGGGTAATACTACAGAAAATATCTTTTAAACCACCCTGTTGCAGTAAGAGCGTAAAGATACCTTTCTTGAGGCAGCGCTCGATGCTGTCCGTGATGGTCATCCTTCTCTCTGAGATGAACTCATACAGGATCCGTGTGGCCATGGCCGTCTTAAGCCCATCCAGTGCCCCTTGTCTGGTCTTAGCACTGAAGAAACAGGTACAAAACTATTACAAACTTGAAAAATGAGTATCTCCATCTTTTAAATGTCATGCAATACCAATTAAAACTCTAATCAAAACATTTCTATAAATATATTATTCTATCAGCTAATATGTCAGTCTCTTTAAACGTAAGATTTGAGAAACATACTGGATGACAGTGATATGTATGAACGCTGAAGGTTTATAAATAATCTTTAGTCCATGAGAAAGTTCAGGAAGTTCACTGTAATGTTATAAGAATAAGCTGCAGCTTAAAAAAAGTCCCACATGGCACTACTGCTGCGAGCCGGCTTCAATATGATCACGTTCAGCAGACCAATGGTGACGAGCCCTCTGAGGACCAAGTCTATTTTTAAAACTTGACTGGGCTGCAACCCTTCCATGATACCTTTCTCCTGTGATTGACAGTGCTACTCTGAAACTTAGGCTACACTTTTCAGAAATAAGCCTTTTAAACCGTATTAGTTACACCAACTTAAAATGTATGTTTGCTGGAGGCTCTTTGTCATGGCTTTTAACCAACTACACTGTGCATCTAGTACACACTTAATGGGCAAAATACTTCTAAAAACACAACAAAAACTAATTTGGTCTGACTCCTCAACAGTCTCTGCTCTCATTCAGCTTTATGTAGAACAATGGGCTGCAGCCTGTGGGCCAAGATAGGATCAAATTTGCATACAGACTGACGTCATCATCGGGCAGGACTTTTACCTCTTATCCACAGTGCTGTCTATGAACCCCTTCAGCTTGTACTGGAAGTCCTCCTGGGCTGAATCCTCACTGGCCTCCCCACCTGCTGACACAGCACAACATAGTAAACTGCCCGATATGCTTGATAGTATTTACACGAGTTACTGGACACAAAATGTTGGGTGTAGTGAAGCGTTTCATGGTGGGGTTCGCACAGTTAAAGACATCACCGTCAACCAAGAGATAAGCTCGGCATGTGGCACATTCCTTTCTGTTGCACATACAGAAACACCCACGGAGAGCCCAGCGAGCTCACAGGTTCAGACAAAGACTCAAGCACACGTGAAGACACAGTTGCACGTGCAGGTGTATACATACACACACGTACCTTCATCTGCTACACTGGTGGCGTCACTGAAGCTGCTGCAATGACTGAGGGTCTCAATGGAGGCGTCCTCATCACTGAAAGGCTGCACATGTCCATGCTGCCCTCCTGGAGAAAAAGAAAGACAGACATCAGCACAGGAAATATAACTAAGCCTCATTAAATCAAATGCATTAAAATGCATGCAGGACATCTGGGTGAGCGGGTTATGTAATCCCGGCTCCACACAGGTACTGTACCAAACACTGCTGTTATCTAATCTTTTGTTATGTCCTCTGCATGCCTTATCCTGCTGAATTTCTCATTAACTCATGTGAAAGCGCGACACAGCGTCGGGGCCAAGGGCAACCTGCGCTCTGGCCTACTGTGTAAACACAACATTATGTTCAGGTGGGCAGGGACTCAGGTCGACGCCAGGAAACCGCTGTGACATAACAGAAACCGACAATCTGCCACGGTGACTTCTCTCCGCTGCAAAGTTCAGATCAGACGAGTACGTGAGCCAGACAAAAAAAAAAAAAAAAAAACAGCTAAGGCAAAGCAGCCACGTGTGAGGGAAGGCAGATTTTTCCACCCCTCCAACCAAAGCTGATATCAAGTAACACTAGTACTTGCAAGATTGCCAGATTGAACCAAGTATTTTTTTAAAGTCCCCCCAACAACAAGAAGTGTGTGGGAGAGTTGTGAAAGCGTAAAAAAAAATAAAGAGGAGGTGTGAAAACATTTAATCTGTTCATGTTCCAAAACCAAAAAGCTTTGGTTGGATTTGTTGTGAGAACTCTCCAATGCAAAGGCCACAATGTGTAAGAAATTACCTCCTCGATAGCTGTGATTATTGAGTAAATATAAGAAAAGAGCATTATAAGCAGTCTGTGAGCCAGACTACACAGGCCTGACCTGACTTCACCTCTGGCACCAATGTTGGCAAATCTACCACCCTAAGCCTTGCATTAGTCACAGCCGAGAATGGATGTGAACACTTGGATATATCTGGCTATATGAAGCACCATCAGCTGGTTGTCTTAAAAAGGCCATTTTGTCCAGCTAACAAAGGTCTATTTCTATGTGTTGACGTGGACAGCTGATTTCTGAGAAGCGGGCGCCGCCTCTTTTCCACCCCGCTCTCTGGAGTCCAAAATGTCCGCCTTCTGTCGCCTAAAAACAACAATAACACCACCACCCATAAAACACTCCCACATAAAACTATTGCCTGCCTTTCATACTACTCGGACATTAAGTTAACGTTAGTCTGAAGTCATACCTGTAGCAACAAATTAGCTTAAGGTTAATTGAGGTCAGAGTCTAGACACGACGACCTCACTTGACAGGGCTAATGTTATTATTTCTTCAAAATGTGGACCCCACACGAGTTTTTTATTCGTGTTTTGAGGAACTGATCACGGTTAAAGCAGTAAATCATGACGCGTAAGCTTTATATTTATTTATATAAAGTTTACCTAGCAACCAAAGACGTTATCTAGCTAGTTGGCAGTTGATATCTGCTAACGTCGGCTTATAAAACGCTTATTTAAGGCTCCCGTTTACTATAAATTCATTAACAATTGTTAAAAGAGTGTGACGATGAATACACAGCGATAAAATGTTGCCGTATGGTAGCACGTTTTCTCAGTGACAGCGATGCTTTTGTGTCAGCGCGACTAGTTAGCTTTGTGTTTTGATGTTAAGCCAACGCTAGGCCCGCTTCTGACGTTTGTAGTCCTAAACGCTAACGCGTTCCATTGCATTCAACGGGCTGACAGCCGGAAAAGAACTACAACTCCCGCCAGCGCGGAGAACCCCGATAAGCAAGGCCACAGCAATGCGGCCGCTTGCTCGCTCACTTACCCCTGCTGTTCTTCTTCTTGGTCCTCGGCATTTTCGTGCAGATAAATAAACAATTTGATCAAAAATCAGCCAATACACGACCAGCTTTTATTATATTGTCTCGTAAAATGAAAATATTCCCGTGGCACAGCGGAAAGGAAGGAATTGAAGGCGATCTTGGAGATAGACTGTTGGCCGAGACGATACATTTTCCCTCATAAACCAGGGCTGCGTAAGACGCGGGCGGCTCCGGCTATTTATACCGGCTGACATGTCACGAGGAGGTTTCCCGGCATCGCCGACCAATCCGGGAATGGGAACAAGCGTCGCGTGTGTTCGCGCGTGTTGAAGTGAGCAGAAACGTGGGTACGCTGCATATTTGGTTATTTTGGTCAAATGAGCACCTGCTATCACAATTTTAAAGGACATTTAAAGTGAAGACACACTTAACGTCTGATATTCAATAAAGGCAACGGGAAAATAATATAGTTGTTTTATTTTGATTGAATATTTAGTATTTGTGATGGACTATTTCCTGCTTAAGTGGTCATTGCTGTTTAGGGTGCAATAGAAACTGTGAACCCCTGCCTTTGTGATCATTGATGAAAAGTAACCGGATACACATATTACTACTATCCTACTCTTTATATATCACTTTCTACCTTACTACATTTCTGTTTTATGTTTCTTCTGTGTGTGAGTTATGTAACTTTGCAGACAGGAGCACAAAACATGATCAAAATAAACCATGCTATTTTGTATACATTAAATAACAGTATATAAAGTTGTTATGATCACTTCCACTGTCTGCATCAAAATGCTGCTTATACATTTAATCTTCAGTAATTATAAAAATGTACCTAATGCCACTAAAGGCACCCTTCTGCAGAGGAAGTACTGAACTGCTCTGCTTACCAAAATAAAATGTAGTACATTTACTCTTAACATACTTTTGATATAACATACATTACTAACAATATATATTTATATTCCACAACTGTCTGTAACATGAAATGCATCTTTTTTGGAGTACATGGCTCTCCACTGCTCAATCTAAATTTGTACCTTTAGGGCTTGTCACCTTGGCAGAGCCCTCTGAAGAAACAGCTTTAGTACCTTTGACACTGTGTACTCATTTGTACTTTCAAGCATGAACATACTCACTTCTCCTGATTTGTTTGTCTGAAAAATACAATTTATTGCCAGAATGTTGCTCATGAAAAACAGATCCAATATTTAATTCAGAGCGAATCAAATGCGTGTACTCAGGATTCAGCACCTTCCACTTTGTTATTCCTTTTATTTCAAGGTTACTCAACCGTAGCTTACAAGTCAGAAATCTGTTTTTGACAAACGCGGAAACAAGAAAACCTTAAAATCTAAAAGTAAAATGAATAATTTACCTTTGTTTTTGGTATTTGGCCCAACACACACCACTCCTGATATTGTACCTTAAAATTTAAAAAATACAGTTCATGTATTTATCTGCTTAGAAAAACATATGTACCTTTCTGGTTACCTTGAGGTTGAATAATTAATGTTGTTTCACAAATACAGAGTTTCATATGTAACTTTGTGGGTCTTCTTGTGACCTTTGTCCTTATGTGCCTTTGCAAGTTTTCTGTTTTTTGCTCATGTGACACTTCCTCTTACAGGAAGCAAATCTATATTCAGGCAGTGGCACAAATAATTTTAATTAGCACTATACATAGGGAGGACACAGCGCTCCATACAATATAATCTGATGTAAAAATGTTTCAGGGCTCATGCTCTGTGATCCTGAGTAAGATGGATTTGGGCTCTGTATGTTCTTGCCCAAGAGCAGTGATTGATGGGAAGTGCCCTTAAATGCCACTGAACTTTTACAGTTTTCCTCTTTTGGCAGTGTGCAGGCAACATTTACTGATCAATGCAAGGGTGTGAAACTGAGAAGAAAGTTATACAAATGATTTCCATTTATTTAATTTTTTGTCTACAAACCCAGCTCCTTCTGTCTTGTTGCTTTATTTACGGAGGTACAAGGAGTATGGATTTTTCCCAGACTAACACCGCGAGGGAGAATCAATTCCGGCTCGTAGGCCACCGTTTCACACACCCACTGCAGTTAGTGGCAATTGCAGTAAACACCGGATCTCAGGAGCGAATGCATTGTGTCAGTTCTCTGTGCTCAAGTTATAGCAAGAGAATGTTAATCGTCAATTGGATTCCAGTGGTTTAAAGCTGATATTTTTTTCCTGCAAAAATGAGAAACATGGCAGGTCTCCAAAGTCATTTTTTTCACTTCCATGATGACTGAGGAGTTTTGATCTGCTCATGTTAGAATACAATCATATTCACATGATAAACAGGAGAAAACAGTTCATTTCACAACTTTGCCATCCTCTTTGGTGTTTCATTGAAAACAAGTACCCCTGATAATAATAATCAGCATTGCTTTTTAAATCAGAAATCCAGCCAGGTGGGAAGTGATACATTTCCTAGAATATGTGGGACAATGTATATCAGTGACACTTGCACTTCCTGGACTGTAAGAGGCGGGCACGTGTCCAATACCTGTTCTCCAGCAGCCCTGAGTTTCCTGTTTTGGATCTGAGTATGTTGATGCAGGCAATGTAGTATTATTCCATTGTTTTGGAGTGCATGACTTTGAAGTTTGTGTAATACTGTAATGTGAGTCCCTGCCATTATTTTTTTCCACTCCTGCCAGGTATGTGCGTGTTCAGATGGGTGACAACTGAAGAGAAAAACCCAAACACTTGACCCCGACACCGACGGGATCTGGGGGCTCTGTTACGCTGTAGGGGGCATTTTGCTGGCATGGCTTGGGTCCACTCGTCCCCTTAGAGGGAAGGGTCACCGGAAATCAATACAAATTTGTTCTGAGTGATCCCATTTATCCTCTGATGAAACATCTCTATACTGATGGGAGTGATCCCCATCCGCAGGGCTCCAGGGGTCACTGAATGGTTTGATGAGGATAAAAACGATGTGAATCATATGTTATGACCTTCACATTCGCTGGATCTCACCCCATCTGAACACAGATGGAAGATTTTGGAGCGACACATTTGTCAGTGCACCACCATCTTCAGCAAAACCTCAAGTGCAGGAATATCTTTTGGAAGAATAGCGTTCATTCAGAGACTCCAATGAGCATTAAAGCTGTTTTGGTTTCACTTTGTGGGCCAACACCTTACTAATAAACTTAATTTTTCCTTAATTTGTCACCTATGTATACCATATTTATTTTTCGTATTTACACTATTTACATCACTTCTACTATTCCAGGAAAGAAGAACTGGATCGATACAGCCAAGTAAATCTTGTGGCTTTAGTTTCACCCCCCTTCAGAGAGTTTAAAGGTCAAACGCGAGGCAGCATCTGATAACACAGTCTACACTAAATTGTCCTGCTGACTAATATCCTCATGGACATTTATCAGAGCTTGGCCTCGCGCAGAACTCGGATTGAATCATCCCAGTTAATTATCTTCTCTGGCTTTCATTATTTCGTCCGCTCTGCATTTTGTTTGACAGGACAGAAATAGTTCATCCTTAAGCAAGTGGAAAATCTCACAGATGCAGCCTCCTTGCTGCCATTCCCACGGCCCAACTGTCAACAGCACTCTTGCCAGCTCAGACCTGACAAACATCAGAATCCGGGCTGCAACTACTTGGAGCTGACTTCCATTTTTCATTCACCTCGCGTTTTGCAACTGTTGGGAGGTTTCCAGAGCTGCCTCCCAAACGCGCGCACACACACACCTACACACCGATGGTGATCATCAGTTGCCTTTTTAACTCCCTGCAATTAATAAAGCTGATTTTAATCATGTAGTTGTCAGTTTGGATCATATTTCCTGTGGAGAAGCAAGTGCCTTGATCTGTCAGCGCTCTCAAGACGTGGGTGGACTCAAAGAACACTTAATTTACATTTTTTTTTGTCTTCATTTAAACATATAGTCCTGCCAAAGCAAGTTTTTTCTGCACATGCTGCCAACAGAGCGACATCAAACAAACAGGAGAGACCAGCAACGTATCACCATGTGCAAAAATTCACATAGGCAGAGCAAACAGTATCTGCTCAGTCACTTCAGCAGGCAGTGGCGAGTAGCAGCGGGATGGAGTGGTTGAAAGCCTGACTAAACAAAGCACAGGCAGCTCCGTACTTACTCACCCACATAAGAAAAGAAAGATCTGCTGTTACTTGCGAAAGAGTGGAGCCCAAAGTTTGTGTGCGCTCAGTAACTGTGATGCACTAAATGCATTTGCATTGAATTAAAGTATACCAGACCCAACATAAAAAAATTCTATCCTAAAAAATATGTCTCATAATCATCTTCCCCTGCAGACCTCAGATGTTAAACGCATCAACAGTATGGCAGTGTTGCACACGTGATCGCTCTTTGCAGCTCACTCAGTGCATCTGCTGCCTTGAATATTTGATTTGACAAACAGGTTGCGCCCATAAGATGGCCCACCGCAACGCTGTGCTCCTTTCCAGAGGAGGCGATGTGCAGCCTTGGTGCACGGACAGAGCCACTGCTTTTGCTTGTAGCATTGAGTTTGAATAATTCATTATGTGTGAAGCTGGGCTGTGTTAAGTGGACGTGGCCAGAAAACATGTAGTTTGAGGTTAAATGGGAGGAGTTCCACAACATGTTAGGTTTTTCTCATCAATCAATTTTAAAGATACATTCCTTGATTTCCTTTAAAGGTGTCTAGTGGCACCCCCAAATCTCAAATTTGAGTTGAGTTAGGAAGGTACATAACTGTGAGGTAGGCAGTGCAAGGATGTAAAAAAAAAAAAAAAAAAAGTCTGGTATATAAAATTTGATTTGACCCCCCCCCCAAAAAAAAACAAAAGCAAAAAAAATTTGACAGAAAAAAAACTGGCAAGTGGTTGCAATGACTGAAACGATCATCCAGCTGGACTTTGCAACTGTCTTTGGCACTAGGGGGAGCCATTCTGTTTGAAATTCAAAGGACACGCCGCTCTCACTGCAATACAGCAAGTGAGATTCCAAGAGATGTGTTTCTGATGCATAATTTATTGAGTCAGTGAACTGTGCTCACTGCTGAGCTGTGCCTTGCTTTAAACGTTTAATGGGCCAGAGCGTGCAATGCAAATATCAAGTAACCAAACCTGTGGGGACGGCCATGAAAGCAGCATCTCACAACGTACGCCGGGTAATGAGAAAAACACATGTCAGTGTTGATGGTGGTGGTGGGGACTGGTTTAGGCGATCCCGAGCAATGCGCAGTGGAAAGATAGAGATAGAGAGAGAGAGAGAGAGAGAGAGAGAGCGAGAGAGAGAGAGAAATCACCTGCCAGTAAACCAATGTAGGAGTGAGGAAAAAAACAGAGCAGCCCAGTATAACCTCCCTCAGCATGCCTGGCACGTTGCATCAATGGGCACAAGCTCTGACCAACCTAATGCCACAGGAATACAGATGATTACCAAAATAACAAATAGCAAGGAGAGAGAGCGAGAGTGAGAGAGAGAGAGAGAGAGCAAGAGAGGGGGGGCTGACAGCAGATAATAGAAAATGTCTGAATATTAATTTCCGAAGCAATGCTCCTGTTTTTAAATAATTCATAAATGACATGGCCCCGAGCAATGTGGTGAGGGAACGAGGTGAGGGAATGATCTCGGGTTCGAGAGGTTGATGGAATCACGGTATCAAAAGTTTAGCAGAGGTGAGATTCCGAAAAAGAGACACCTTAAACAGTTCTCTGAGACTCGAAGGTGCACTTTCTCTTCTGTTTGCAAGCCTTTTTGTTGTGGACGGGGCTCTGTGGACCTCGAGGTGAAGCAGTCCTCAGTTGTTCTGCCTCCTGACAGTAAGTCTCTGGCAGTCAGAACATCAACCGAGCATCTGCACTGATATAACAGTGAAGACTTTTAAGAGTCGTGCATGCTAAATGTTTAACGGAAAAAGTTTGTCATCATGTAAAATATCCCTCATGCTGACAGAAGATTGGTGCCACGCCCACATCTTTAGCTTAGCTTAGCATAAAGACTTCAAGCAGGGGGAAACGGCTAGCAAATCTGCCCACCAGCATCTCTCCTGAAGCCTCCGGTTGCCCGGCAACCTTACAACAGCGACTGCTCCTGATCGAGACATAATTCGCACAAATGAAACAAACGAGGTATAAAGTGATAATTAGCAAGTTAGATTTGTTGCCAGACATTAATTTGAATATAAAGTTTTAATTTGTTCTACTCTTCCCATCCTGTGGTCTTTGCTGCATTGTAGTTTTCACTACTAAAGAGTTCCATTTGGATCATAGCATTTTTTTTCTTGTAATATCTGTATCGAATACCACTCTAAATAAACTTGAGTTAATCTGACCTGAGCATACCAGACTCCACTTGGACACATGATTGAAATTCATAATTTTTATCAAATTTCCGGCCCAGGAATAAAAACTATAACTGGTTGATAGAAGCTCAAATTAGAGCATCTAGCTCCTAATTGCAGTGTGTTAGTCACTGGCTGAATCCCATATCCACTCCCCTCATTTGCTTGTTTTGAGAGGGGTTTAGCACTTTATCAGACAGCTTACCATGACAGCGAGGCTACGCTGCTGTCATTGTAATTACCTCTCCATCCCTGCACCCATTTGTCTTACTGGCTCATATTTTGCGACTTCAATCTTGATCCATTAACCTTTTTAAGAGAGCTCTAGAGAGAGGGAGGGAGAGGGGGGGCAGAGAGAGAAAAAGAGAGAGAGAGAGAGAGAGAGAGAGAGAGAGAGGCCTTTGTTCCAAAGATGTGATGGCCGCGCCCTTACCAGGATCCCCAACATGGATTTTAAGTGATCAAAGAAATAAAAGAAAAAAAGACACACAATTCAGAGAGCGGGGAGGAAGGTCAGTCAAAAACACCTGTGTGCTCCAACTCTGCTTTGCCTTTTCATCTCAACTTCAAACCTAATCCCGTTCCGAGCAGAAAGTCACTCTTTGAATAGCTATTTGCAAATTAGTTTGCCAGTCAGTCATCTAATAAAACATCAGGACACATTTAGATTTTTAAAAGCCGCCTTTGACTGGCACTGCTCGCGCCCGCCCTCCTGAGAAAATAAGCCACCTGTTTACTCCAACTGCTATCTTAAGGTGAGCTTTACCTTGCGTCTCACTCAAAGGGTGCAATCGTCAATTTGCTTCAGAATCTGAATAAGAATCTGCACCGAAAGCAGTTTGCACTTCACTTATATGGGCTTATCTGAGTCCTGGGGAAAATCCATTAAGTCCCACAGGCACACACGCTTGCTCGAGCACACACGCACACACAAAGATGATAAGGTAATGTCATTGTCATCTGGCCATCTGATTAAGTAGATTAAAAACACATTTAGCGGCTGGTTGTGGCTCTGATGGCTTTGCGTGGGGGGTAAATGGCACCCTCACACACTCTGCACTGTCCTCATTACCTGCTGCCTTCTCTGGAGGTAGCCGCCATTTTCCACCTACAACTGTGGTGCATATTATTGTGATGTACAGGAAACACCAGCGAAACCAAACCCGATAACCCAGATGCAGCATTTCAATTCAGACCCCCCTTCCAGGCATCTTACCACCTGTTGTAAAACATGTTCCATTAACATTTTTTTAATTGAGTGCTATCACTCATTTGGCCGACACAAACAGCTGCTTAGCTGAGGTTCGTTTTGCAGGTTTCAGCTGACAGACAGACGCAGAGCCCTGGGCACCGAATCAATAGAGCGCTGAGCTACTGGACAGCTTGTTCAATTCCATTTCCTCAGAAAAGCCCCTTTCCTATTATGGGAATTTCCTTTATTTTCTCCCTTCCCCTACCGTGGGAGAGATTTCGGAAAGGGCTGGCAGGAAAGCATTTGAAATAAGTTCAGATGTCGCCTCTGAAGGTTTGCGCGGGAGGCGGACGGTTCGCGCTGCCACCAGCAGAGGCAAATTGACTGACTTGTCTGAAGCCAAAAGACAGCTCAGAGATGAGCTCGAAACTATTAGACTCATTTCAAATGACAGTCCTCCTCCCCAGAAATCCTCCGGTTGAAATCTGAGTTATTATTATTGTACATATTATGACTTACATCAGTGTTCACTTTAATTCTGGCTGTCAGCCTCACTTGTCTGTAGGAAAAAGCAAATAGACTATGGCATTCACTAAATGGAACATCTTCTTGAAGAGGCACCGTAGGTAATCGTGGATTCTTTTGGCGATTGTGTGTGTCTGGGCTGGCAGCATCCTCCCAGACAATGGAATCCCTTCTAAAGACAACATTTTGCCCAAAGGCCATTAAAACAGGCAGGCTATCTGTTGGGGGAATCTTCTGCGCTTTGGCGTGCCTCGGTGGACGACTACATCTCATTGTTATGTGCCAGCCTTCTATTTCCCTCTCTGTCTGTCTGCATCTCATGCATGATTTCTGTTCATTCTCATGTGCATACACGCTAGCATCCCCCCACACTCCTCCTCGCTTCCCTTTTTCTTTCTCTCTTGGTATTCCAGTCTGCGAATGTGTCTGTGGGGAGCAGGAAAAAAAGAGATTTCCCATGTGGTATTATTTGTACACGCTGAAAAATACCAAACCTCTCCTTTTTTCTTCAGAAATAAAAGTGTAGATGTAGATGACATGAGATGGATGAGAGGGCAGGAGCTTGATCTTTAACCCTAACCCTGTTGAAGTCTCACTCAAAAACTCTCAAAATCAACCTACTTTACTTTGAAGCTTCTCTCAGAGCTTCAGCCGGGCAACAATGTGTACTGTAAATGAAGCGCTGATATTTCACAGTCTGCTCCCAGCCAGCATTTAACGTGACTTAGCCTTGGCCTGTGTAAATTTCTCTGAATCGAGACAGGCCTTTCTGTGTGATTTTGCATCTACTCGGGACCATGAGGGCCGCCTCTGTTTACCATACCACGCAGCGCCAATGCAGCCACCCGTACAGAGGACGTCTCGTGCGAATCCATTTCGAGGCTCATAATAATCCATTTTCAAGGAGGGACAGTGGATGGATTGTTCAATCATGGAGTCCGACGACCCAGTCTCGGAGTACAGCAGCAGCAATCATCAGGGTGTAATCACAGCATAGTAGGGCTGAGATATTTGAAAAAAAAAACTGACAGCACACTGCGTCATTCATGGCAGATACGGTGAAATGTGAAAGTATTTCATCCATATAGAAATATATAGATTAGAAATAGGTATTGTAACACTGGGAAATTACAGGGAAATTATATGTTTTGTATCCACTGGTAGGACATAAAATGTTTCTGTGTGTGTAGCCTTGTGTTACAACAACTCGATCACTTTTTTTTACCCCTAACATTTTGAATACAAAATTATTATTATTTTTTTCATCTTCTGCAGTTAGGGAGGAAAAAAATGCTTGTATGAAGTGTATTATGTCTTTTAAATGTGAAACCTCTACTCCCCTTAAACTGCCTCCATCTTACCTTATTACAACAGGTGGCTATGTCATGTGGAACATCACATTTAAATGTATTTGTGAATATGCGTGCGCTGTATATCTGAATAAAAGTAACTTTAAAGCAGCAGTAAATTACCCCGACCATGTCATCAGGGTTTTCCTTGGATTGGATTTCAGACTTCAAATGTTTCACACAAGCCCTGCGGTATGACCTTTGAAAGACGCTGGTATTTACAGGCCATAAAGGGTCTAATGAAAGAGACCATTGAGCTGTATTCTGGGAAATGTAGGCTCAGGAGTCTGCAGAGACAGATACGAGGGAGCTTTTTTAAGCTGCCCTATCCTGATGACTCTGATTCACAATTTCTTTTTTTAACAGTCATCAGGAAAGAAAATCTATATTTGCTGTTTGTCTGACTCACAGTGACCACACACTGGATGGCGACTCGGAGCTTCCAGAAAATTGCGCATGTTCGACAAGGCGCCGCAGCGCTCATGCTGAGTCTGTTTTATGCTTTTCCTGTTTGACGTCCCAACTTAGCGGGAACCGACTCAGACGCGCCGCAGATCACGAAGAGGTTGACTTCAGTCTGCTAGCGTCAACAAAAAAAACTTTGGCAGAGACAAAGAAACACAGCTCCAAAGAGACACTTTCAAAGAAGACTCAAACTGAGAAGCTGCCTTAATGTGGGTCCTAGTTCCTTTGGCCCGTCCAGGAAGTTAGTTGGGCAACTCCACTCTGTCATCTGGTGTCCAGCGAAGTTTCTGTTCTCTTTTTCAGACTTCTCCTTTTGGCTGCATCATTAGCTCAGACAAACACTGACAGAGCCGAGGCACCTCATCCACCTCTGAGGCACGATACATACGGAAGAGAGCAGGTGATTAATTAGGACTGAACTTTGTGTGTGTGTGTGCGTGTGTGTGTGTGTGTGAGAGTGTTTGTGTGTGTGTGTGTGTGTGTGCGTGTATGTGTGTGTAGTGAGCGCCACCAAAGGTTGCAGGGACACAGCCAGGCAGACGTTCTTGGAGTTGCCTGGCAACCCTCTAGCCACAAAGAGGGGGAAGTGTGGTGCTTGTTATGACGCCTTATGTAACTGCAGGGATGAGAAAGAAGGAATGAAATAACCCATTCCCACAACTTCTTCCCTTTATAGTATCTGGGAAAACAAAATTGAAAGAACAAAAGCCTTCAAACGTCTCACCCATTTTTGCTTTACGCCACGATTCACAGCGCTGTTCAGTCAACCCTCATCCTGGGTGATGTTTTCATTTCTGTAGGTCAGCACCAACTGTGCGCTGCAGGGTGGCATGTGGTGAAGCCATGAGAACCTCCGGTGACCCCGCGGTGAGGCTTGGTGGGGGATTTTTCTCCCCCTCCTCCCACGCCCGCCTGCCTTGGGAGCCCGGAGCCTGGGATAAACACAGCCCAAGGGTGCCCTGAGCTCCATTCTGCCAGCAGAGCGGGAGATTATAACACCGGGGTAGAGAGAGAGAAGAAAAGAGGGTGGAAAATGGGTACAGAGAGAGCAGGGAATCTGGAGAAAGGAGAGGCACAACAAAGAAGCGGGGAGAGATGGTGGGCAGCAGCTGGAGATGATTACGACTCCCAGGTTGAATCTCTCACCATGCTCCAGTTCCCTCATTCACTTACTCACACCTTAACCACTGCAGCTGGAAGCCCGCGGTGAGCCGAGTCCACGCAGCTCTTTCCACTAAGCCAAATAAGATATTTATGATTCAGGGAGCGAGTGAGCGATGGAGACAGCTATTGATAGTGCGGATTGCATTCTGAGTCGGTTCTTTTGCAGGGAAGAAATAAAAAAATACAGAAAACACAGAAGTTTAGTGTCACCCCTGCAAGGTCAGAGAGCAGCAGAACTCAGCGGGTCAGAAGTCCAGCGTGAGGAAGAGAGCGTGACGTTCTTTCTCTCGGTATTGCTTCGTTTCATAACCCAAGAACGCAATGTAGCCACAAGACGTGTCTCATTGTTTGTGAGCAAGCTTGTTGTGTTCAAGTGCACAACTTTGAGTCTTCTTGCCAGGGGCCATTTCTGGTCATTTGGGAAAGTTTAAAGATGCACAATCAGAAATCTGAAAATTGATTTTAGTAACTAGGTGATGTGAAAGATCTCATGGATAGTAACCAACCGACAGAGAGTTATCAACTGCCTCTGCCTTTGAAAGGGCTGCATCCTCCTGGTGTAGCTAAACAGCTAAAGAGCCTGACATTTGTCTAACCCTAACGCTAACCCCCAGGATTCAGAGGGGACCGACACGGATTTAAAAGGAGAGTAAATATTGAACTTTGTCAGTTGGACGTAAGATGACTCTAAATCTGTGCTAATGTTGCTTTATATCTGTTGAATGTGTGAACTTTATCACATGGTAATCGTTCAGTGGTATGTTTCCAACTTGTTTCACTTCTCCTAAAAAAGGTGGCCGAAAAGACCAAATAACACTAAAAATAAATGAATGAACTGCAATAGTTGAGGTACAGGCAAGGTATATATTTGTATATTTGTATATATTTTAAAAGTAAGCAACAAGTCCTCAAAAAACTGTTGGTGAAATAAGAGATCCAGAACCAGAGTTAAAATGCATATAATGAGTATAATTTCTATAGCTACTGCACCATGTGTGCAAGGAAGCATCATGAATTTTACATTTGCTTCATTAAGCCAAGACAACATACACACAAACAAACACTGATAGATGGAGCCTGTGCAAGATATTCCAATATAATTCTGGACTGCATGTATTGATGGATGGCATAAAAATGGCAAGACCTTATAACCGCGCATGAGAAGCACAGAACATACAAAAGAAACTAGAGTATGCATGTATTATACATGTCAGTCTGCACACATTCATTCAGTATTCAGTCAGTATGTGCAGCCAGGCATCTTGATGGCATACTAATTTCCAACGCTGACACAGCCCTTGCTGTGATCTCCGTCTGAGCTCTAACATTATTGCCAGGGGCCACAAACAAAGATAAGTAAATCAGAGCTCCCTGGCATCCTGGAAACTCACTGAGGATCGGGTGAACAGATAAATAGTACAAGTATGAGAGAAGGGGAGGAGAAACGAAAGGAGCAGGGATCGAATAATTACTGGAAGGTGAAGGAGTGGTGCTGTGAATACACATATCATAGTCTAAAAAAAAACGAGGAAGAAAATCGTACGGCAGGAAGCACGGGGAGGTCAAGTGAGCAAAGCAGGGGAGAGATACGGATAACGATAGAGACAGAGAAATATAGTAATGGCTGTGGGCAGTATTTAAATGAGTCTGCGTGGCGGTCCAGTGCACAGATTGACTGTGAATTATTACCACTGTGTGCTCACTGGAGCTGCTTGCCTGCTAGGCCAATGGGCACTCGGTAATGCAAAGAGACAGAAACAGAGAAAGGAGGGCAGAAAATGTGAAAATCTCGGAAACCTGAGTGGACCATGTTAAATTACATATCAAATGTTTTCTTAAGTGTAGTGTAGTAGTAAGAGTTTGTAACTCTTTAACCCCATGGTGGACGGAGACTAGTCAGTTCACGTCAGATTTAGCAGTGCTGCATCATAAAATTTTGCAATGGAGAGAGGAAATTCAGAAAGAGGTGGCAGAAGGAGGAAATTGCAGCTGTGAACCTAACTAGGAGATTTCAAATAGGTTTAACTGAATACACACATTGGCTGATGAAAAAATATCAACTAAAATATCATACGATCATAACACATTCTCCTAGTTTTTGCAGCGCTGCCTTCCATCTTTCCTTCCCTCCGGTCTCTGTTTTTGGTTTTTATCCTAGAGAGACATAGAGAGAAAGTCTGGTGAGTGTGTGTGTGTGTATGTATTTGTGTCTCCGTGTGTGTAAGTGTGCGAGTGTGTGGTGAAAAGGAGCTTAAGATCTCTTGCAAAGCAGATCAGTAAGGCCGTGGGCAGAAGCAGGGCACTGGGCCCCTGAGTCCCAAAACCACCAATACTGCTGCCCTCAGCTGGAAACTCACACTCACACACACACACACACACACACACACACACACACAGACAGCTTGCACAGCTTGGGAACTTAAACAGCACACATATCTGTTTGTCTGTGTGCCTTTGTTGTTTGTGTTTGGATTATGTTAATATGCGTGCACACATTTATTCATATTCAGGCACGTTCACAAGCTACTGAACTGAAGCTATCATGGCATAAAAACACTGGTTATTTTCTGCTGGTGCTGTCTGCTAGGACAAATAAAAAAAAATAAAATAAACAGTAATGCCGTATATGTCAGATATGGTCTTCCTTTCACAGAGAAGTTACCAGTCAAGGTGAAAAGGTTGTGATCTGGGATGGGATTTCTTGCTCAGGAGCTTCGACTTGGCCGAGGTTCACTGCCTGAGGAGCCTGCAGGCAACTCTGGCCGGCCTCTGTAGCCATCGTGTCAACTTGCCCTGCTGATAAATCACTGCATCAAACAACATAGCTTTCGGGAGTGCATCGTTTCGAGCGTTTTCTAACGCTGTTTGTTGTGCTGCTCAGATCTGTCTGCTCTCCCCTTCCATTAAAACCTGAGTTTTTTTTTTTTTTTTATCAGTGGGGATCAACATATTAATTCCAATATATATAAAGTATAGATTGAAATGACTCTGCATTTGCACATAGATGAAATGTAAGGGATTGAGGTCAGTTATTTATTATATGGTTTTCTAATCATCCCCACAGCCTCTATAAATCCATCTCCTTAAATACAATCATCCGATTCTTTTTTTTTTTTTTTAACCCCAAATGTCATTAAACTGCACTTTTGCATTTCAGGTATCAGTGTGCAATTCCACAGTAATTTTATATCGTGTGTAATGCTTCTCAAGTGCAAGTCAGTAAAGGGAGGGAGGGGAAAAAAAATCCTCCAAAGAGCAGACAGCTCATGTTGCTGTTTTGTTTGGTCTGCAGGCTCTCACTCGTCATGTGTTTGGGCTGAATAATGGAAGCTCTTATGTTTGTTGGGGAGTAAACAGCTGGCAGAGGAAGCTTTGTCTTTTCCCACCTGGATACTTTGTTGGCTGTCTGGCTGCTATCAGCAAAAGGAAACTCCACAAAACAGCCCTGGCATCAAGTCAGCACGACTTCCCTGCAAAAAAAAGGGGAAAAAAACTCCTTTACTTTTTTTTTTTGTGCCTGTGTCTACATGTGCACTCTGTGTCTGCCTTCATCTACTGTACGTTTAGATCTATACTCTTGCTTCTCGGTCCCGCTCTCACCCTCTCTGTCTCTCCCCATGAGTCTGTTTTTCCTTCCTCCTCTTATTGATTGTGATTTCGGCACTGATGCAGCGTTCAGGGGAGCGCTGCTTCCCGCTGCGGCAGCCGGGTGTTTGTTTGTGTGCATGTGTTTTCCCCTATATGCGTTTGCCTGAGCGTGGACCCCCCTCTGTCCCCGCTCAGGCAACAGGAAGAGACAAGATATCACCGCTTGTAGCTTGTTGACACTAATCTCGCTTTGAGCTGTCATCTTGCGCTAAACTAGTGTGAGTGGTTCTGAAACATGGCTTTTCTAAGTTATAAATACCACGTAACATCATCTGTCATACTGTATGCATCTGTACAAAATATTTCGTAGCAAATAGCGCTGACATTTGACAGGAATCATTGATATCTTACTGTTAGCATTTTGTTTTCGCTGTTGAACTACATCTTCTGCGGGGAAAAAAAAGACCCAGTCCAACCCCCCCCTTTCCCCAACCTGCCTCATGTATAATAAAGCCTTAACTCTCTCCAGAGAATTGCCAGAGAATTCATAATTTTCCAGCTTTCTCCTCCTCCAAGGTGCTTTTACCACAAATCCACCATGATAATGTATGCAGCCGGCACAGACATCAAAGATACATAGATCATATTTTGGTGTGTGCATTCGAACATGTATGTGCGCTGCTAACAGGCGTGCATGTGGATCTTCAGAGGCACCATGACTGCGCCCGAGGCAAGAGGGCAAGGAATACGGGTTTTGATGTCAGATCCCTCCACCGTGTGTGCCGCCTTCATGCGGTCGACTCCAGCGTGAAGGTGAATCATCGGATGCAATGCCTCAAAACCACGCCAGTGTGTGACCACTGACCTCAAGTAAATGCAATATTGCGTAGCAAGTCCTGCTGACGCACCACTACAGGCCTCTGGGTGAAAAATCTGTAGAATGCATGGCTTTACTGCATGCGGCGTACGTATGTGTATTCAAAACAACAGTTCGACATTTTGGGAAGTAATTATTCTCTTTCTTGCAGCGAGGCAGAGGGGAAGATCAATACCACTCCAATATCTGTACTGTAAATGTCACCAGTACGCGGGAGGTGATCGAAGATTTTCAAGTGTGTGGCTCTTTCATATATGGGTGGATACAATGTACATGTCCGCTAGAAAGTAATATTATGTCTAATAAACCCCATCGTACAGAAAATGTTAAACAAAATGTCACTCTGATGATTATTTACAATTTCATAAGGGAAACAAACCTGAAAGAATTTAGATTTATGAATGTAAATTGTGCGGATGATGTAGGACGAGAGGGATTTGGTTTCATATCATCTGTAAGAGGAAGAACTTGTGAAAGATCTATGCTCAAATCTGCGCCCTAAAAGTCAAAATACATAATAGAAGAAACTTGTTGGATTGTTGGATCAGCCGCTCAGCTTTCTGGGCACGTAGGTTGCATTTTGCGTTTAGTAGATTTGGGAAGTCTGCCCCTGGAGGCGAGCCTCTGCGATCCATGGTTGCCCACAACATCCTCTGCATCAGGAAATGGCCTTAAAAGTGTTGGTAGGCTGACACTATTCCACACAGCCAGGCTAGATATTTCTAAAGACATGATGCCATTGTGCATCACTGATGGATGACTGTGGCATTATATCTAACGGACAAATACGAGAACGACTTCAATCTTCATGTCTAATTGATTCAAGAAAGCAAATACATGTATTTCCTAAAATGTCCTAAATGCTTTTTTTAATTTTTTTTTTTTTTTAGGTGACGAGCAAATACAAAGAAAGTAGCAAAATCTGACGTGTAAATCAAAGCATTTCTCCATCTTGTTCTTCACTGTTTACCACAGTCATAATAAGGTGCATTGTGCTATTTCCTGGCACCGTACTGTGCCGCACTCATTTTATTGATTTGGTCTTCGTTTTGGAGTGCCATATGTCATGTTTGGTTAATAATATAGCAGGCTGAGCGCTCAGTGAAAAATTGCTGCAATCACGGCGGGGTGCTGTTCGGAAATAGAGCAGACTGATGTAAGAAACTGAGCCAAAGGGCTTTTAAAGGTTATGTCATCATTTGTGACAGTTGGAGGAGAAAAGAATATCCTCTGGGACTCGGCTCTGTCTGTCAGCCCTGAGATGACGGACGGCGATAGGGCGGCACGGAGAAAAAGAAGGTCTAATAAAGGCAATGGTTTTCATCTCCCGGATTAAAGGTTGGGACTGTCATCCTCAGAAAGCACAGGTGAAGGGGGTCGTTTTATCCAAGTGCTTTGGCACAAAAAAAAAATGAAAGAAAAAAACATCCAGGCAGAGAAAATAATTGAAGCCCTGCTCACCTAATAACCAGCATGTTGGATACAATCTATTTACTTCTCCCTCTAAGGGGTGTGGGAACATAGATTGCTCTGTCTGGATTAAACATACACCACCTGAGGTGATAAATCACAATCATGGGAACACAGCCGCTGTTGCGTTCCCACTGTATATTGCTCCAGGTGCCAATCCGTCTGCCTTTCCGTCACCTAACCCCTCATACATCCGTTCACCCACAGAGAAATGGTCGTCTCCCTCGGCCGCGGCACGTCCTCGCCTTGTCGCCGCGGCCGCATCTCAAACAACAACTGCGAAAAAAAAGACCGGCGGCGCATGCCCTGGTTGCAGAAAGACACCCGGCCTTCGAGGTTTAGGGACAGCGAGTCAAACCACAAGAACAGACGAGCCTGACTCAGTAGCGGCGGCAGGGCCTGATATCCAGCTGCCCTGACATTTGGAAGAGAAGGCTTTTTGATGTGGGAGGCAGAATGGAGCTGTGTTTGTTGTTTTTTTTTTTTCCATCTCTCTGTTGCTGCAGATCTGTCCAGAGCTATCTGTCTCTCCCTCCCTCTGTCCGCCTCTCACCGCATGTCTGTCTTTGTCTCTGTCAGTTTCGTAAATTTGCTCCTTTCCCTCTCTCTCCCTTTTTTTTTTTATAACATTTATATCCTGCGCATGTATTTTTGATGCCTCCCTACGCTTGAAATAGGCCCCGCGTGCGAGCGCTGGCCGTCGGTTTCTCCGCGCTGCACTCACCGTCTGCGGGGAGCGGAGCAGCGATTCGCGGGCCCCTTCCTCACCTCGCTGTCGGAGGGTTATCAGAGTAGAGCCTGGCGTGTCTCCCACTGAGCCAGGAGGCACAGATCCACAGTCCACCGGCTTTCATCTCTGCCTTAATGCAACTGAAGCACATATAGTACGCACACATCTGCAAAGGATTCCAACTGTCACATTAAATTTTTGCCCCCTATGTCCGACTTGTACCCCTGATTTCCAACCGCCGCTCTGGATGTAACGTTTCTCTAAGTGCATTTGATTATCAAAGTGCTGGGCGAGAGCACACGCGCGCAGCAAATCTTCCAGTGGTAATGAATGTTGATTTTTCAGTGACAATTGCCCGGTATTGGCAAACGTTGATTTGGAGTGTTGTTTGTTCACGGATAGAACCGATACAGCTCCGAGAGATCAGAAATGATGAAAAAAAAAAAGTGTTCACTTGACTCTGATGGTCATTAACAGGCACTGACATGGTGCTGAATGAACATTCTTGGTTAAATTAGCATTGATTCCGACAATGGGTTAACATGTGAACTTAGAGTAAATGTGTTATTGCCCGGGGCTTTGAGAAAACACTGCAAAACACATGCTCTGTGCTTCGCAAGACCCATAAATTTATGATTTCCGCTCACGTTATATGGCTCTGTTGTTTATGACTGCATGACACGGAGACCTGTAAATGATACACGCATACAACATATGAGACAGTGCGGCTGATTGTGCTTCCCAAGGCAGTAAATCGAGGCTGTTTCATATCCTACTGTGATTTGTAATTCTGTTGACTTATCTGTCCGGATCAGTCTTTTCCTGCCTCTGGTTTAGCCGGCAGGCCGAAGCCACTCTGTTGCACTTGAGCATGATCAAACACACACACACACACAAAGAGAAGAACAAACCTTGGATTGCATCTGAAGCATGGTTGCAAATAAGAGCAAAACAAATTCTAGCAGTCACTGCAGGGTTGGAGCAGATCTCTAACTACAGATCTGTACTTGACTTCCTCCCGTTTCAGCAGCTGATTTAGCAGCGCCGGAGCCTTCCTGACCTTCCCACAGGCATATGAGCTCACCACAATAATGACAACTAAGATAATCGTATAAGTGCGGAAATCCCCGATCTTGATCACCTCTGAAATTGAATCAACCGATCCGTTGACCTTAGGTTATCTCTGCACCAAATTCCAGTTAAACAAAATCAAGAACGGCAGTGAGAGATGAGCATGTTTAAAAATAAAAAGGTGAAAAATGTAGAAATGAAAGAGATCTATTAGTCAGACAGCAGATTGTTCCCTGATTTCAGACAGCATGTTAAAGAAGAAAGACACACAAGCACATAAACATAAATGCTTTGCTACAATCACGTATGGCATAACAGTCCCTATAATGTAAGCAGGGAAGTTATACATTTGTGGGTATCATCTAATTTTTTTCTGCAGCCATGTTTTTCCCAGAGATAACTGAACTGCTGACTTTCTAAATCGAAGCATTAGCAATAACAGTATGTAATGCCATCCCCTCAGGTGGAGAGCTCTGCACGCTGTCACAGGTGTTGCAGGCTACAGTTAAATGTGTCAGCATGTTTTTAAGTTATCAGTGCATGTAAACATGCCGCCACTGTAATCACACCCCTTGTGGCGATTTTTTTTTTTTTAATGCGCCGGGAGGCCTAATGCATCAGAAAGGCAGAAATTATCAGCTCACCACCTAGTGAATCTTGCACACCACCTCTTTATGCGGATTACAGGATGTGGGTGGGGGTGGGAGGTGGCGGGGGAAGGCGGCTATACTCATCGCAGCACAGACTGCTCCTCACACCAACACCCACAGACCAACAGGCTGGTGGAACAGCTAAACACCAACCAGAAAAGAGCAAACAGCACTTAGGCGAGAGCTGGTCGGGCTGCAGCCAGTCTGTGGTTTTTCTACAGATATGAGTAATACAGATGACTAAGCATAGAAACAAAAGATTGCATGTTTTTTTTTTGCACTGCTAAACTTGGACTTTCTAAAACTAAACTTTCTAGTTCATTTAATCGGGTGACAAATCCTCCATTTGAACTGACATGAGTGAATCAAAACAGGATACTGAGCATTGTTTGACTTTTAGCTGGACGTTCCACTTAACTGTCCTGCCCTTTACCTAGTTTCTTTCTGTTGGATTCTCCCTCCGTTTCTACAGTTTTGGTTCTGTATACATGTTACTCTTGTTCTCAGTGCCCCTGAGTCTACACTGACTATCCTCTTCTACTTCTGTATTCCTAGTAATCCACTTTTATTATGTACAACGCCCTCACTTCCTTTATAGACGGTCATTTGTCATTGGAAAATCTATTTCTTCTGCTGAGACAACAAATGTTTATTCTTTTATGAAGGTAGCGTCTGTGCGATCACTGTTGTAACTGACAACTTGCTATGCACTGGTCCCCTGAATTACTGTTGC
>JAOXYL010000002.1:11300391-11310520 GCA_028564955.1 Terapon puta
GTGTGTCAGAGACCAGATGGGGGTCCGACCCGTTGTCTCAGCACCATGCCAGCAGCCTCTGTGCATCATGGCAGCTTCTTTGTGTTCAATACAAGCTCCTTGTCTGGCTTTTCGGCAGGACACAGAAACACAAGCACACACACACACACGCTGTGGCTCGCTGTGTCATGCTCACACATGATCCTCTTGCTATTCCAGATCAAACAGACACATTTGCGAGGACAATGCGAAGACCCTTGATACTGCACACTTAGCGCAGCCTCTGCTTAACTCTAACAAGGTCACCCATGGATGACTGGACATGTGCCTCTGTGTGTGTGTGTGTGTGTGTGTGTATGTGTGTGTGTTTTGTTGTTTGTACTATGGATGCAGCTCTCTTACGAAGTCACTTCCCTGTCTCCCAACACAACCTTTTCGGGGTAGATTTCACCTTTTTTTGCTGGGAGAGTGGGAGCCAACAGTGGCAGTTAGTTCATCCAGTACTTTACACGTTGGTTGCTCATCAGCCCAAACCCCCCCCTCCCACACACACACACACACACACACCACCCCCCCCTTCGACTGAGCGCAAGGCTCCTAATGCAATCATCGATATCTGGAGAGGGAATAGCCAGCGCCGCGCGGGCCCAGAGGGGAGGGAAATCGGCCATTCATGTTATGTTAATGCGAGCGGTGATAGAGGGAGATAAGGTCCCACCGGGGGAACACTGGTCCTCTTAGCTCGGGTGATCAACACGCTGCAGCTGTGATAGGGGAAGAGTCGGTAGCAGGGGAAGGCGAATGTGTTTGCAGGAGTGGTTGTTAATTGGCAGTTGGGGTTTCAACAATAGAGCGCTAATTAGGGTTTGTGCAAAAAAAAAAAAAAAAAGCACAACTCATGTCTGATGCACAGGAATCCGTCTCCATATGGCCGGATAAATGGCCTGGAAAGTTACAGAGAGCGGCTAATGAGGAACAGCCGCATCTAAATCAAATCGGCACTCGGCTGGTTCGTTCCGATACGGGCACTGAAAGGAAAACTTCACTGAAGGAATACATGTTTGAAAAATCATAAGCATTTGTATAATTAATAATCAGGAGCTTAATTAATTCAAACATGAGCGCCCACTGCCCTACATACACAAAACACAGAATTACAGTGCAAGTAGCGGGCTCGTATTTACACCGTGGATCAGAAGTGGCGACTTTTAAGCTCCTAAGAAGAGCCGTTAATAGCTCAGACTATTATAAAACACCCTAATCCATTGTAGCAGTATGCAGCGTGAAGAGAAGTTATATAGGATGTGCTGGGGTATATTCTGCTCCTGCGTGAATGAGGCCTACTGTAGCTCGCCGTCTGCCAGCCGTGCCAGCGACTTGGCTCATTGTCAGGCGCTGGTGCATTACAAGGTTTTCTCTCTGCTTATCGGCGGACTGTGAAAGTCACCTAACTGGATTAGCCCTCAGCTCGCCAGCCAGGATGAGAGACGGGGCCCGGCAGGATGCCTCCGCCGCCTGTCTTTGAGCGCGCGCTTGAGATAGAGAGAGAGGGAGAGAGAGAGAGAGAGGGAGACGGGACGGAGTACAAAGAGAATGAAAATGCGATCTGTGTCCGTCCCCGCTCGCTTTTGCCCGACATGCACTTCATTTTCCCGCCCGCGCAAAAAGAGGGGGTGAGGGACGTTTGAGGCCAAAAGCTGTTATTTCGAGGCTGTTCATTCTCCTCTGCGAAGCTCTTGGATTCCACATTTTAAAGTTGCGCTACAGACTATGTGCAGACGATCAAAAGTATGATTCAGGGTTGTTTAGACAGGAAGCCAGACAAGTCTTCTTTTTTTTGTTGTTTTTTTCCAATTGTCTCAGTGTGGCTGCTTACAGTTTTATTTTTAGCCGCGCCAGCATCATTGCTCTGGGGATGGCACTGTCGGTCTGTCTGATCCACAACTTTGATCCAGGCTGAAACATCTTAACAGCAATTGGTTGGATTGACATAAACTTACATACAGACATTTGTGGTCCTTAGAGGATGAATCTCAGTGACTCCGCAGTCCTCTGACTTTTCATTTAGCTCCAGCATCAGCTCAAAATTTACATGTCCAATGATCTGACCAAATGTATCTCTAAAACTACCATATCATTCCCATCAGCTTCAGTTGTACCTTGTTTGTTTGCAGGCTTGCATGCTGACGTCAGCATTTAACTCAAGTCTCTAATTACAGCGTAACTATAGACTTGTTTTCATGCACGAGCATTTATATTGCAGTTATGCTAAATAATGTCAAACCAAATAGCTCATTAGCTACTAAACTGCTCATTGTAATGTACAAAACACGCAACAGCAGCTAATCAGTTATATGCGTGACTCATATAATTGCTATTTCTGTGCATTTCATCCTTTAAATTACACACGCAGCATTGTATCCTTCATAGTTAAAATGCACTCAGCAGGTAAATTTTCCTCTCTCTTTATTCACCTTTCTAATAGCGGTCTCAGTCCAGCCCTGTCAGATTTATAACAACCTGCTTGACAGTTAGAAGACTGAGGTTGCACATTTTTTTTGTTGTAACCCATCACTATTTCTGCTGACATTTCAGTATCCGCTAAAACGCGTCAGTGAGCACCCACGACGCGCAACAGCGCTCTGAATATTTGATTCAGCCGCCGAGGAGCCACGTGTGGACCTACTTGTTGTCGGATATGTTCCAGACGTTCCGTGTCGGGGCTTTACTTCAGCAACTCGAGCTTTGCGTCGTCTTTCCCCCTTTCCCTCTACCCCTCCGTCTCTGCTCCCCTTTTCTGCCAGTCTCCCTCTTGCCTCGCAGTCTCTTTGAGACAGCGTCAGTTTGAAGCTTGAACTTTGAAGCGTTTCCTCCAGTGCCCGCCGCCGAGCGCTTGACATCTCATGACATTGTTTCTAATCTTTATTCTGTTCCTGTTAGCGGTGTCTTGGATGCAGTTGTTTGTGATGACACCCAGCCATCACTCCTGACCCCCCATTCATCTCACTGTGTGTTCCCCCGCTCTTGTCTCTCCCCTTGCACAGCGAGAGGTTCTTTGTCAAGCTGAATAAGAGCGGGTTGCCCAAGTCGCCAGAGAAGACGGAGAGACAGTGCACGCTATTTGTGGTGAGCCTCCAACGTGACTCTGTATATGCATGGATTGATTGGGAGCGATTTAAAAGCTATGAGACCTGAGTCATGTTCCATTAGACTGAATACTAGAGTAGAAACAAAAAAACAAGTCAGCACTCTGTAGCTTGTTTACAATGATTGAATGTGATGCTTAAGTATGTTTTCCTGTTTTGCCAGGATTTGGGAAGCAGTGATCTACGAAAAGATGTCTACATCGTCGTACACATCATAAGAATAGGTGGGAGTCATGATGTCGCTTCTTTACTCTGCTGAGCACTACATGTCTTTTAAATCTCCGGGGCTTACGTGGCGGCACTGTTATGACTGTGGATGCTTCTTTTTGTGTGTGTGTGTGTGTGTGTGTGTGTGTGTGCTGCAGGGAGGATGGGAGCAGGGGAGAAGAAGAATCTGTGCAGCGTGCAGTACAGGCGGCCGTTTGGCTGCGCCGTCGTCAGCATCGCCGATCTCCTCACTGCTGACTCCAAGGACGACCACCTGCTCAAGGTTTACGCGTAAGTCGCTGTGCACAACCAATACAGTCCTATTCTTCCACATATTAAACCATGCTGTGTTTCAAAGAGTCGTTCAGCTTAACTTTGTTGCCGAAAATAGAAAAAGTAAAACAACCCACCCACTATGATTCTTTTAAAGCTAACTTACTAACATGTTTCATCTGGTTTGTGTCATCTTCACAAGAACTAAATGTGTGAAAACAGCACTTCCTGAAAGCGTCACTCATCTGAAGTTTTTATTTTAAATGCCATATCTTTCAAAACAGACATTAGTCAACAGAAACCCAGTGCTGGAGTCCTATTTTTGTGCTGTTAGGAATTTAATTCTAAATAATTCAGTGGCATTAATGTATATTTAGATACTTCACAACACAAATGCACTTTTCCTTTAACTTTAGAGGCATGGTGTGTTTTTTTTCCAACAACGGTGGCAGTGAAAGGACTCTGTGGTCCAACCTCGTCTACACGATGCCCTGAGGGACAGAAAAGGCTCCTGTTGACACACTAGTCTGACCTAAATTATAGCTGGATCAGACTGACTGGCCAAATACACTTAGCTCAGAAGAAAACACAGCCACTCTCTCTATATACCTGCGGGAACAGGAGAGAGGTCTGCGTCGGCTTAGCATTAAAGTTCTGAGCCGAATGTTTTCAGAATTAAGAAGAATTAAGATTTACTTACTAAATGCTGTAAGACCTGCCCTAGTTAACAGCTAAACATTGACAATAAGTCCTGATTGCATAATAGTCATCTTAACCTTTTACTTGTGTCTGTGATATGTATATATATTTTATAGATAAATAATATTTTATGTTACCTTGTCTCATCCGTCTGTGTCAGGTGTAACACTGAGAGTGAGTGGTACCAAATCCATGAGAACATCATCAAAAAGGCGAACTCCAGATACAACCTGTCAGGCTCCAACACCGGTAAGAACCTTTTAAAGTTATTTTGTCTCTGTAGATTTGGCTTTAAGTGGATGCCATTTTCCTCTTCTTTTGTTTTTTTTTTTGCTTTGTTTCATGTTTTTAAAATCAGGAGAGAACTTTCTAATCCGTTAAGTCGACAGTCCAGTGGTAATAAGGCTTATTTCTCTTACAGAAACCTTTTGTAAGAGAAATTTTGCAGTGACAAACAACCCGTTGCATCATCGGTCTCTCAGGATGTGGTAGTCAGCTTCCGGTCAGTCTGAGTCGCGTTTTTGTGGGAGTTTAAGTTCCTCTTGAGGAGAGCGGTTAAGTCTTCACATGGACGTGTCTGCAGGAAGCCTGCTGTTGCAAATGCATTCAGATGATTTTTATAAATAGCTGCATTCGCATCAGACAGAACAACAGCTTCAGCAGTTTCCCATAGCAACAGGTTGGTAGAGAATCAGAACATTAAGTTCTTCAGTCGTCAAAAGAAATGACGTGGGACATACGGAGAGGTCTGTTTCGCAATTAAACCAATACTTCTTTTCTGTGGTTTGTAGAACGATCATACACAGAATCGTATAGATGCAGCTGTTAGAGGAAGGAACCTCTTAAAGGGTACAACGTGCAAAGTGAGAGGACACAATCATGAATTAAACAGCGCCTGCTTCGTTTGCAGCTGTTTGCATCAAGGGGCAAACAGTCAGCAATCAGCAGCACAAGTTTGTCTCAAAGCTGATTTACATAAAAGATTTTGTGAAAAGTCACCACAAGTTCGCTCCGGGCCGTCGTAATAAAAATCGTTGCTTAGCTGTTCATTGTCACCTTACATCTGCCTCACGTATTTTTAGAGTAACACCATCACCTGCTCCATGCAGAGAGGTGACGATTGTTTGAGGACTATCAGCGCACAAGACGGGAGAGAGGAGATTACAGCAGTGTCAAGAATCTGCGAGACTGATCTACTGACTCAGCTCCTCTTCCCGCTTTCCCTCAGGAGACCGATAATTGCTTGAGGAGAAGTTATCAAGAAGCATCTCACACGAGCGTGAAAGAATGCAGTATTTAAAGCCAATTTAGCGCAGGCGCCGTTATCCCGGCAGCATCTTCGTACCGCGTTGGTTCCTGACAAAACCGCAGCATCCAGCTGAAGCTCCACGTTGCGGTGTTGCTGCTGAATGAACGCCGGCTTGAGAGGCTTCGCGTGCCTGAGCTGATGACTGTAACAGAAGTCTAAATTAATTTCAGGTAAAAAAAAACAAAACAAAACAAAGCAGATGATTGACACTAAAATAGGAATATTATGCAATCATTTACTTCACTGTTTCCTTATCTCATCTTCCCTATCTCTCATCTCACACTGAACTCAGCAAAATCTTAATCTTTCTTCTATTTGTTACTTACACTCTTGACTGGCCGTGCTATCAGTTAGCGCACGTTTACGCAGGCTTTATCGGATTTAATTACAGATAGAGCGCTCAGATAATGTGCCATGGAACTTCCAAGACCTTTGTCAGATGACGTAGCAGACGCTCTGCCTGCTCAGTTTGTTGCCTGACGGGTGACGGCGACGCCGCGCGTTAAGATAAGCGCTGTGTAATCAAAAACAATTAATCACGCCGCCTTAGTTTGCAGTATTTTTCTCCGAACGTATGTGTGTCGCTTCAGGCTCATTTGGCAGCTCTTTGTACGTTGACGCTCGCGCACACTGGCTGCACGCATCATAAACACATGTAAGTGAATTATTCTGAAGAGTTACCCGCGTCTTTGGCTGCCGGGCGCAGTTTGTCACAAACGCTTGGATGCTGGCTATTGAGTGGCTGTCAGCTAAAGACATTGATCCCGCTGAACGCCTGATTTGCCTCAGTGCTCTCTCTTTCAAAGTGCATTAGAGGAGAGCTTTTGGTCTTTTGTCACAATACTCTGGCACGCGTAAGTCGAGCGAGCTCGTTCCAAAATTACACTTCCACCACTTAACTGAATTTGACATTGATCTTAGACAGAGAAATTCTTTAGTAACAAAAGCAGAGGTGATAATTTCCATATTTAAGATAATGAGAACTGAATATTAGGTTTCATTTAAGCATCATTCCCCTTTCTGGACCAAATTAATTCATTATAGTTTTATTCGCTTTGACAGTTTTCACTTTGGCATGACTCCTCTCTTATTGCCTCTTTTTTTTATCTGCCTCTGCCTCTTTAATTGCATGTCTGTCTCTCTCTCTCTCACACACACACACACACACACACACACCTGCTCATACTCTAATAGGAGGCAGTGGGGACTCAACTCGATCACGATGTCCATATAATGTAAAGATTTTGGGGCAAGGGGACCTCACCGGTTCAAACTGTCAGGTCCTGTCCCTCCTCAGCCCACATATCATCTCTCACTGCACATTTTTCAGCAGATACATACGCATCTTAAAAAGTCGTCTTCTCCCCAAAGGGAAATTATTCTACTGCAGAGCAACATCACAGAATAGATAACACTTGAGACACCTGTATAGCCTTGACACCAAAAATGCAAACAGCAGAGAATATTTCATCTTTGGCAAACAGATCAGTGTCTCCTCTTCAGCAGTTATGGACCACCATGCATAATTTAAAGGCAACAATTTATTACACTTAGTGTCAGGAGGGCCATTAAAACAAGTGTAAAGTGGAGTGAGGTGACGTAACTGTGTACATATGTGTATATATTTATATATGTGTGCACGCCGCGCCATCTTTGTGTGGGGTTCAGCCCATCCGAGTGTGCGCCTGAAGTCGTCTCACTATGTGGTTCCCCTTTAAAACGGACCTGGCAGAGAGCCAGACGTCTCTTATTAGCAGCCAATTAGCAGGGGAGAGATGAATGCACTGCCCTCGAACTATAAAGAACACTTGGCTGTTTGGGTAATAAAGAGGCAGAGAGACAGTCTGCGCGGGGAGACAGTTATTTTGTTCGCATGTAAACTAATGACTGTCTGGGTTTGCTTCACCTGCATGTTTCCTGGGTTTTCTCTCTGTCTCTTTTTTTTGGGTAATTGAATCGGAAAGATGAGGGAAGGAGAGCTGTTTCGAGAAGATGGTGGTTCTGTTTACATGGTAATCCGTAAAAAGGGATTTCATAAGAATCTGGATCTGTATGAGTCAGGTCAGGTAGATAATTCAGCTCCCACCCCCGTGCGAGCGTAGGCAGGGACAGAGGAGGCTGCGACAGCTCCACTGTTTTGTTTTTTGTTTTTTTTTGTTTTTGAGTTTTTATTTTGCTCTGTTGTGTTGGGCTTGTGAAGAGGCTGGCCGGGTGGGCTGAGGGCAGCAGAGGTTGAGGGTGTTTTTGTCAGCGTCAGCTCCATCTAGCAGGCAGAATAGTAATGAAGCTGGTTTGCCTAATTGTAGCCCTGCAGTAGCTTTTAGAGCCTTTCTCTCTCTGTGTGTGTGTGTGTGTGTGTGTGTGTGTGTGTGTGTGTGTGTGTGTGTGTGTGTGTGTGTGTGTGTTCTCATTTATGTGTGTGTAAATGCCAAAGGCTTGATCCACATTAAGGGGCAGGCTGCTTCGGCTCGGGTAGATAAAATCTCCCCTGAACCTAATGGGGCTCTCCTTTCATTTCCCAGCAGGCCTTTGTGCCAGGTCGGACACACTGTTGATGCGCTCTGTGTGGGTTATTTTTGAATTATTTAGACCACTTTCATACAGTCTCTGTCACCTCTCGTGCCCTCTGAGCGCGTGTTTCTTTCAGTTTGTCTTACAGACGTCATCCTTTTGCTTTTCTTGCTTTCCCCAGCTGCAATCAAAAAGGTATCTACTTTTTGATAACAGACTTCTTCATTTTGTTCTTCCGAATAATCAAACCAGGCAGCAGCTAAATCCAATCACACCAGACAGCTAAAGCACCTCTTAAAAGTATCAAGTTTAACATTGGCACATTAGCAGTAACAACGGTGATTACACATTTAAATGAATTAAATTAAGTCAATTAGCCAAGTAGAGATGTGCTTGAAACTCTGGGATGTAAATCTGTTTATATTCTTAAAGTATAAAGTTGTTGAAGTAGTTGAGAAAAGTTATTGAATTAACTCAGAAAGCAAAAATAACCCATTGTATCCCAGTATCTGTATTTTTTAGGATGTGCGCAACTTCTATAGCAATTATTTTTCAGGATAAAATAATCTTAAGCTTAAAAAACATACAATCTTTCTACTTCCTGCACAATTTTAGCGGCAACCCCTGAGAACTTCCTCAGCTCCGCCGCCTTTTTTTCTCTCTGCTCCGCGTGCGGCGCAGTACGTTTTGGCACGTTGATAGCAGGTTTACAAACAAGTCACGTCGCTTTGTTGACTCGCGGTGACTGAAACCCCCTCGCAGCTAATGAAGCGTCTCACCGCTGCCTCCCAACTTTCCCCAAAAGCATCCGCAACAATAATAATAATAATCAGCGTCACCTCGTCTCCGACACACTCCCTCGCTGTTTAGGTGTTTGTGTGTCATGAGCGTGGACAGGCACACACACACACACACCGACTTGCATTTTGAGCTCTAAATACAAGTCGGTGCTTTAATTTAGCTGCTGACATTTGGGGTTATTGCATAAGGATATTGATTTGAGACGACAGCCTTCATGTAGGATTTCCTCTTAATAAAAAAGTACTGGGGATGACTCACAGGCTGTTTGCATTTTTTGTTTATGTATGTGGGGGTGTCTGCTTGCCTGCCGTACACAGCAGCGCCGCTGTTGGCAGGTATAACTGTAGCTGTCTGCTTTGCAAGTCTGCGCGGCTGTAATAAAACTCAAAATATGCCCTTGTGAATACTTTTTTTTCTGAGCTCACCGATACAAGACCGTTTATAGTGTTGGGAACAGGGTTATTGTGCATTTTGAGCGTTTTATTGAGTGGCTTTGCAAAAAAGGGGTGAAGGTGGGAGCGTTACGGTCGTGTCGCGGCTGTAATTCAGTCGCGCCATATTTCAGATTTTGATTTTTCTCATCGCTTCTCTTTCTCAGGCCTGGCGGTGGCTCTCCAGCTCCTCCACGGGGACATTGAGCAGCTGAGGAGAGAGTACATGGTCCTCTTCACTCGGGGTGTGTCCATCACCAGGAAACTGGGCTTCTCCGACGTCATCATGCCAGGTAGGACGCCACGATGTCCGCTGTCTCTTCTGTTGCTCACCATGGATTTCTTCTCTTTAGGTCAGACGGTGGATTAGCATTTCAGTCTTTCTAATTTAGGAAGCGAGCTTGAAAGTTAGCACCATACTTCATTGCATTCTCCAGACTTTTTGAATAAAAGATCAAGACCTTGCCGAGTTACTTTTTTGGCTCCTAGTTGCATAAAATGATTAGAAGAACCAGTGAAGTAAGAATATCCTTAGAAAACACTTTGTTCCTGGAAAACAGAATATCTTGACTGGTAATCTCATTGTGCGCCAGCAACAGCCGACCAAATCAACCCCCAACTGATGCCACATTTGGACAGGAAATACATCATATTTAGGAAATTATCTTTATAAATGACTTTTTACTAAAACACTTCTTTGAGTTACTTGGCTCACTTGGCTATTAAAGAAAGGCTTTTGCTAACATATTTCTTTTTTATTGAAATTTGTGTCC
>JAOXYL010000002.1:11340001-11351561 GCA_028564955.1 Terapon puta
ACCCTGGGTGTCATCTGTCAGACTACATAGCTTCTGATATGTGGCGGGTTGTTGGAACAGTATGCAGCCTGACAGGAAAACAGCAGGTACTACATAAGAATTTTCATTTACAGTTCCAGTCAACATTTTTCTAAAAGATCCTGGAATCGAACATCAATCAGAGACGTGCCGTTTTTTGTCAAGTGGCTAATGCAGTACTGTCTATCTTATGACGGTAAATGTGACTAAGTAAAGCAATGGCTTTAATTATAGCTACAGTGATTTACATAACCTTGTTAAATCAACATTATTTTGAGAAACACGTGAACAAAAACATGTAAATCAGCCCAAGTTTTGTTGCAACTGTAGAAACGATTCCAAAACTAACACACCAAGCGTCGTTGTGCATCTGAAAGAGCAGTGAGCACTCACCGCCTATTGTGAGAGATAGGCTGTGGATATGGATGATTGGAGGGTGTATGGAGCATATGACTTTAAAATGACTTCCTGCTCGAACTGCTGCGAGGCTCTCGTACTTTGCGCTTCTTTTTCTTTCTTTTTTTTTTTTCCCCCTGCTTTCTTTTCTGCCCCCGCTTCCGAAACATAAATCGAGTCACCAGCTCACGCTGGGAGCCGTAGCCTTCATTTCCACATGGCGCGTTCAAATTAAGTCGCACAATATGGGAGGGTTTTTAATTATTCACACTAATGCATTGGACAACTGTTGGCCTACTTATAGAAGGAGAGGGAGGGACAAGCAAAGACTTTGTGACACAATGACGGCAAGACTTTAGAGAGCAGCGCTGTAAGGAAGCAAGATGGAGAGCACAGAGGCATGGTTAACTTGTTTTGTCCTTAATTTGTACTGTTTTTGTAGATTTTTCTCCTTATGTATGCGCGTGGTATGTTTACTGTATGTGCCTCCTCGAATGAAATGACTGGGATCGGGAACCTGAATAATTTAGCATGCTGCTTTGTTATTCTGACATAACGTTAATCAATAGAGTCTCTCTCAAGCTGCTCACTCATCTGAAGATCCTTTTTGCAAACACTCATGCCTGTGAATACGGCGCGGTAGTTTTTTTTTTTGGTGTGTGACGTCTGGACTTCTTCTTTCATTCTTTTTTTCTTTGTTTTTGTCTTCAGGTCATCTGTTTCCTTGTTTCTTCTCCGAGCGCGCTGATTGTGTACAAGGATGACATGTGTGACGTGCACATCCTGTGGGAGTGTGTGTTTGTTTGTTTGGTTGTATGTGGGGTGGGGGGGGTTGGCAGGAGGAGCCAAAAGGCAAACTAATTGGTAAGACGGTATTTTCTGTCAGCAATTATCGTTTTTTAAGGAACAAAGAAATTGCTGCTTTTGGTGCCGTCTGTTTTCCTGGTGTGTATTGTTGCAAGTCATCTGTGGTTTAAATCTGGGTATTGTTTTAGTCCCTATTAGTATATCCTAGGCAGGGCATTGTTTCAGTCTGAATCTAAATATAAATGCGTGTGTGTGTGGTCCTTGGTCTGACTAATGAAACAAAAGAAGACACACGCTTTTCCACAGCCTGTGCGTGTCCTCGTCGTCTGCTCGAGCGCCTCCGTGATTTCACGTCTTCTTTCAGGTCACTGAAGGATCCTTGTCCGTTTTAGTCCACAGTGCTTTTCCTTGTCACTCTCTCGGGCACTTCCCTTAACTTCTGGTGCTTCCAGACCTGCAGATCTACGCCGTAACCCCCATTCCAGAGAGTCAGGACGTGTTGCAGAGAGACGGAGTGCCCGACAACATCAAAAGCTTCTACAAGTTCAATCACATCTGGAGGTTCAGATATGACCGGCCCTTTCACAAGGGCACCAAAGACAAGGAGAACGAGTTCAAGGTACAGTGGGGGGAGGGGGATAAAAAGAAAAATCCATTAGAGAGACAAATGATGATGAAGATAGACAGCCACTGACACATGAAGCACAAAAAAGTCGTCACACACACACAGCACACACACACAGAGGGCAGTGTGATGGAGGCATAAATTTTAAAATAAACCTCGAAATAATGAACTTACACACTAACTCTGCACTTTGCAAATTGCCATGTGTGAAATAAACAGGGGAAAAATCTAGTTTTCTGTGAATATTTAAAAACCTACATTTATGTATCATTAGTGCTGTTTTTACTGCAGACCGATGAGAAAAAGTCTGCACCCAGATATTAGTCTGTGTGTAGCGCATGTTTTATTCATCATAACTCCTGTATCACTAATTACGCTCATGCTGCACACACTCTAAACACACACACAATCCACACAGACCCTGATATTAGGCTCATAAATATTCAGTATTAACACACACGTACGCACCGGCTCCATGCAGTCATTTCATCTCTGGTCCATCAAAGCTATTTGGCCAAATTTAATCATGATATCACATTTCCATTTCTGGCCCTCAGCAGGGAGCAATATGGATGATAAACTTTTGCATGGTATCAGGAGCGTGCAGTAGCCAGGATCGGCGCGATCAGTCATAATCAAGAAGGAGAAAGATGTTCCCAAAATTCTACAAAGGCGTTTTCCATCTGCAGAAAAAAAAAAACGTAGCTTGAAGAAAGGTCAAGGCCTTTATTTTTGTCAGATTTTCATTTCAACTTCCTGCTCTTAAACTGTAATACGTGTCTCTTTTCAAGAAGTGTTGGGGTGGGTTTCTTGGCCTTAAAAAACAGAAAATCAATAAAGGGCAGCAGGGTGGTGGAGCAAGTCGGAAGACCCTTCTTCAACCGGAGGACACCGGATCGATGCTGCATGTCAGCACTCATCTGCTCTGCTGGAGTGTCCTTGAGCAAGACACTTGGTCCTAAACTAAGCTTAAAATAAATGAATGTTCTAACAGCACTTTGACCCTCAGTAGCTTGCAGAGGGGCGGCCCAGCAGAGCATGAAATACGGGGATCAAAAATGTGATCTTTCAGATTTTGGATGCATTTAACCCCAGTTCAGGTTAAAATAGGCTCATTTTTCTTACTTCCAAAATCATCAGCCTAATGTGCACCTAATCTTTAGTGCTCATTAATAAATATTAGCATCCCAATATTCTAAAATAGCATGGCAAATATTTTATCTTTTTAACATCAGTATGATAGCGTCGTCACTGTGAGCACGTCAGCAGGCCGAAGTAGCATTTATCTTTATGCACCACTCTGCCTCTTAGACACTTTTAACTTTGTTTAACTTTGATCTTGGAAGCAGTAGTTTGTCCAAAAAAAAACACCAAAATAAATCTCCAATGTTACCGAGCAGACTGTTTTTGTTTGTAGATGCGTTGATGGATGAGTTTGTCTCTGAAATGTCAGCAAATAGTGAAAAATGACCGTTCCAGTTTCCCATTGCCCAAGTGAACACCTTTAAATGTTTGTTTTGACCAGTTTGTCCAAAATCTAAAGATATTAATTTTACTGTGATTTAAAACTGCATGAGTATCATTATCAAGTCAAAATAATCAGTTAATATAATAAATAAAGCCCACAGGGAATACAGAGCTGAGCTGCTTGTAGTTGTTTGTGTTTCTTAATGTGTTCACAACAAGCACTTTAAGTGCTCCTCTACGTGCAAATCTATTATTTTAATTGCCTGAATGAGTGCTGGAGATTCCGTAGTTTACGCGCTGTCAGAATGACCTTGTGGGGTGTTGGCATATTGACAAGCATTCCGGCTGACAGCGTAAGTGGTGGAACATGAATGATGATATGAGATATAAGACATGACATCTGACCTACACATACTGCACAAGTGGGTGTTTGGCATGTTTTCCTCAAAACTGTGTATTGTAATTAAATCGCGAGCCCTCCCTGCCAGAGACAGAGTGCAGGTGTGCTTCATGCGTAAGTAGCTATGGGTTTTTGTGAAGTGTGTTGAGCAATCAGCTAATACTCTGGAGTGTGTGGTGTGTTGACGCAGAGCCTGTGGGTGGAGAGGACGACCCTGACTCTGGTTCAGAGTCTCCCCGGCATTTCCCGCTGGTTCGAAGTGGAGAAGAGAGAGCTGGTGAGTGTGACAACCCAGACATAACTGCTGATACACACAAGCATCACTCACACTGTAATACACTTTTATTTTGCAGGTTTCGCAATTTTCTGCCATCCAATACACATTATTGATCCAGGTCATTACACTGAACTGCAATAATGACCAAGGTCATGAGTCGGGGCTATTAGACACATTTTATTTCCTCCATAAAATAAAGTGGATGTCATGCTAAAAAATCTTATTACTTTGATTACTAACTTTTTATTACTGGAAATTTTTTTTTGGAAATACTTAATATATATTTTGTGGTTTTAGCCTGGAATCACGATCACATTGGATACAAATCTGTTGCTTTGCCAATACACGTAAATCTCCTCAAAGGCTTTCCGTCTTGGATCTTCTCATTCAGATCTCTGCGGAGTGGGAGGATTTTAAATGCTGTTTTGTCCAGCGTATGCAAAACATAACAGTGTCTGTCTCTGTTGGTCTAAGCACATATTCTTTAGCGCATAGCTGCTGAGCCTAGTGTGAAATTGTGGATTGTGAACCGGGTGTTATTCTATGATGGTTATGCAGTGCAATAGCGTATAAAATATAGAACTGGCAAAAGCTCTATTAGCTAGAGGATTAAGCTTTGTGCAAAACGAAAGAGGAAAAAAAAAGGAATGCAGGACAAAGGGAAGCACATTTATGCATCTGTGATTATGCAAAAAGTGACCATATAGTAATTAGGTGTGTTTGAAATAATACAGCGCATGTCTTAAAGCTTCTATAATCTTTTTTTAATATCAACAATTCTCAAATTATTTTGTGTTTGTGAAACTTGTTGCTAGTATACTAATAAATACCAGTAAATAATGATAATGAAGCCATATGTCATTTTTACCTAAAAACATTTTAGCATGTTTCATTTCATTTTAACCATTTTTTTAGATTTGTTCCAGAAGCTAAGCTAGAAGTTGCTCTCTGTCAATAGCCTGATTTCACCAGGAGGTCTGAAACTACCTGGTGAATAAAATAGAGCATTTCGCAGCTAAGGATCCAAATCAGATCAGAGCTACAGCAGAACTCTCCCCATAAAAGTCTTTCCACAACCTCCCGTCTTTCACAGGTGGAGGTAAGCCCGCTGGAGAATGCCATCGAGGTGATCGAGAACAAGAACTTGCAACTGCGCACATTGATCACCCAGTGTCAGAGCCGGCAGATGCAGAACATCAACCCCCTCACCATGTGCCTCAACGGGGTCATCGACGCCGCTGTCAACGGGGGGCTGGCCCGCTACCAAGAGGTATGGATGGATAGACGGAGGATAAGGTTGAGGGGGTTTTAGAGGCCGAGGCAGGAGCGAGGAGCGATGACATATGGATTGCCTGATGATGCATGAAGGTGGGTTTTAGTGGGGAGAGACGCACGGGCAGGGAGCGCTTTGCGGATGAGCAGTAGGATGGATGTATGCACGAGCGTCCGGTTAAGGGTTTGACTGATATGGATGGATGGAAAGGGGAAACTGAAATGGAAGGTTGATGCAGGAACAGGTGGATGGATGGGTGGGGGGGGGTCAATGGATGGATGAATGAATGGTAGGATGGATGTGGGGAGTAAGAGGGGTCAGGTCAAAGAGTGGCAGATAGAGGAATGGGAGGAGGGATTATCAAGAGATAGATGGCTAATGATGGCTGAAGGAGTGAGATGGGAGTGTTTATGCAGCTGCAGCTTTATGAAGTGGGAGCAGAAAAAAACTGAATATAGTCACTCGCACAGATATTTGCATCTACCGCTTCTCTAAAAGCTTGTTGATAGTGGACAGTTGCAGGATAACGGTACAATTTCTTTAGCAGGGGGAGCACAAATCTACTCAAGAAAATGGAGAAAACCGAGTGGACCCAGTGACTTGCTCTGTGTCGCATAGCAACCACTCTTTTCCACTGGGAGTGCGTATGTGTGGGTGCATGTTCATGTGCCGACCATGTGGCTGTGTGTGTGTGTGTGTGTGCGCGCGCGGGAATATACAGTGCATGTGTGTTTGGTAGTTTTTATTGGGTCTGTGCAGAAGAGCGTGCTTCTGCGCAGAAGTGGCCCATCAAGGTTTGTAGGATACTTGACAGAGCCACAAAGACGACGAAGTGCTTTCCACCCTTACTGTCGTTATTTTGTTTGAGAAATGAGAGTACAAGGAATGATTTTCTCGGAGTGGCTGCTGGCACGGTGGGTTATGTATGTATATAGATGCCGTTTCTTTGGGTGCAAATTGACCACCAAATTGTCTTCCCATATCACACACAATAGAAATGGACACAAATTTAAATGATTTTGCATTAAGCAGACACAGATGGGGCCCTTTCTGCAGCGAACGCACCACCGCCGACACCGACGCTCATTTTTCTTCGCAGAATCACGCGCGTGCCGCCCCGTCGAAGGTGCCGTAAATCTATTAATTTCCCCCTGTAATGCCGATTGACAGCTGTGGAGGTTCGCTCGGGCTACAAATGAAGGAGAAATTGTCATTATTAATATTCAGATTTATTGCTTTAGTTTGAGTTGAAACCCTTAGGGGGAATGCTGTCTGATTTATTTCCCCTCCCCTCAGTGTTCCATCTCTAATTGGACTTTTCTAATGATTAACTGAGCCTCTCCATAGCGAGGTCTCGCCGCTCGCCGCAGCCCGACGAGGAATTCCCATCATTCGTAGATATATTATTGATTATTTCTGCTGCCTTTTCCGGAGGTCCTTCGTTGGTATTTCCTGCTGAAACTCAGCACTTCTTATTTCAGAAGCACTATTTTGGCACAGTTGCATATGTGTTTTATAGTACATTGACTATAAAGAGCCCTAATAACATTTGCTACATGGTTTAATAAGAGGAAAGGGATCTCATGTACAGTGCATACTCGTACCGTGTGCTGCCTTGATAATGATTCCCGTCTGAGGATGTCTGTCTGTGAACAATAATATCCTTTGTTTTATTTAGGATTCATGTGTTTGTGCGTGACATATTTGAAGCCGCATTGAGCGTCTTTTCTGTTTAGCCGTCATCTGGCTCTGTCTCTTTGGAGATAAACAGCTGCGTCCTTGGGAGAGGAACGATGCTGATTTTTTTTTGTGAACTCCTCTCTTTTACCTTTTCAGACCCCCCCTTCCTTTTTTTTCCCTTTCTCCTCCCTCCCTCTGTGGCAGATTTTGAAAGCAGATTGCGAGGCTCGGGTCTTTCATCGGCTCGTCGTGTCTCCTCTTTGTGTACTCTGATGCAGATTGAAAAGGATTTACCATAATCTGTAGACACATCACAAGTGTTGATGGCATTGTAAACAGCATGAGACTGCCGTTTAATGTATGGATGCGACAAAACCGGTTATCATCATTCAAAGCAGACCGGGGCATTTTTCATCTTATCTATTCCTCCTTTGAGTCGTATTTTTGAAGGAAATGTCTGGGAAAGCAAATAGAAAGCACTGTCTGTGAGCCCTAATCAAGAAGTATGATGTTTCTGAAGAGGCATGATCTATAACGGGAAGGAATGTCATGATTGAACCTGATCTGAAAGAAAAGCTTTTGAAATCTGAGACCAAATTGGCCCCAAAATCAAAGTCAAATCAATCTCCTGATTCCTCAAACATCCGTTTGCCTGTGTGGTTTTCTCTCTCTATTCTTAGCCAGTGTGTACTTTTACCCCGGTCCCTGAACTTTATATTAATATCACAACACAAAAACACAGACAGGAGTATTACACTCCATTTGAGCTCGATGTTGGTTTAGCCCATTCGGCTATTTGCTCGGTTTGTTCGTAAACGTTTTTAAGGAGTCGACAAAAAAAACGTGGACACTAATTCACGGTGTCAGCCCAGCGGGGATTCAGGTAACACCGTGGCGCAGAAAGCCTACTGCCTCAGCTCCCGGTGTGTGCACGCAGTAACAGATGTTCTGCATTTTGTCTCCACACAGGCCTTTTTCGTGAAGGACTACATCATGAATCACCCCGAGGATGGCGAGAAGATTGGGCGACTGAGAGAGCTCATGTTTGAGCAGGTTTGTGATAAGAGATACTAAAAGCAATGCACACATTTAGGCATTTTGAATACAAAGAAAATAGAGAGACCTTAAACGTGATGATGAGGAGTAAAAGGAATAACATCTGACAGCATGTTTATCCTTTTCCCTGGAAACAGAAATCTTAACAGTACTTGAGCATGTGAGCTCATTCCTGCCCCAGTATGTCACAAAACGCTCTCAACCTGAGGTCCCCTTACTCATTTGTTCAGGAGCTCTCTTGTTATCACCCTTTACAGTGCTGATTGTGAAAATACATTTTTTTTCTTTTGAAAAAATTGATAAAAAATGGATAAAATGCCAGTGAGGTGAAGCAGGTTCATACTTATTTCAATGGAAAAAACATATTTTGAAAATAATAATAATATTCTGAATAGTTGTACCTGCAGGAGTCAAACCACCACTGGATTCTCTGAGGCCCGTAATTGTGCCGCAGAGTTAAAAAAAATTCAGATAACAATATACCAACCAGCATCCATTATTTTCATCTAAACTTGAATTACAAACATTTTTATTAGAATTCCATCAGTTACTTTTTATGAAGAATCGTTGATATTTAGAAATAAACACATTTTTCTAGTGAAAATAAAAAAAACACTGCCACGCAGTTTGAAATAATGTCAAACATAAGTTGTCAATTAACTGCCAGTCATTCTATTCATCCAGGAGATTTATTTGTCCAGCTCCAATACCAGTTGCAGGTTAACTAGATTTTGTTCATGTAAACCATAACTGAGGTATAGTTCAGTGGAAGGTGTGTGACTCAATATGTCAAGTTGCAAACTTATTTTAACTACGTACGTCCAGAGCAAATGAGCTGATACTGTGTGGATTATAAAAAAGGAGTAAGAATAAAAGTCATTTTGATGCACTTCATCTCCAGGTTTGTTCTCCGACTCAGTATTTTGCAATCCTGATACGTTAACCAGCCTTTGTTTTGCAGGCACACATTCTGGAGTATGGCCTAGCTGTGCATGAGAAGTTTGTTCCCCAGGACATGAGGCCTCTCCACAAGAAGTTAGTGGATCAGTTTCACCTGATGAAGTCCAGTCTTGGCATACAGGTAGGCCGGACGACGACACGTGGCCGCGACACTTTTGAGGAACGCGTCTCAAAGGCTGCACATGTTCGAATCAATAAGAGAGCCAGATAGAATTTATTTTAGCTAATGAAGACCAATCATGTCTTAGGAAGATTAAAACAGTCTCACTTGTGTTAATGATTCTCCTCAAATCATTAAGTCGCCTCGAGTCCTTTATGGGAGCGCGCCGCGTGCGACAACAGAAGTCGACCGCTGTGTTTAGACTTCCGAGTGAATGACCCCTTCAGTCCTCCGAGGAGAAAGCCACCCCTCATTAAACATACTTCCTTTATCTGCATTTGTATGTATTTCATTTACATACCTCACGCTGGCACTGCCAAGCATTTAATCATGTGCACTTCCTCTTTCCAATTTACAACCCCAGGAGTTTCCGGCTTATGTGCGCGCAAGCCCGGTGCACTTCACCAACGGGAGCCCCCGAACATGCAGGAACTCAGTGCCCAACATCATTAGCCCAGACGGGGGAAGAGGGGTTGCCAGGCGGAGGTGACAACCTCTTTTGTTTAATATCGTTGATTGATGTATCTTTCTGTCTTTGACTTCTTCATTCATATTGTCTAATGAATTTTTAAAAACAAGCAAAAAACATCTTTTTTTACCTCAGTATTAAATGTCTGCTTCACATTACCTCAGCTGGCTTTTTTTTCCCCTCTGATGTTCTGTCCTTCGCTACAGACCTCTATCTTCGTCTTGCCTCTTCCCTTTTCTTTACTTTCTTGTGTCCCCATCTTACCTCGAACGCCGTGCCCCGTGCCTTTGCTCTCTTCCTCTTTCTGTTCTTTACCGGTGTGGCTCCATCTGGGCACACAATAGGTGGGGGTGGCTGGCCAGCACCCACAGGGATATTTCTGTGCGGCAGGCAGAGTGTGTGCGTGTGTGTAAGTGTGTGTGCGCGTGTATGTGTTTTGATGTGTTCAGTGACCCTGCCACTCTGTCTACCTGCGACATTCTGCTTCCACCGTCTGATTCCAGGGGGCACGGCCGCACAGAAAGATACAGACACACACATCACCCCGATCCCCCGGTGACATTTCGGGTTTTACTTATTGAGTTTTGATTTCTTTTTTTGTACTCTGTTTGGCAACACAAAACCAGGTTACATCCATTATTTTTATCCTTTTCTCTAAGTAAAGACGACTTTAACCTAAAAAAAACCCCATTGTGTTTGTGCTCTAACCTTTCTTTTACACTCTTGCCTTTTGCCAGACAAACGCTTGATGAAAAGCTGTGATTGCCGCATCGAATATCTTCCTATAATCTGACATTTTCTGTTTGTCTCCCTCCCTCCCCTTTCTGCCTTTTTGTCTGCCTTTCTGCGGCTCTTTCTGGTGAGTGAAACCTCTGATGGCCGAATGCAACTAAATACCAATACCGCTCTAAAACCATTCTGACCATCTCTCTCTCTCTCTCTCTCTCTCTCTCCCTCTCTCCGTCCTCGCCCTCAGTCCTCTCAGCTACCCCGCCGTGAATCGCTACTCCTCGTCCTCGCTGTCGTCTCAGGCCTCCAATGAAGTCAGTAACATCACAGGGCAGTCGGAGAGTTCTGACGAAGTCTTCAACATGCAGGTACTCTCCTCCCCCCCCCCCCCCCCACCTCCCTCACTCTCTCTCTCCTCCGCGCACACATGCAACCTCTTACGCCTCCGTGTGCAAACACACAAAGGCTCTTAAAGTAGTCAACTGAGTCCACGTCCCAACATGCTCATTACCCTCCTGCTCCCCACAGATTTTACTTACGGTACTTTTTAATCCCCCTCACTCTACTCCGCCGTCGCTCCCCCCCCCTCCCCTCTGACCCTTTCTCTCTATTGTACTCTTTGCTCGTCTGGCCAAGCAAATTGCGGCGACAATATCAAACAAGGACAGTGCGCCTGTGTGTGGTCCGTCCAGGGAGCTCGCTAAAGTCGGGCAGTAATCTAAACAAGATTTGGCCAATTCAGAAAGCTGCCGACAACTCCTGGCAAGCTGTCTGGCACACCTGGCGGGCCTGGAATGACAGCAGAGACAAACATGAGAGGGAAAAAAAGCTGTTGTCAGGGATCTGACCAAGCTGATTACAATATTATTTTGGAACATCATAGCTGCTGCTCTATAGATCAAGTACAATTCACTGAGTGGAGACAAGCTTTCAGACAAGGCAAGACGAGGTGTCTGTTGCAAACAGTGATGGACTGTGGATTACTATTTTTTCTTTATGTGGACTGTCTGTTAACTGAGCTTGAAGGTGCATTATCACAAACAAAACTATTATTATTAGATGTTTGATTCTAAACAGAATATTGTAGTAATGTACAGTAATGAAAATCATAACAAGTTGAACAATCCTATGATTTCATCAGGATGTTGTGATTATTCTGATGAAGACCTTTAAAAAATGCTGTCTTGGGAGTTTTTGCCAAAGTAATATTTGCTAAAAGAACAGTTTATCATTTTAAGAAATT
>JAOXYL010000002.1:11375743-11396432 GCA_028564955.1 Terapon puta
AAGACGGATCCTACCTCGGGTCTCGTTCTCGCGCATGAGATATGAGATGGCGAGTCGGCCTCTCTTCTGCCCACCTCCGTTTCTCTGGGGTTGTGCGGTGTGACGGCGAGCGGCGGAGGCTAATTGTGTTGGATCTACCCAGACAGGGAATTTGCACGGGCCTCCATTTGTCTGCCTTTTTGGCCCAGCAATCTTATTTTTCCTTAGTTGTTCGAGGGCAATGGCATGCAATCGGAGTTGGATCAGGCACTGCAGTGGCTTTTTTTATTTTTCCCCTCCATTATTGGACCCACTCTAGTCATCGCTTGATTGAAGTCTGCCTCTTTTTTTTCCCCCTGCTCCTTACCTATGTTGAAACACAGCCGAAACACTGCTTTCCTGCAGCATGTTACTCAGTTTTTCATCATTTTCTCATAATCTTACTCTTTCGCACTCTCTCTCTCTCTCTCTCTCTCTGTCTCTCTCTCTCTGAGGGATTATCCCTGAACCTTAAGCTCGTGTTCCATGCTAACTGTGTCAAACTCTTAAGATATGCAGTAAACAACGTCGGTACTGCAAAGCACAGTAGAATAGAGACTGTGCCATATGTGCTGTGCTCGGGACAACATGCCTGCTTCTCCACAGAGAGGCTAACCTTTAAAATGTTAATTTTTGTGCACCGTGTTTAATCATGGGAGAGCACCTAGCCCCTAAATATAGCGTGCTTCCTGTCCATGCCCACTCAAATATAAAAGGGCTGATTTATATTTCATAGAGATGACATTAAAGACAGCCTCCCACTGGATCGTAACACCGTGTTTTGTTCACATTTTCGAGGCAATGTTGTGCTAAAAGCTGCTCAGGAAGTACTGTGTAGTGTGGGTTATATGAGAAAGCAAACACGGAGAAAATCAAACAAAAATCTAAAAAAACAGCATTAAGGCCATTTTGTATGTCGTCACTATCTTTGTTTCTTCTTCTACATCCAAATCTGCATTTCTACTCCCCAATCTCTAAATCCTACTACTGTCTTGCTGAAAAACTGTCCACACTCCCTCAAAACCTTTCTTTTTCCCGCTCTCTTCCAGCAATTGATTTATTATGCCTGTTATTCATTGAAGGCATCATAGTGCCGCTGAAAGCAGCATGCCGTTCGCAGGGCACCGGCAGCGCCTTTGTCTGCGAGGCATGCTGCTACCAGCAGGCCTTTGGATGCTTGTTGCCATTTCCACTCTCAAATGTGATTGCTGCGGAGAAATGAAAGCCATATCATACCATACCCCACGTGGGGTGCAGAAATGAATATTTCCCTTCTTTTTACTCACAGCCTGGCTCATCCGCCCTTTCTAAAGACTGGTGAACTCCAATCTGGAGGTAATATCAGATGGAATTTGTCTTTGTGTCCGGGTCGTGCTGTGAGCGGTTATCGTCAATGATGTTGATTTCACAGTATGTCAGATTTCACTAGGCTCTGAGTAATTTCTCAAAACTGCACTAGCTAGCTGTGTGCGCCACTTAAACACCGCCGATGTGTGATGAATTGTGATACCCTGTGATTTTTTCATTCATTCAAATGAAATAGAACGTGAAAAACAAAGAAATTGGAAATAAATTACTGTGCCGGTTTTCTCGATCTCGATGTTAAAGCGGATTTTACAGTGTTTTACCCCGGCCTTGTTTTATGGGCAGAGGAGCAGAAATCTTTAAAACCTTAAACTTAATCATTTAGCATGGTATCTGTATCAAAAGGGCCTGATTGCTTTGAATGCAGCATCCTGTAATGCTTCCCATTCATGCACCTCTTTTTACTGGCAAAGAGACAGATAAACAGTATTCTTCACAGTAAAATCCGAGTATGAGTCACTCTATTCTATTCTGCTCTGTTCTATTCACTGCACACAGCCGCAGTCTTATCAATGTGGTCGTCTATAATTGAGTAGTAAAAGCCTCTCTAAAGGCTCCCACTGTCGTCGGATTATTTTAACCCATTCCAAATAGATATCAACTTGTCTTAAGAATTTTCGAGAAATGTGTGTAATGCATCTCCAAACAAGAATATTGCAGGGCACTCTCTGGAGTAAGGAAACATAAGAAAATGAATGTTGATATTGGATTATTCTGCAAACCGTGGACTATGTCCTATCCTTAAAAAAATGTGCTTTGTGCATACTGCAGGCCACACACTATTCAACTGACTGACAGCTGTGGCAGTAAAGCACAAAAACATCTAACAATGTGCAGAGGAAGGACACAAAGAACCAAATATGGATGAAAGTATTGAAAAAGTTTGTCTCTTTGTCTGACTGCATACTAGCATTCTTGTGAATGTAAACAACACTTTTATTTTATTTGTATCCAAGAAAACATCATGGGTCACCTTTAGAGTGAAGGAAATATCACTGTTGTGTTTGAAAGTCTCAAACAGGTGTTGCATTACTGGATTTCATTCTCCTGCGTGAAGGTCGGATGCGCACAACGCCGGTCTGCGACACTGCCCTCCACAACCTTGCATGTCGCTATATAGAGCTCACACTATATCTTAACTCGGATTGGACGTAAATTGTGAGCTATAAATCATCATCATCGTAAACCATGAGCTATGGAAAAATCTATGTAGTCCCATTATTTATTACTCTTTATCAGTTTCACTTACTATTTCACTTACTGATAAAGTACAGGCTTTAAAGGCGCACTACCAGCGTTTTAAAATTAAATGATTGTTGACTGAATGAAATGATTTGTGACTATCTGAAAGGTCAAAGAGGTTGCACATAGTGAGGAAAAGAAAATAAATAACAAACCTCTTCAGTTAATCTGAGCTATGTAGTGTGTTTTTAGTGTCCTGCAGTTTTAGTATTCTAGTTCAGACTGTCTGCTCTCTTTAGCTGTTAAACCAACTGCACCTGCACAAAAGGCAGACGGACTAAGTTAGCAACTAAGAAGACCAGCTATGTATCAGATGAGGTTGCAGACTGAAGTAGAGCTTAACCCTTACGTACTATTCAGGTCAAATCTGATCTGCACCGATTGAGATGGATTTTAGATCAATCAGTGCGGGTCAAATCAAGAGAAGTGGTGGCTTTCAGGAATCTTAAAACTACTAAACTGTACAGACCATGTTTTGTGTGTTTTTAATGGGGCAGATGTGAGAAAGCTCATGGGGACCTACGGGGACCGTAGCTGAGAAACAGCTTGTTTGTTCTAATTGGAGACACTAAGGACATGGAGACAACTGCAGAAATAAAACGAAAACCTTGAACTTTGTTTATCACTACATTACAGTTTCGGAGATACTCTAATTCATAATTTATGAGGACAAACAAACCTGCCTAATGGAAGCCTGGACTTTATTTATATGAGGAAACAAGTCCTCATGGACTTTCCATTGGCTTCTGTGATGGGTGACCAATTAATGTAGTTTGTGGCTGTGAGCAAATATGTGCTGTCAGTGCAAGTGTTTGCTTTGGAGCTTGTTACCGTCTCTGTAATAAGGTAAATCTATAGCATTGGTTGACCTCTAGGAAATTAATTCATTAATATCAAAAACAAAATTGATATGGTAAAAGAGTGAAACTCTTGCTCGCAGCAAAGATTGATGATGCAGATACAGTAGAATCAGCTATAGAAATGATGTGGCTCTGTAATTTAGTTTGAACACTAAGATGGCATACAGGCAATTAGTTGAGTTAAACATCACTCACACTTGCCATGTTATTGGTGCTGTGTGATACTATGATGCCACGTTCATTAGTGGTGAGATTTCTTCAGTTTTGTATGTGTTAGGTCGAATTCACACACCCCCTCTTCCCCTACAGGTGTGGGTTCCCTTTGGGGAGCTGAAAACGTGGCTGTTAATTAACTCGCTGCCGATCCCACACCGGTAGCTCTCTGTCAACACTTCCTTTGCAGGAATAATCTAAATGGTCTGGGAAGTCGCAGGTTCACACTTCTGTGTGCATGTGCAAGCAGTTGCTGTTGTGTGAAGCACACTACGTCTACAATAAGCTGTCAAATTTTTAAAATACTCTTTTCATGTGAAAACTAATCTGTCCATGTTAGCGTTTACACCTCTGTTGGAGTCTCCTCTTTACGGTCACCTATAATGACTTTTGATACAGCACAATCTACAATATATGTATAAAGATATGATATAGTTGCTGCTATGTACACAGTTTTGTGTTTCTTTGATTAGACAACTTAAATATTTACACTCACTGGAGGCCATTTTACAAAATCCATAATACAGAGTGAGAAATGTTGTCTTGCCTGGACAGAGGGTTGAAACTGAGACTTTTACAAATGTTATGTGTAAATGTAAATGTGTACTCCAGGTAGCACCTTCTGATCATCAATGCCAGGATGACAGTAGATGCACGTTGTTAACGTTGAGCTAAGTTATTGCAAAATCTGGTAGAAAATCCCGATAGCGTGGCGTTATTGTGTAGACACCTGCTGCTCCTCCCCAAACTTAGTTCTTTTTTCCTTTGTTATTAATGAGTTACAAATCGTGTATTTAAGGGGGCGGTTGTTAAAAGTGTAGAGTTAAGTAAGCTTCAAACAAAGGGCTTGACAGATCTTCTAACACCGTGTGAAAAACCCTCTGCACCTTTTCTGACATCATTTTACGTGATCGCCCACTCAAATTCTGTCAACACATTTGCACATTGTCACCCTAAGACTGCAGATTTTTTTGTTACTGTTTTTATTCCCTCACAACAAATACATTTGCGCATCCATTAGCACATACACTGTGTGCTTTGCCTGCTTCTGTACATTACACTACAAAGTCATACATTTTCAAATACTACATAGGGGCTTTGAAGATTCAGCTCATAAATCATTAAATGTGTGTTTTGTTGCATTGGAAGGTAGGGTTAATAATGACGATGATAATAGGGATTTTTCCCCCTTCTTATGTGAGGGAGCTGTGTGTTCTATATGTTGAAGGTCTATAAATAAAATATAACTATATGGCTGCAGTCTGTACCTTTAGTGGACGCGGCGCTCCAGATAACATCAGGAATTACTTCTCCTTGTAAGCTAAAGAATACAAAGGCTGAAAGGTACCTTATGTGAAATTGCACAAATGTGGATGAGTAATTTGTTCTGCCCTTAATGTACAAGTAAGAGAAAACATCAGACTCTTGTCCGCTAAAGTCAGCTGCATGCTCTTTCCCCCTCCCCATGAGAGGAGAAGCGCCTACTCGATCTCAGAGAAACTTGCTGTCCATCCAGGGTCGGCCCTTTTTAGACTAATATGGCTGCTCTGCAGACACTGATGTGTAAGTTCCACTTTTCACTGCGTGATTTGGCTCCAGTCCCGAGAAGCATTGTTTGAAATGTGTGTCTGTTTGGGTGGAGCCCTGAAGGCAGCGGCTTGGAGAGAGATTGACTGTGAAGTTCAGTCATCAGAGAAGGAGATGGATGTGAGGAGACAGCTGGAGTGATGCAAGCGCGCGGGCACACACACACACGGGGGTCCTTAGGGATCGCATGCACAGTGCCAGGTAGGACAAACCCACAATTCACACACACGCACGTATCCACAAACAGGCCCCCCTTAGGCTGACATACATAAAGCCAGGGCTAGATCAGCTGGGGATGAGTGCAGACTGTGCCGTGCCAAGACACACAAGGACAGACAGTTGGACAGAAAGACAGGCTGACGGCATGCAGGCAGGCAGACAAGCTAATCTATAGCTTTCAGAAAAACAGCCTTGTGAAGGAAAAATGGCATTAAATATGCTAATCATCCAAGGTGTGGCAAATTCATTTACATTTAGTGGGTATAAGAGCCACATGCATGGATGCATACGGTAAGTGATTAGATTGCAATCATACAGTTTTCACTCATCCATCAATTCAATTAATTTTCAACCCCCATTATAGCTATTGCGTCTCAGAGGGACATTGGGTGTAAGAATGATATAATTTTAAACGTCAAATGGCGATTCTTTCTATCTATTAAATCATCTGATTTGCGGTTCACATTTCCGTGACAGCTGAAAAACCCATAATATTCCATTAACATGTAAAACATACAACATCTATTTCGTCATATATTTCATAAGATAAAAGGAGTGTAAGATCAAAATTTGAGTTGAACAGTGGTAGTTGAAGCTGTTGATATTTGGTCTGCTCAGGTATCCAGCGGACCCCTAACATGATAGTCCAAACAAGATAGTGCAGAGCCAGTGGTTTCCCTTTCTTCCTCGTTCAAACGAATGATATCCAATGGGCTTGATCTACTCCCAGGAGCATTATTCCAACACAGATTCCCTTTTTTCCTGTGCCAAAGAAGAAAAATATCCTCAAAGCCCTTTGCTCTCAGAATTCCCATATTTATAGATGAGGTTAACCCGGCATGCACTCATGTAGGACGCATCTCTTAACACCCAATGCCCCTTCCTAACCTACCACAATGCCGGCAGGCAAACAGGCGAGTATTGAATTACCTTCACTGCTCTCAATCAAACTGTCCTAACCATCTCATGCATCAGCGAACAGGGCAAGTGATGTTTTGTTCGCTCGAGAAATTGGACTTTCACTCTATTTTTTTATTTTTTTTTTTTTTGCTGCATCTCACAAACTTGCTTCCCTCCCCAAGCTGGCCAAAACCAACAACCCACAGCCAGCCCAACCTTACCTGCCACAACATTAGCAGACGCTGACTCCTAAACACCTTTCTCCCACGGGGGTATGAGGCCGACCAGAAAATTTCCACTTTAAAGGTTTCTCGTTCGTGTCGGCTTTGAGGATGGGTTTTGATTCTTTTTTTTCTTTTCACCCAAGTTGAGCTTAATACAACATCCCACATGTACTCCGAGAGGGTTATTGTTCGCCGTAATCATTCCTCCTGTCCGCGCCGGCTCTGAAGTGAGCCCTTTGCTGCGTGACCACACTGTAAGTGATGGAGGATAACGGACCTTTTTCTGTGCTCTCTAAGCCACTCTAATATGAGGCTTCTGCAGTTGGCACTATCCAAATAAAGTAAGTTTCTTTTGCCTTCTTAGCCCGTGTTGGTTTGTTAAGAGGTCTTTAGACAGGAAACACTGTCGAGGGAGGTAGAAAAGAATGTCATATTAAAAGTCAATATAATGGTAGAAGATACTCACTATATTTAATTAACTCAGACTACTGAGGCCTCGCATGAGCCTCGCATGAGCCCCGGCAGGAACGATGACTTTGGATTTTGCCCTTATTTCCTATCACTGAGGATTATATCAAGATAAATTAGAATAAAAAAAATAGAAGTAGTTGTCAATATTTTTGTGTGTTCTTGCTGCAAGTTTGTTTGTTTCCAGAGTGCAACATGGAGCACGAGTCCATGAGACTTGCCTTCATTTGTGACACAGGACTTTGGCTAATAAAACTGTGAGACCAGAATAAAGCCTTATTGGTTTTTAGCTTCTAGGGCTTCAAACTCCCACTGCAGGAAAACAAGGATTTCACAGCATTAACAGCCGAATTAAAGCTGTGCTCCTGCCCACCCTGAGTAACTATAGCAGACTGCCTCTGAGGGATTATAATTTGTCCACTCAGTACAATAAATCATTTCCCTGCAACAAGTCCCTCAGGGCTCAGTCCTGAGACGAGTAATATTGTCACTTCATAGGCTCTGTCTTTGGAGCCGTAAGAATCCATTAAACTCATTCTTTTCTCATTCTGCTGATGACCGTCGGCATTTTTTGTGCTAATTTGCAGTGTATGTGCTTATGTAGCCAATGTGAAATGATAGATATCAGAAAATGGTGTATTTTTAGACTGCGCAATGTTCCGAAACTGCTCTGGACGACCTAATGCTGTGGGATTTCATTCAGGCAGCTACTTAAAGATCCCAGCATGACTTTGACCCTGAATTCTCCTTTATATAAAATCACATTTACAGTATAAGTTTCCAGGGCATCATTGTTCCATCTCTGTAATAAGCTGCCAAGTTAAGAAACATATTAACATTAGGTTATACTAAGAAAATGGAGCAACACACACACCCACACACACACACACAGGTTTTGGCCCATATCACTGAATTTGTGAGATGCTTGTTCACTCGTGTGCTCAGGACTCGTTTCATCTTTATTCAACACCTCAGTTCTTTGTGCAGCACTTAGTGAGAAACCTGTGTGTTAAGTGTGCTTTATGAATAAATGTAACTCTGGTTAACAAGCACACCCGCTCTTTATAACTGTGGTAACCTTTCTTCTGTCTGCCCTCACTCCATACGTACCTTGTTAGAAAGGCTGGGGCAAGAGTCGCTCCGGCTTCCTCTCATCGCTAATCTTATTTTCCGCAGCCTAACTATCCTGCCATGACTACTGTTCCATGACCTTTTCGAGACTCAGCCATAGGTGGGAGATAACATGTTGATCGTTTGTACTCAGCCATTGTGATCTTTTTCTGTGAAGGCCCACAAATACTATTGCCAGATATAAAGCTATGTTATTTGGTAGGTGGTGCCATAAAAAAGCTAAATACGTGAAATATTGTTGCTGAATGAGAGGCTGGGTCAAAGAGTAAATGTGACATGGGGGAAATCAGTAGAAGTCAAAACTTACAAATGGCATTTTCATCAAACACCAGGATACAAGTAAGAAGTCAAATCAGGTGCATTTGACTCCGCTTCTCTCTCGTGTGGCTTTACAACAACAGTGTTCAAAAGCAAGGACGAGGAACATGTGGGAGGAATGAATGCTGTGAAAGCTTGCTGTCATCATGGAACCAGATCTGGTTTCAGGTCTTTCCCTCACTGGTGGTCTTAAGCGCGATGCGAACTGGGGCGAGAACCTTTTGATTTCACTTGCTGCTACATGAAATGCAGTTGCTTTGTTGCGACCTCAACAAAAGTGAGCCTATTTCAGCTTCACTGGACCCAGCAACGGTGCGATGCCCACTGTTTGTTTTCTTTCAGATGAGCGTGTGAGCAAATGGTCTTTCAAGGCACTGTACCCTGCTGTCATGCCTGCTGATTGTTCTCTATTTAAAACTCCCCACACAGGCTCTGTCTTGATACATGAGAACCTTTGGAAAACAAGTGTGCTAACGGGGGCTGTTATATTACTGCCTGCGTGAACTGAAAGGATGGATTTAAATATCCTCGGCTGAGGAAGCAGAAATAGTGTCAGAAATTGGCACAAGATCTATGCAGTGACAATGAACACTTAAAATGTTTGTCCAGGCAAGCGGAGGGAAATTAAGTTTATTTTCATGAATAGTTTTTGTGTGATTGTTTTGGTCTACAAATGTGAGATAATGGTTGAAAATCCACAGTTTAGTCCAAAATAATCACTCATTTGTCCCATTTGAGAGGCTGAAAGCAGCAAGTGTTTGTCTGATTTGTGTTGCTTGACAGCAGTTTACTTACATCACGACAGACTGTATCTGCTCGACGGGGCATGAAAGGGGCCACTGTCCTATTATTTATTTTCATGTCAGTTTTTCAGTTACCATCTTTCTTCATCTCTCTTGAGTTTGCACATCTGTGTATTTAAACCCAGATGAAACAACATGTGAACGCAGTATAAGCTGTTTCGTATGGGATAGGAAGTGTCCTAATGTTCCTCTAACATGACGTCAGCACCCATTCACCATGTCCTTTAGAGCCTCAAACACTCCAATATCACTGCAAATCGAGATAAATGATTTAAAAGAAGAAAAAAAAGGGTGAAAGTATATAATCTCCATTAGCAGCCCAGAGGGGGCAGTGTGTCACTGTGCGGGGGATACTGAGCCCCAGGTCAGGGGGAAACTGCAACATTTATCCCCTCTTACATCACCTCTCTTCCTGACAAAGTGCACTGGGTGCTTCAGGGGCATACTAATTCGCCTGATGTGTATTAGCTCACCATATCTGCCATTCAACACAATGACAGTAATTTGGCAGAAAGGTGAAAACAGGTCTAAACCCAATCACAGACACACACTCTGCACTGAGGCTGATATTAAGCTGAGGATCTCTGCTCTTGGAGACAGACAATGTCAAATACTATGCATTTATGTATGCATAAACACAAACACACAGAGAATGAGGAAATGCGATTACCTCCACTTTCTTTACTTGATCATCCAACATATCTGCTGTAATGTAATCAGCCTAATTTAAAAGGCTGGAAATAGATGTTGCTATATTTCATAGCCACACAGATTCACTGACACAAACTCGTAGGAGCTCTATTTCAGGCTATTTAATGCAAGGTTAAACATTCTCTGAAAACGATGCACAACACTATTTGTTTGGCAGTCAAACCCCTGGAGGATTTGATCTCTGTGTCACCAAAGCAGACGCACAATTTTTTTGAGACAAGAGAAACTTGCTTCTTTCATAGTCTCCACATGAGCGAGCGTCTTATTCAGCATTTCAATTTCAAACATGTTTGTTTCTAGCGCAGAGTCTAATTCCCACACATCATTGATATTCACTCTTGAAAGCAAATAGTTCAAGGAAACATTTGGGTCTGCAGAGAAATGCCTTACTTACTGAATACCCTTCATTTTCAAGAGGCGGCATCTGACTCGGAAAAACGCCCTGCCGCTGGTCGCTCCATGAGCTCATATGGGGCTCAGTGCCTCTCCCAGACTTTTTGTCATGCCTGCAGTAGGGGCCATTACAAACCTGATTTATTCGGCATGCTGCTGTGAGCACACCCATCTGTGAGCTGCCTGTAAAACTGATTCGTGCAAAGGATCAATTTCCATCTGATGGTTCTATTTGTCTGTATTCCTGCACGCTAAGAATAAGTGTTGCAAGAAATGTGAAATGAGATCTCATTTTCCGCATGGATCCATCATATGCTACATGCGTTGGCATGATATAGTATCATTATTGTACATCAGCCATCTAATTTTAGCTATGTCTCTCTACCAAAATACAAATTGCATCTTCTGCTTCACCGCACGGCGTCTCGCTCAAAACCACTGACGTATTGTCAGATTTTTTTTTTATTTGTTTAGTGTCTTTTTGAAATGAAACATTCATTGTGTTGTATATGCAGATATTTTTTCACGAGCGATGGAGAGCCAGGCAAACAAACTTTTAAAAGACAAGTCCAAGACAGGATAGTTTATTCAACTTCCATTTGCTGCTATCTCGGTGCATTAGCATCCCTCAGATGCAGGCTGTATCTCTGCCTTTGTCCTTCATCTCACTCGCTCTCTCCTCTCCAGTGCCAACTTGAAACTGTCAGAGCCCACATGCAATACAGAGGAAAAAAAAAAAAAAAAAAAACTAAAACCAAGATGTCTGGTTTATTTTTCGCTCTCAGAACATGACAGATGAAAAATAGAGGGGGAGAGAAAACATTCGAGGCAGCGGCGACAGCTTTGAAACCTTGGAGAGCCCACTGCAACCAATCTCGGCTTCACAGGCGTGCAGTGGTGCACAGTGGGAAGTCGGGGTGGCGCGCTGTTGTGTTTCGGGAGGAGAGGGAGCGAATGAGAGAAAATGGCAGCAAATGAAGTTGGCGGGCTGTGGAGTATTGTTCCCTCCTGCTCGCAGTAATGAACAGGCCTTCGGAAGCAGACTGGGGAAATTGGTCCCCAGTGGGCCCCTGAGCCCTCTCTTCCTCATCTATCAGGTGTGCTCGCCACACGTGGAAACAAACACATACCTGTGGACCCACATGCGTGAAGAATGCCTGGGCATACATACTATAAAGGTGCTCCCCTTTTATTCTCTTAGGCTTGCATCTTGAGGGACGCCCAGGACATCTTCACATTCGGTTACCTTGCCCTTAAACTCATCCTGTTCAGATGGATGATGGTACACAAGGTTGGCAACAAGGGCCGAAGTTCCATGACACGCCTGGCTCTGACTTCATACATCTGTGCACCAGATGTAAACATCAGTGCTTACTGACCACAGCTTATTGCCGGGCCTGAAATAGATTGTTTAACGCTCATCTATGAATAAAAACAATAATATATAATATATAATAATAATAACATTAATCATAATAATAGAGGTTGGTAATAAGAAAACAGTTGTGGCTTTTTAGTTAAAAATATTTTCTGATTTGTCTGGACAACATAAGTTTATGAATAACTAATGCTACTTTAAAATATTTGACCATTTTATGTATTTATTTGCACTGGAGCAGAAAATTAAATATTCATGAGATGGCTGCTCGAGCGCACATTATGCAGGCGTTATATTAAGCATTTTCTCTTAATCCCTTTGCTTTAACCACGTTTGAGTCTTGCTGTTCGGGGATCTAGCTGTATATTCCATGCAGGGTGGGTCATCGGGGACCATTCAACAGCAGATATATTGAATGTTTGGGGGTGCTTCTAAGTTCCCATGCTGTGCTAGGTCAATAAAAGGCTAAATGGGTGTTTGATCCACTGACACGGCTAGCTAGCCATGACTGGGATATGGACGGAGACATATTACACATCATTATTGGGGAAATAGCTAAAGCTCTGAGGGACTGTCGGTATCAAATTGTTAATGCATTATTTTGAGAACCGCTTTTCTAAAATGTCACAAAACAAGAGTAAGTAAGTGTTTATCTGCTCTAATATTCAGTTTGACACTGCAAAACACAAACAGTGCCGCTAGTTATCATCATTTGGTGAGGATGTTAACTTTTGGGACATGTGGCTTTAGCCTCAGGATCGAATTCACAAAAGCAATGCAGAGCTTTTTTTGGGTCTAAAACAGTGAAAGTAAGACAAGAAAAAAAATGCATTCTCAAAAAAAAACCCACCTCAAAACACCTCCAAACTGCAAACAAACTGCATCTCAGTGCTTTAGTGATATTTACTCATATTTAATTTGGGTATAACGCATTCATTTGGCCCAGCATTAGCCTCTTTCTCTGCAAATATGCCTCATTGCTCATTGCAGTAATGAAAAAAAGAGAGTCAACAAACACCAGCGTTAATAGCCACACAACCTGAAAATTATCAACTTCCTCATAGAGTTGGTGTTAACTAAAGTGCATTTATAAGGGGTGTCACGCTCAGACTTCATCATTGAGTGATCATGTCAGCAGTGACTGTAGCCAGGCAAGCCTGAAAATTATGTTTTGACATTGATATTATAATTATTATGCCTATTACTGTCACAGCATTTGAAAATGGTGATGCCTTTTATGGGGTAACGGTCTGTGACGGTTTTCAAGGCGCACTCCAAAATCAACTTGTTAAAACTTATTGTACAGAAAAAATTGTTACATAGGTCCTTTTAAACTCAAAAGATGTATATAAGCAGCAATTGAAAGTTAAGTGAAATATAATTAAAGTCAACCCAAATTGCAGTTGAATCACATCCTCAACCATTCTGACATCACTGTATCCAATAATTGCCACATGGATAATGATAATCAGATGCAAAACGAGGCCTAATTGCATTATGCTAAACTGTATGTGTTTCATCATGTACGTATCCACCAAGTATTTATTTAACACAATTTCAGTGTTAGTATTTGCTTGCGCTAGCTAGCAATAGTTATTTCAGTATGTTGGCGGCAGATGTCAGTTCGACTGACAAAATCAGCGGTCAGCAATTGCAGATGAGAAGGGTTTGTTTAAACTGCGTCTGTGTCAAAAAATTGCACCAAATTTTGGGTGGTGAATCTGCCCCTGTTACCATTGTGAGCTCTGAATAGACAAGAGCAGTGAGGCTGACAGTGACAGTCAATTGCACACTTCCCAGCCAATCAAAGTCTTTCACCAGTCAGCCCCCCTGGCACATTATAAACATTAATCCTCCGTGCTGCGCATTTTTACCAGTTTTTTATTCTTCCCCAGGCTTTTATAAAAGTGCTCATTCCTGAAAGAATTCATTTGAACTTTAATTGTGGCCGGCCATAGGAGAACGACTCGGAGTCACAGATGAGTGCAAAGGTTCTATTAATACGTTGTGGTCCCTGCGTTATTATTCCTGTTCATGGGTATATTTTATTCATGAGCCTTACTGTACCGTTGAGTGAAAGGGGATTTCAGACTTGGTTTGAGAGTGACCATGACGCCAGGAGAGGGATAAAGCCCAGATCCCTGAGCCATTTTGTCTCAGAGGAGCTGCAATCTGTTGGCCCATTTACAGCAAGAGAAGGAGAAAAAGCAGCTTTAATAAGATGATCACTGAGAAAGGGGGCCCTTCAGAGCTACCCGAAGCCACGTTTCTTAATATATGGAGAGGGGATGTGGAGTAACTGAAGACGTTTTCGGTAACTCTTGATCCTCTGATTGCAGTAATTAAATTGCCCAATGGAGGAGCGAGAGCTTGGCCTTCAATTACAGCACCGTAATGTCCGCCCCCCTCCTTAACATGGCAAGTGTTATGAGTCATAGGGCCTCATTACAAACAAGGCCGAGCCCTAATGTGCAAAATTAAAGAAGTGTTTTCACTTCAAGCATGCGTTGACCTCTACACCTCTATTATTGTAGCAACAGGACGAACAGAATCCAGATCCGCTCGGTTGCTTTGCTGCGTGTCCGTCTTTTTCCACTCCCCAACCTCTCCCCTTCCCCCCTTATCTTCCTCTCTTTTACTCCTTATTTTTTTCCCCTTTCGCCCTTCCTCGGTGACTGACTCAGCTTCACATCAATCACAGCGGTGTTTATTGTCAATGAAATATTTAGTATGAAGGGGCCTGTGTGCACACATTGCAGATTTCATCTTGCCCTGAAACAATAGATGATATGTGTGTCCCTTTTGTCTCCGTGCGTGCTTTTGATGCAGGGCCGCGATGCCGAAAAATTGTGATCGGTTTGCGCGCGCGAGCCGTGATTGGGTCAGGATATTGCAAATTCACATCTCGGCGCTCATCTGGGATCTGACACAGCTGTCAACACTTAAATAACATACCTGGAGGTGGTGGTGTGTGAGGTAGACCTGGGCATGTACAGCTATAAAAACATATGGAAGAGAACATGAAAGACCCATTTTGGAGACATGTCATCGCAAATCTAATATATCTCATCTCATTCAGTTCCAATGCTTTGCCATAATTCATTTTTCCCCCATAGCACTTTATATCAACCTCCGCATATAGAAACAGTCTATAAAAACTGAATGACTGGTTTATAATAAGCTATAATGAGTGTATATTAATGCAAGCCATAATGAATATATGATAATGCTTTTGTCAACAAATACAACTCCTCCAGTCAAGCATTTGTAACTGTATAATTCATTAATTCCATAAACGGCTTGATAACTGATAGTTGTAGCATTTATTATGTATAGAAAGCATATTTTAAGCAGTCATCACATGTGCATGCAAAATCCTTCACAGGTAGGTTTAAAACTGTCCATACATGTGTTCAAAACTCAAAGAAATGTGATTATTTATAACTACAACAGTGGTCAATATATAATTTTATTACTATGATATAATAGTTTATATCATATCATATATAATAGTAGTACAGGGTTGTCAGAGACACTTGAATCCTACAGCTGCATTTGAGTGGATTACGTAATGTTACTACATACTGCTTATAAAACTAACCCAATAAAGCTCTATTTTAAGGTTAATTACCCTACTGCAAAGACCCATAAAGGAGCTATATCATACAAGCTCGTACTGAGGCACGGAGACATACAGTGGATGCTCAACACTGACAGCTCGTAAATTTTACAGAAATAATTTGGCATTCATTTAAGAGTCAGCTTTTTTGATATTTTGGGAGGAACCGGGGCCTCGTATAAAAAAAACTGGGACGTATTCAAGTGGTAACGAGAACACGTGGCTTGGGAGACAGTGAGCGTCGTAGTGGCCAAGTTTAATTAAAGTGGTGCTGCAAATGCGTCGCACTGCGCTGGGTTACAAAGGCTAACTCAGGCTGATGTGAGGGGAGAACTCTATCAGTCAGTTCCAGATAAGTAATGGCCACAAATAGTGTGCGTGTGCATATGTGTCACAGATAAAAACTGTGACTAGTGCATGTACATATTCTATGCAAGTGTCAGCAAAGGAAGATTAAAAAAAAAAAAAAAACATGACGGATGAGAGGAACTGAATAAAATGCAGATAGCAAATTGTTGACTGCACAGAATTATGGCAGAATAGTGCTGGTGGATGAAATAATGTGTGTGGAAGATAACAAAGTGAAATTCTTCTGGAAGACGTGAGTATGGCCCAGAAAAAGGAAAAACTAAAAGCCCCCCCTAGGAAAATGCATTTGGATACACAAATTATAGCCATTTTGTGTCATGGGACTATACATTTGGCTCTTTTTTTTTTTTTTACTTTACTTCCAGTATTGTAATACTGGTGGAAAGAAGCGCTGGGACAAATAAAAGAGAAAGCGAGTACTTGCCATCTTTAAAAGTCAGTGAATAAGTGAATGCAATTTTTTTCTACTCTGAATAGTAATCTGCCGGCTGCTGCTTTGCATCGATATGAAGTGCCTTGTTAGATTTCAAAACCCATTCTTTAGTTTTAGTAGTTGTCTTGCCTTAGGAGTCTAAAACAGGGGCCAGCCGTGGTAAAGACACTCCTGCTGTATTGTTGCCTACATAAACCACATCCTGTGTATAAAGATGTATGACGTGACAGCGTGTTAGCCACTGGTGGCCGGCTGCAGTACAGGTTATAAATCCTGCCCCATCTTAACACATGGAAACGCTAAAAAAATTAAGTAAAAGTCCATTTTATTTTTCTCAAAATGTTTTAGCTCATTCTTACTAAACTTATTTAAATATATCAGTTTGGTTGTAGTTAGTTAATTATTTTATAAATGTCTATAAAAAACACGGAGGAACATGCAGAGGAAATGTAACTTTAATTGATTGATTTGGGTACTCCAAATGAATAAAATAGCCTCGTCCGAATTTGAGATAATCTTGCTGCACTTTCATACAGAGGGAAGAAGTGGAGATGTGTCAGCACTCTATGAGATAAAGTTTAGACACTGCTCCCATAAGACTGTTCAATCTTCCAGACCAAAGGCCTTGGATTACAAAGGTTATGTAATGCTTCCTCAACTAAAAAGAGGGCATTCGTAGCTGGTGATACAGGAAGTGAAGTCTGTTGGAAAAAAAAAAGAAAGAAAAAGAGCCTGAAAAAAATGATAATGGACCAAAAGAACACCTACTGGGCTGAAATTGAAAATAAACTGCAGGGGACGGTGTGATACGGAGAAATGTGGAGTAAGAGGAGAAAGATCGCTTGGCTGTAAGCAGCCGAGCCAAATGGTGGAGGGGACAGGGTGAATAAGCCAAACCGTTTTTAAACAGGTTTGACACAAGAGCCCCGGGCCATCTACTCACTGCACAGCTCAGTAGGCCCTCCGAATGGCACCCAACCTACCACCACCCACACACCCTCTAATGGCACTCTAACTGCCCACATCCTTTCGGTCACTGTATGCTTGTGTAAAATGCAGACCTCTGGCAGGCTGTTGCAGACAAAAGACACAACATATTATATGGAAACACTTTGTTGCATTTGGACAGTGTGCACAGACTAGAGACATAATGTGGACCACTTCACTTCCTTTACAGGATCTAGGAAAACACAAAACACAGGTACTTGTACGTATTTTTTTATGATATTGAAGTCCTGAAAAGTTAAACACATAGCACTAATGAACATGAGGGGATAGACTCTTTGTGCTAAAAAAAAAAAAAGGTTTTCACATTTGGAAAAATACACATACTTTATTTTAAGTTAAGCCAAATTGCCACAGGACACACAGTCAGTTAGTTTAGTTTAGCATAAAGATGGACACACAGCTAGACTGGATTGTTTGATGGTAACAAAATCTGCCTACCTTGACCACTAAAGCTCAGTAATGAACATGTTGTGTCTGTGTATTAATTCATAGCAAAACCAACATATGAAAGTGATAAATTGTGGATTTATGGGGGTTTATTTGCAGGTCTGGTGTTTCTTGGTTGGGAGTACGTGACATGAACTATGATAACTCAGTGTTTGTATCTATCTTTTCCTCTGATGGCAGTAAAGCAAACAGTTCTCAGAAGGTCAAAGTATTCCTTTAAAAACACAATGTAAGTGCACTCCATTTCATGTGTAAGTGAAAGTGAAAGTCAAAGTAATGCCAAACTCTTGGGGGGAAAAAAACAGGAAGTACTTGTGGAGGATGGAAAATCTCCGGTGTCTGAATGGACTATTTGTACAGGTCTGCTGCAAAAACCATCCGCCAGTTGTTTATTCAGTCGAGCGCCTTAGGTTTATGGGACACAATGAACAGCACTGTCGCTATGGAGCTTTTGTACATTTAGTATGTTTGTTTGGATTTCATGATGTAAGCCTCGATTTCCTGCCTGCAATACAAATATACTTTCAAGTGCAATGACCTTGAGCTTGACCTTCAGGTATTTCAATGCTTTACTTTCAAATGCATGAAAAGATTGTTTGTTGTCAGCCATGTTTTTAATTTCCTACCAAACTTTCTTTTAGTAGCAGTACTGTACAGGGCAGTTGGGGACAAACACATACACAGTGGTGCTACCATAGTGGCTTGAATTTCAACGGCTTTTGACACAGAACAAAGCTAATATAGAAAAAAACACATGACAGACTCCTAATGTGGACAAACATAGAGTTAAGCTCTCTGAAATGCTTGGTGTGTTTGGGTGGCCCTCTGTGCCACCTCTAACCTTTTCTAATATACATTTTTTAAAATGAAATGATGTCACCCATTTCGGTGCAGATGTTTGTTAAACCGTTGAGGATCAAGGGCTATTTAAGCCCAGAAAAAGCACCAATTTAATCTGCTTTCAAATGTATTCATCCGGCAGCCTAACCTGTCAGCCGACACTGTGTTGTCGCTGCCAATAATGTGGATCAGTCCCCGCATGGCCGGAGCCCGAGAGCAGTTTGATGGTATGCTATGCTCGAGCACTGTGGTTTGGTCAGTGACCGAATAGAAAAATGTTTGAATTCTCAGCTGAACCTCCCCTTCCTCCCTCTCCAACCCACATCCCGTCATACCCCCATGCTTAAACACTTAAGGACGAACCTCCATCACGCTGACATTGGCAGTGACACTGATGAGACAACTAGGCCACTGCTTTGGCACATTGAGAGCAAAAAGAGGGGGGTGGGGGGGTATGTTTAAAAAAAAAAAAAAGAAAAAAGGCACGATTCTTTCTCTTAATTTGTGCCACACCATTAGTTTGGATCAACTGGTGATTAGCACCATTAGAAAAGACTGTTGACTTTGACTGTTCTGACCCAAACTTATATTTGAAAACCAAACAAATTGCTCTGGCTTTAAGTTTGAGTGCAGCTGGTGCAGAATAAGGATGGACTCATTTTAACAGCTGCCCCATGCAGAGGAGGGAAAAACATCTGTTTTTGTACCAAGGGCAGTTATGAAGATTGATCAGTCAATTTGCAATGACTGAACCCTATCTCCTTTGAAAAATTGTCTCAAAGCATGTGGTCTTAAAACGAAAATTGCCTCTGAGCGGAGCATCTCAGCGGCTTTGTGCGCAGGTGTTACTTGTATGTATTTACTCTTCTTTTTGTCTGTGTGGATTTTATTTCCGTGTGTGTGAGCGCAGGTGTGTTTGTTGTGTTGCTGTGACGCGCACATGCATGTTCTGCCTTATGTGGGCATCGTCTGTATCCAGGAGCTGTCCTCCCCCGTCAGATCTCAGGTATTTATAAGCCTCGACAGTGGAAGACAGATCACCAGGCCTCAAGCTGCCACACATCCATCCTTCCCAGGGCTTCCAAAGACAGCCTTCAACATGCATTACTCATTCCCATGCTGCTACAAACCAAATTTTCAGCTGCTTTCCATTGGTTTCTCCTCGTGTGCGGTGGGCGCGCGTCAGCGGGAAGCGTGGTTGTGGTGATGTCTGCAGAGTTGCGTGTATCTTCAGAGGTACAACTTTGTTCTCTTTGAATTCCTTTTCTCCCCCCATGCCACTTTGAATGACACTGTCCCCCACGTACAGTGCTTACATATCCTGCAGAGCGCAGTCTGCCACCTCGAGTTGCTTTCGCCCGTGTTTGTTTGCATATTTGTGTGTGCCTCTCTGTGTGTGGCGGTGGCAGAGAATGCCTGGTTGTGAGGGGTTTTGTGAAAAATTGTCCTTATTTGTGCCCAAGGTGGATTTGCTGCATAGTAACAGAAAAATATTGACTATAAAAGAAACTGTGGTCTATTTTAATGCTAATAAGTAAAACGTAAAAGTAGAACGTTTCACTGTTTCTCTTTTTTTCTAGTGATGAGCACTGGTAAAGCAACTTGATGATGCATCTTTGAACTTGCGTTTCTTTTCCTCTCTCACGCTCTGTGGATCTCTCCAGCTCACTGTTTTATCCCCTGCTGTAATCTCTTCCCCTCTGTGTGTGTCTGCAGATTTTACACCTGCTTTTCCCAGATATTAAATTGGTCAGTCTGCCGTGATGCATCAGGCAGTGAGGGTATTTACTGTATATGAATTTCCATCACTTCCTCTCATTTTGCCTCTTTCAGGAGGGCTCTAACCCCTTAAAGCCTGACATATCAAAAAATAGTCTGAAAATTCTAATGTTTTGGAACTAAGATGTTTATCAAGATGTTTATTAAACCCTTTCCAAAATCCAAAGTGTTTTTTGTCACATTTGATACATTGGGCGTTTTTGGCAACATTTTACTCACAACAATGTTAATTTTATAAATTAAACTACTTTTGTCCATTACATTTTGAATTTCAGGCAATTTTTCTATTTGTTTACTCTTTGTAGCAGATATGATACATTGGCCGTTAAAGGCTTAAATTACATAAAATTACATTACATGCATA
>JAOXYL010000002.1:11404288-11417162 GCA_028564955.1 Terapon puta
TTTTGTCTGCACCTTTAAGGTACACAGTTGTTCCCAAGGTAAAGTAACGCTTAAACCTCCCAAGAACACCTGTCACATTAGAAATCTTATTGAAATAGAGTACAGTGTCATTAAAATAGTCAATGCACTGCGCTTCAGTCCAGTTTTTAAAAAATGCATCAAAAAAACCCACCAGAGTATTGGTTCTCAACACTACAGACAAAAACGCAGTGAATTTCAAAACATATTGAATCGGCACCAAAAGGAATTGATTCTGCACGGAGATCTCTGCTCTGCTCATTCCAGTCCCTAAAAGGCATGCAGATGCACGCTCATGTGTAGCAACATGTGGGTAAAAAAAAAAAAACCTGCTTATCAGAAATGAGTCCAATTGATTTTTTTTTCTTTTCTCAATGTTACGCAAGCAGTTTTAATGAAAGAATGAAATGAACAAAGGAAACTCGATTCCTGCTCAATTTGCTTAAATCTAACAAAGGCTGTTGGCATTGTTTGGAAGCTGCCTCATTAAAAGTGATCGGTTGTAAGAGTGCCAGAGCAGCAGGTGCGACTTGGAACAGAGATGAGTTCATACTGTCGTCATATCTCTTGCACGTGATGGTGCATGTACGCTACCTTGGCGTGTTGTGTCTTTTTTTGTTGAGAGCAGTGTCAGTGTGTTTTGCTATCACGGACACTAAGGCATCCTTACGTTTCTTTCAGCTCCTGAAGGTCAGACTTGACACGACGCAGGTTCTGCAGTTGAAGGTCAACTTTTTTTCTTTTTTTTTTTAACAGGATGTTTGTGTTTACATCTAGGATCGTTTCCTCGCTTCAGAATCAATCCGTGGCCAGATTAGCTTTGTTTAACAAGGTTTCCGAGGCCGACTTTGACACATCTCGCCCGCTCCGCCGAGAATTTATCACATCAAGGAGAGCCAGCGCAATCCCACTCAATCCTTCTTCCATGCTAGCACCAATGACAAAGGCTCTAAATGGATTAGTGTAGGTGATTATTGCCATTGTCACCAGTCAATAGCTTTTTGGGCGCATGCTGTGTGGTGTCGCCCAAGAGTGTATGGCGTGCGTGAGCGAGTGTGTTTAGCCGTCCGTGTTAACACCTAATGAAAACAACATCCTTGCGAGAGATCTGAAGGCGGCGTTTCCACCTGACGGGAGGGGATGGTGTGAAAAGCGTCGAGAGGAGCAGCGCGGGGGGGGGGGGAGGCAGCGGGCCGGCAGCGACACGATACGGGGTGGAGGAAGGTGACGTGAGGTGAGAGCGATTCACACTACAAACGGCATTAGAGGCCCTCCCCGTAGAGAGCGAAGGAAATTGCCCAGAATGAAGACGGACGGGGAGGAGGGATGGGAGGCTAAGTGAGGTGGTGACGGCGGCGTCAAGGAGAGGTGGGGGCTGTGCGCGGCGCAGGGAGCCTTGGCCACTGATCAGTCATCCAGGAGGACCGGCGTCGGACAGGAGACGGGGAGGGAGATGGGCGAGAGATGCAGGCCGGGAGAGAGACGGGAAGAAGGAGGGAGACAGATGGATCGAGGTGTGAGGGAGGCGGCAGGATATCGACAGGGGAGGAATTGTGTTTCAGGAGCTCACTGCCAGAAATATGTTTCCATCATGCAGATAGGGTGAGAAAAAAAAAAAAGAAAAAAAAAGGGGGGGGTGGCAGCCTCATGGAGCTACAGTGTGTATTGCAGGAATGGCAGGAGGGTGAGGCAAGGGTTAGAGAGTCACCTATAAATAGCGAGACCCCCGAGGTGATCATTTTCCCCGCGATTTTCGTGCACGGCATTATGTGCAAAACCGACAGGCGGTGTGCGAGTTCGCGTGTGTGCGAGGTCAGCTGAAGTGCCTCTGAATGTGACGGTCGAGTAAAAAGGGAAACAAACGCAGCACGGAGTCTGTGGCATTATTTATGTTGTTATCCTCAGTTAAAGCGCGCACCGCCCAATGTGCTCCCCGAGAATGTGAGCGGAGAAACGTCTAATGGTGTTGAAGATCACACCCGGGCTCTGATTTCAAAAGGAAGCAAGTGCACATGGGAGCCGCGTCTCGAAGGTTGCGGGATGCAGCGTCTCTCCACCACGCACCAACGCTACAAACTCTGTCTCCTCACATCACTTTTTTTTCTCTCTCTCGCTCTCTCTTTTTTTTTTTTAAGATTCCCGAGTGTTGTTTACTTAGCCGCGCCTGCTTCCTCATGCAAGTCTCATAGGACAGACTGCAGCGAGCGTCGGGGGGGCACCACTGCGCTTAGCATCAGTTTTCAAGACGGTGTTACCTATCTGTTTAATTAGCCAACGTCATGCCAAGTTGAGAAGTTTACAGAGGACTACAAGTGAAAGCCAAGTCCGTTGGGGGTATCAGGCGCCACAGTGGGCAAGATTAAAAGCAACAAAAACAACCCGCTCCTCCTTTTTAAATGCAGAAATCTCCAGAGTGGGTGAGCTGTGAGTACACGGCATTACAATATGTTCTTCCCACCCATGCTGATATTTAGCCAGTTAGTCATATTATGCTTTCAAGACAGCAGGACTATGACAAATAAGATTTCAAAGTGTTTCCACTCACACTACAAGAAGATTATTGGCATTTACCACGCAGGTATAACACAGTGTTTCATTATAACAGCAGCCGTTAGTGTGTGGTACAGTTTCACAGTGTGCCTTTATATCCCAGTGCTACTTTATAATAGACTCTCAGCAATTAATGTGACATTTCAGAGTGAAACATAATATGTTGCTGGCGTGTTATTTCATGTAGGATGTTATTTGATTGCTGAAAAGTGAGCATGATTTAGCGAGCGCCCCCAGGTAGAATGGGAATTTTCTCTTTTTTTTCCCGCCACTTGGCAGCAGCACAGCAAGCACTAAACACAAAAGTGACATATATCGCCTTGTAAAAGTCAATATGTTGAACATGTCAGCTAATAGTCGTCTTTTTACACATCAGGAGGACAAGGAGCAACACTAGCATTTGCTTTGAGGTGAGTTTCTGGTCAAATTATTCATTTTTCATTGAGAACAGCTGCCTGTTGAAGAGATCTTGGACTGATGGGAGCAGCAGTCATGGACCTAAACATTAAAGCTGCAAGTTATATATTGATTAGTGCAGCTTTAAAGACTCCTTAATCCCCCCAAAAAGAAAAAAAAATCGTGCTCTTTCTGGCCAAAGTCACCTTGTTTCTTTTTCAGTAAAGTTGGCTGGGAAATCTGTCAGCAGCCAATAACGTAACACCATTGGTGTGTAGTGCTGAAATGTTATGGGTACATCTAAAAATCAGTAGCTCAAAAAGGTCAGTGTCAAGGTCAGTTATTCCATGTTTAGTGTTTTGCCGCCAGAGGTCACGGAGAATGATCCCATAAATCGGTTGAGTGCTTTATTGGCTGCTGTAGGACAGAAGCTCCTTCAACAAATCATATACACCGAACTGTTCAAAGGATTTGGAACGTTTCCTGTTTTTCACAACACACAGAGATGAGGTGAACATCAGTAAAAATCATTATTTGCTTTATTTTTGTGTTATCGCCCAAGGGTTTAAATCCCTTTCCATTCTTTGGAAGATCATGATTTGTTTTAATTTTGGTCCACTGATTGTGGTATCATCCTTTCAAAATCTCATTATGGACCAAAACCCCCTCAAATATGAACCCGCAACAGCTGAGAAAAGATTAAAATATGCCTGGCTAAGCCCTGAAAACGTCATTTTCAAAGGCAGTATGGGTTGTGAGGTTTGAGAAACCATGTGCAATTTAGCATGAAGACAATTTCATACTTCCTGCTACATCTCTCTCTGCCAGCCTGGAGAGGCTGGCTGAAAGGCTGTTGGCACATTCTGTTTCTAATGTCTTCACAGGCACAAATGGTTAGTGGGAAAACAGCCCTGGCAAAGTTATCAGTCCCAGTGTTTGTCAGCCTCCTTTCTCCTATTTTTCCCTCCACGTCTTTGCGTCATCGTACATGTTCCTCCGTCTGTCGTGTTCTTCCCTCCTCTTCTTATATTCCTCCACCCCGCAGTCACAAACAGTCACATCAGGTATGAAAAAAGAAAAAAAAATCATGTGAACGCTTCGGTGGAGTTCAAAACCTCCAGCCTGAGCTCCTTGTTGAGGACAGCACACTCAGATTCTCGTTCCTTTTGGCCTGTAGTTCCACTTCATGGACATCTATGCATATCTTGAACCCTCTCCCAGCACGGCAACGCACAGTATGAATAACCCAGTTAGTTCTGACGGCTTTTATATTTTTGCTGAGATCTTTGGTAATTGCTTTTCCTAGACATCAATCAAACTGTGCGGCCGTGTTTCTTTATCAGCGTTTTGACTTCCCGCACATCAGATGTTGACCTTATTTCCTCTTGATTTTTATTTCCTCAAATAATTCTGTGGGGGTTTTTTTGGGATGGAACGTGATGTGTGATCTTTTAAAAGACCTTTCAGTTTTGTTAAAACATTTGAAATTCACACATTTGAAATGCTTATTCCCAGAGCTCCTTATTACTGTAGATTTTTATATGTATATAATAGTGCTATCTGTTGTTCAGTTTGTTTCAGTAAGTGTGTTTAATTGTGGTCAGGGACTTTTACAGTGAAAGGGTAAATTAAATTTTCAGGGGGGCAGCTTTATTTTTACAGTCATGCTGGCTGGTAGCTTTAATTTTACTATTAAATGATACCTTTAATTGTACTAACTTGAACCCATTCACTGCAACAATAGATTTATTCATTGTTAAAATGAAGATACTTAGATTTCTTTATTTTGAAATGTTGTACATCATCACACAGATGGCTGTGTGATTACAAAATGACATATCTCAAATTATCTTCTCACATCATCAACTTTCATGTCAGCAGTCGCCTTTGTGTCTCGTCTCATTTTCAGATGCTGCACCTGGAAATAATAAATTGCTTGTGTGACTCTTAAAATGCTTCCCCCCTTATTTCATATTTTTGGCTGCAGGAGCACAAGAAGACATTATTTGGGGATCTGAAATGAAGCCTGACAACCAGTCAGAGCGTTGGGCTGTCTGGCCAGAGGGCCCTCACACCCTGCTGAGCTCAGTGAACGGACAATTGAACACAGCGCTTGCTTGTCCTCACACATTGTACTCGCACGTAAACACACACACGCGCGCACACACACACACACATAACACAAAAAACACTCACAGGCAGGGGGGAAAGATCACTGTACAAACCCACAGGCAAGGATGTAGATAGAGGTAATGATGATCCATGTGTGGATATATGAAATGTTACATCCTGAAGTTCTTTGGATAGCAATTACCCAAAGTGTATCCCTCTGTCTTAAAAGCATTAAAGCAAATTTGAATATTCCACCGGAAACCCATCACATAGCACGACACCCTCACACACACACACACACACACACCTTAGCTGGTTGCCACAGCAGCTCCTCTCCCCACCTACTCAAAGGGATGACTCAACCTTAGATTTCTGTCATTGTTCTGCCGACCAGAAATACCTCATCTCTGATGGGATTTTCTACTCTGTATTAGTGTTTCTATGATATTTATGCAAAGAGTGCGCATGCTGAAACAGGAGTACTTGTCCAACCTTTTGCCAATTATACTGTATGTAGAACGCGGCGAGTTTATTTGTATGGAATTTGCTTCACAAATAAGTGCGCGTTGACGCGACTTGACAAGTGTGTCTGCCGCATGCAAAGTTGGGGACTGTCCTGCCTCCTTCCCACGGCTCCCCACCGGCGGGATCTCCGAGCTGTCAGAAGGATAACAATGCGGGGAAGGTCACGCTTTATAATGTTACCTGTCAGCCAGCCAATATAGCATCACCCCGGAAGAAATTTAATTAGCTTGAAACGGCAGCGGGGAGCGAGGCGACATTAAAGGAATTGAACGATAACCAGCTTTTAATCCCGTCCTGGCGAGAGAATAGAAGAAAAGAGGGAAAAATCGTTCTCTATCGAGCAGTCGTGACTTTGATGGAGGTGGAATTCTTTTAAGGTGATGTGCAGTGTAATTAGTAATGCGCATGTGTTTACAAGATAAATAAACCACCCTCACTTGCTTTGATGTGTAATGGAACCGTCCTTAGAAATCACAGGCTGGCAAAGAGCGGGCTCGCTGAGACAGCTATTTACACCGCGTCCTATAGGAGCCCAGCAGGGGAGGCTTTTAGTGTCTGTTCCGGCGTAGTGGGATGCATTTGTATCGGTGTTTTAAACTCTTATGATCCAATCAGAGTGTGAAAGGAGTTTTGTTTTGTTTTGGGTTTTTCATACTGACAAAAACACTGGAGTCCGTTCATTGTCTCTTTTATTCTCTTTTATTCGAGCAAGGTTTGTCAATGTGTTGCATTTTATTGTGGTGCCCTGTAATTTTTTGGGGGGGCCGGGGGCAGAATTTCTACTGAAAGGCACTAAACACTGTGCCAGCAAACACTGAAAACTGAAATGTGTTCAGGTCTTGTTCGTCGGTGGACCCTGATCGTGGGTCACATATATGTTTTCTACGTTATGTCCTTTTCCATTTGACCAGTTTCATTAAGCTGTCCTTGAGGGAAGGAATCAATGCACATTTCTATTTAGCATTGTGTTCAACCTTCACAATAATGAGGTTTAGTTAATAAAATAACTTTAACTCCAATGAATACCATGCATAATAAAAACAGACTCATCTTCCTTATGTTAAGTTTTGAAAAGTTCCTCTGCTTTTGAACTTATGTTTTTGCGCCAGATCTCTTACAGGGATCAAACACACTGCATACATTGAGTAGCATACGATACAACAATGTGGGAGGAACACATTTGCAGCTATTGGACCCGTCAGCAAAGTCATTTAGATTAGCGATGATACAGACAGATCTTATTAAGCACATCTTTGGTTTGAGATTATAATTATGATAATACTGACCTTGTATTAGTTCAGATCTTTTTTGTCTTGAAGCACCATCAGCCAGGGCAGTTGCGTTAAAACGCATTAGCCTAAATCACAAAGCAAGACTGCAGCGCATAAAGTGTCCCATTATTCAGATCAGGACCCTTTAGTATCGTTATTTTCCCAAAATGTACCAATAAAGTAAACCAATATCTTTGTTCTGTATTAGCCTTTGGCCATAAGCAGATGTAGCTCTAATGTTTTCCCCTATATTTCCCAGCAATAACAGTGCAACAAATTCCTGGTTGCAGTGAGCACTTAAACATGTTAGTGTCTCTACAATTTTGTTCATGTCTAAATCAAAGTCACATTAGTCACATTTTTGCCAGCTGGAGACTGGGAAACGCTAAAACAAGCTAACATATGCATAGGCACCACAATACCTCAAGCTAATAAACTTTTCAGGGCCAATCATTTAGTAAACACCAGATCCTTTTCACTGCAGACATTCAGACATAGCAGGGCAGGAAGAGATCTGAGGAACAACACTGACAATGGCTCAGGAAGCCACAGCAGTGAGCCAGCAGTATCAGAAATGATCAGTTACACCTGTGCTTCTTCTTTTATGATTTGCCAGAGAGGCTGCTTTTTTTTTAAAAAAAAAAAAATCATACTGCTTGTCTACACAGCCGGCAGGCATGGAGCAAGGTGAATATTTTTCTTGCCACCTGAGCCCAAAATTCACTTTCTTGCTCCAGTTTGGTCTCCTCAAAGTACATGTTTGACTTGATGATATTTGAACAGTTAAAGAACTTCAATTCATCCAAAGTCAAGCGAACTTTGCATTTTATCAAATCTCACAATGGAGATGCAATAAAGCTAGACGGTGAGTATATTTTAACTAAATAAATATCAGTATGTTTGCATCCAGTAGTATTTGGCTCAAGACACCCTCTAAGCCTTTGAAGTCTTGTATTGCACTGTATTGTATGTATTGTATACCATCCATGTTAATAGTTTAATAGTTTATATTTATTATTTTATTAGTAATCTTGAGTGTTTATATTCCTGCTAATATTTTGAGTGCTGTTTGTAAGGAGCACAGGATATTGGCAATGATTGCATGATCTTAATTGTTTGATTAATTGCAACAACAATGAATTCTTGAATCTTGAAGTCTTATCTGCCATTTGGTGCTGGGCAAGCTGTGTGCGCTGGGTTTAGCAGACCTTTTTTTTGCAGGAAACTTCTCCCTACAGAGGGTGAGCGTGGCTCAGACTCATCTGTACAATGGCTGTGCAAATGTCAAATCGAAACAAGCTAAAGGAGGTGAAGTTTCTGTTTCTAAATTACCTAAAGCAGTTCATCCTCAGTGGTCTTATTTGGAAAGCACATCACCTCCAGTGCACCAGAGGGTTTTTTTCAGCCAACAGTGAATGTGAGAGCCGAAATGAACTGACAATCTGTGAAATCACTCTTTGGTTTTATTAATCCCGAACATTGATTTCTGTGATTCTATCAGTCATAACTCTTGTATGAATAAAATACAATCTGTCTCATAAACAGAAACGAGTACACGGTCTGTCCTGAGAAAGCTGGTTTCCCCAGTGGGATATCACTCGCCTCGTATCCCCTTTGACGTTCTAGTAAACATGGGGGCTGGATGCAGTATACTGACGTCAGATTACATCATTTCTGGCGCTCGCATTTGCAAACAATTTCCTCGCGCCGATCCCCGACTTTCAGAATTTGTCTTAAGCATAGCAGCACATGGTTTATTAATTCAACTACACAAGAGCGCGCGATGCTGCTAATCTGAGGACTAAACGGACCACATCACCCACCCGGCCCCTCTCTCTGCCTTTGCGCCTCTCACCATCAGAAGAAACGTTGCGTACTTCTGTGTTTTTGCTTCTGTTTTTGTGTGTAGCCATTCAGGGCTCCTCTTCTTCTAAAATATTCCCTCTGAAGCACTTAGCCTAATTAGAGATCATTCATTCCCAGAACTAATCAGTCCAAGTGTTTTTGTGTCTTCTAAAATAATAACATGAGAGAAGGCTGTTGCGCTAAGTGAGGGTTCAACAGCCCACGCTGCTTACTAAATTTGACGCGCGTGTTGCGTTTGGGTTGTTTGTGTGTGTGTGTGTGTGTGTGCCTGTGCGTGTTTGTGGGGTTGCTGTTATGCAAACCATAGACTAATTTGATTAGCGGCTAGAATATAATTACTTAGCAAAAGGAGGCGCATCGTAGGAATCCTCTGTTGGTCTATCTTCATAAATGTTATCTTGTGTAAAAAAGCATGGACTGCTTTGCAACAAATAACTTAATATAGTTCATTTCTGCACAGTCCTGATTCGATACAGCCACCAGTTGGAGGCGAGCAAACTGATTTCAGAATTTAGGGTTTTAATGAGCGTAAACTAATCAATCTCAACTGTGTGATCATGTTGTGTGTAGGGTGTAAAACAAATCAATTACCTGTATCTGTTATAAAAAACATTTGTATTCATATACCAGAAGTGTGACATCAAAAGTTGTTAGAAATTAGTTTTGTGTCACACTGTTTTCTACTGTCGTTCATACTTTTATATTTATGTTTAGCTGTTTACAAAAAAACAACATATTTGACCATGTACCAAAACAGATCAGATATAAAAACATGAGTGACATTTGAACAATTTGAAGAAATTTTATTCAATCTTAGATAAGTATGATATAACTCTTAGCAGCAAAAAGGTAGTAAAAAGAAAAAATACTGATTATCTTCTGGGACATTAAAATCATATAATACATTTTCTTATAGTATTACAGTTACACAGGCATTCATTAATTACCTCTAGTAGTGTTACTTCACTCCATCCATCTATCCATATTCATCAGCTCATCCGGGACCGTCCAGTGGAGGCAGCAGTCTAAGCAGAAATGCCAAGACTTCCTTTACCCCAGGCACTTCCTCCAGTCCACTGACGGACACCCTTATGTACAAACATAGTGATCATTATGGACAAACTGTGACTAGCACAGAAGTCCAGTAACAGAACACCGCTCAGGTTTAGATCAGGAAGACTGTTCCTCCCAATCAAGCCCCTCCAGGTATCACTGTCATTGCCCATGTGAGCGTTGAAGTCCCCCAGTAGCCTAACAATGGAGTCCCCAGTCAGAGCACGATCAAGTACCACTCCCAGGGACTCCAAGAAGACGGGGAACTCTGAACAGCTCGGGAGCTATAAGCCCACACCAGCTCGCCACCAGTCACCCTGGGCAACTCCAAAGTAGTGGAGGGTCCAGCCCCCTCAGGAGGGGTGTTACTATACTATAGCAGTCAAATGAACTTTGTGAGTTAAAAAGTATAATTTTTTCCCTCTGAAATGTAGCGTAATGACTAAAGTAGCAGACAATTATACATACAGTATACATAAGTACAGTATTTGATTTAATATACTTTTCACCACTGCCCACATGAATGTACATCTGGTCCGAACAGCCTGTGATAAAAGCCACCGAAAAAAATCTCTCTTGAATATTTAGCTAGCGATTTTGCTACGGTTTCAAATTTCAGGCACCTCAGAGTCACAGATCGTGCTCTGACACTTTGTGTAGCTGTCATGTGCCCATTTTGGATGTTTTTCATATTTTTATATACCAGTTGCTGTTGTGGCGATAGGAGGCAATACATAACACACACGCGCGATTGTCTGGCGGCAAATAGTGTGCAAATGAAATTCACATTACTGTAGGTCACTGAATTCATTTCGGAAATGGCAATTGGTATAATCTCTCAGGGGACTTGTTGTGAGTAGTGGGCCACATTTACCCAGTTACCCTTACACCCCAGTGTAGATTAAGAAATACATTTACCCGCGATCAGCCCATCAACTCCCACCCATTTGTTCCCATCGGACAATATGGATTGAACTATTTTTGTCTGTAGTTAATTTTAACTGGGACATGGCCAGCTGTGAAAACCGCATCAGAGCGCAGGGCCAAAAGCTTTTCCTAGAGAATAAACATCCCCGCTCTTATCTCGTCCCTTTGGTTTTATGAAACACTCTCCTCTGGGCTCATTAAGAGGAAATCTGGCTTTTTCCAGCCTTATCTGCTGTGATCTGAACCAGAGAGCTCACTCATACAATTCAAAGTCAACCTTGATCCGCACGCTCGTGCTGCGTTTAAAAAAACACATTTGTGGAGTACGTCCAAGAATAAAAAAACAAAACAAAACAAAGGCTTCACATCTCATCAGCTATTTTCAAAATGTTCCCAGGGAGCAAAGGTCAGCACATTGAAACAAAGATGCAGGTTCTTTGTGTGGGAGCGGTACATTATCGGTCTAATTTAATGCGATCATGACTGAAAACACGAAACTGAGGCTGCTGCTAATGAAATAATACAGTATTCACAGTGAGGCATCGGCACTGCATCTCCACCCTCTTCACTGCTGAACAGACTCCAGCTGCCTCGCTCTCTCTCTCTTTCTCCCTCTGTCTGAACGACCTTGCGAAGACGCCACTCCTCTTTAACCCGGAGCTGTGTAGCTAGCTCAGCGCCGTCTCTCCCACACCTTGTCCCCGTTGTTGCTGATCTTATCGCTCAGCCTATCAGAGGACTAATGACCCCGGCAATCGTTGCTGACCTGTCGGGGGAAGTGCAGCTGCCAAAGAGAAGGGAGGAGAGTCCATTAAAAGATTAATGTAAGGAAGTGGACACTGTCCTCCTGGACCTGTGGAAGCACTACAGCAGAAATAGGGAATTTGATTTATCGTCACGCCACCGCATCCACTCCTCCTCCCGTGCTGAATAGGCAGAGAAGGATGAGCAGGGTGAAACGGCCTACTTTGTCAAGAACAACCGGCTGCAAAGAGTGTTTGTTTTAGCTTAAAATTAAAAACATATAATACTTATAACACTGAAGAGCTCAAAATTTCACGGGGATTGAAGTGCATGTTTCCTGTTTGGCTGGGACTTACTCATCAGAAACTTTGCTTTGGAGAAGAGTCGACACCAGGTCCTGACAGGCCAATTAACCCCTGCTTTTAAGAGAGCATGCCGCCCTATTTATCATTCAACGTACCACAATTAAGCATTCTGTTACTTTGGCAACCGTTTTTGGTATTTATTTGATCAAAGCGTTGAGTGACGTGGCCCCTGCAAGCGGCCTCCATTACTCATGCGTATGGCATAATGTTGGCGTTTGTGCAGAGAGGGAGAAAAGTTTCCTATTATATGCTTTTAGTAAAGATTTGCTGTCAAACTGGCGGAGCCTTGTTTCCCTGACTCCTTCGGTGAGGGCCTGAACTTTTATAATGGGCACAAACAACGACATCTCCTGCACCGCATGGGCACTGACAGAGAGGGCTCACCACTGAGAGGGAGACAGAGGAAGATAAATTATTCTTCGCTTTTGATTGTCAGGTTAGCGTCTGTCTATGTTGTTGACATCCGTTCTGAAGTCTGGGTCGTACCCGGAGACGCCTGCAGCAGGATTTACCTATTGTTTGCTTAAACTGGCGGCCTAGGTTCTGCAAAACCACAGGGAAATATACCTGTTGTAGAACAAATCCATATGCATCGCTGCATGCATACACAGAAACCGCATAAACAGGCTCCTGTATTCACTCACATGGTAAAAAGCTGTGCTGGGCTTCAACATTTTTTTTCTGGTAAATCACCATCAACTTGACATGCCTGATGGAAAATACCAGTCTCTGAAGGCTGGCATCCGGAATGGGGGTAATCCACTTCACATTCCTCCTCCCTCATTCTCCACCTCCGGTTGATCGCATCCAGGTTAAATGTTAATTGGACAAAATCCCAGACCTCCTTTGTCTTAATGGCCACACTTCTCATTTTCTCTCTCTCGCCCCTGCAATCGTTACACATAGTGCAGAGTTTTAGGAGAGATGGACGTGGAATGATTTTGCAAACACGGCTCGCCTGTCTCTGCGAAGGCTCACTGTCCACATCGCCTCGGGGGGATCATAATGGCCTTTCTAACCATTTGCAACGTTAGCAACATTAGCCGG
>JAOXYL010000002.1:11422250-11436779 GCA_028564955.1 Terapon puta
ACAAGTTCTGTTGGAGTAGGTTAGTTTGGACCTGCAGAAAGTCTACTGGTTTTCCTACTTTACACTTTACTAATCATACTGCAGATGATGTGGAATATTCAGATTGTTTGTTTTTTTCCACAAATATTTCTGTGCCCATGAATGCTAAACCATATAAGATATACTGTATATGCTCATTACAATGTATTTACATAACTGATCAATTGCCAGGGGGTTGATGAGCTGGTGTAAATATCTGCTCTCTTCCTTGCTTAATCTTCTGCTGAACATTATGCACTGACTTATGCCCCACAATCATGTTCCAAATGATCTTTGCAATCAAGATTTAATTAAATAGATAAATAAATTACTGTGTGGCTGAAAGGGCTGGAAGTTTACTGCAGCATCACCAATATCTATATGATGGGCGCCTCAAAGGTTTCTTGTTTTTCTCTGGCAGTTGTAGTGCGGTGTGACGGCAGTGACAGCGGCGCTCTACGAGCTTATCTCCACCATGACAGCATTACGCTGCACCCACGCTGACAGGCCAGATGTTGTGAGGGGGAAAAAAAGACAACAAAGGCATCTTCACAACACAGATGTCTCTCGGTGTAATAAAAGACTTCTGATCGATTGAGTTTTTTCATCTATAGCTGCAAATAAGTCAAAGGATTTTTTTTTCCAAACAAGCGACCTCTTGTGGTCGTGCGGATGAACCCGACTCACTTTGGTGGGTCATGAAGTACCAACGTGAGCTTGACATTTTTGTTTCTCAGTGAAATATTTCTCATCTATTCTGATGAAATGTGCTCAAAAACTCTTCTAGCTCCATTAGGAGGTCAACATTTTTATTTGCCAGATACATGCATATCTGACAAAATACCAGGACATGCTAATGGTGTTCCCATCAGCTCCATCTGCCATCTGTACTCTGAGTATTGCTAATTAGCAAATATTAGCACACTGGCATGCTAAAAGACATTATTATGGTATTAGGACATTCTAACTGTCATTACCATTTAGTGCAAAGCTGATCTCTTAATCTTGTTTACCTAAGTTTTAGTTGCCTAAACTCGAACCAGAATTATAATAAAATGTATTGACAAGGAGGTTTTACAAGGATTTTGGCTTATTATGTTGGTGCATGACATAAACATAGTAAGTAGGAAAAATGTGTATATAATATATATTAAATATGACAATGAAAATAGACTATAAGCATATTAAAAATATTATTAAATCAAGGTAGTGATATCGACAATACGTATAGTATAACTTAATCAAACTTAATAAACATACCACAGGTGGTAGAAAGTGAACATCATATGAATAATTTTTGTAACAGCACTAAAGGACATTCTTAAAGGTCCTTACACACACAACTTTGCAAGAAAATTGTCATATTTCATGGTAAATAGCCAGACAGATTTTTAAAAAGCAACAAAGACAAATAATCACACTGCAGTATTCCCTGTTAAAAAATACCCACTATGTTCTTTCCCCAACCTTTTGAAGAATTCATCACCATCATGATCATTACCGTCCAGACTTCCATTACAGCAGCCTCTCCCATTCCCTCTCGGCAGCTCGTGTTTTTTGTCGGCTCTAAACAGGGTGTTCTGGTCCGCTCCTTTCTGTCCGACAGGCAGGCGCCTAAAAGCTCATTCTGGGTACAGCGAGTCGGAACACATGGAACCTGTGGTAGAAAGTCTCTGAGTGCTCATCTCAGGCTGACAGCAGGCAGTCCCCCAAGCATTACCGTAGTTGGCCGTGACTGATTTCTCCGAGGCAGACGGAGCCACGGGAGGCTAAATGTTCTGCTTTGGTTCGTCCGTTTTGATTTGCTCTAGATGTACGGCTGTTTGACATTTTGTCTTTTGGGTGTGCTGTCTGTGTACTCCCACTGTTAGCGGCAGTTGTTTACCCTCAATAAACGTCACCAAAGGACGGAGGGAGCCAGAGCAGCACAGGTGACGGGGATATATCTCGGAAATTATTTTTAGATGTGTGCTTTTAGATGACCTTTCTGCAGGCTTGTAACTATAGTGAAGCAAAGTGTACCTCTGTTGGGAGCCTGGCTAATGACATCGCCTGCATTTAGCCATGCAAGACAATATGCTGCGACGATATGATTTTATTTTCTACGGCCTCTCTGCACTCCAAACGCACATGAAATGTTTATCCATGTGTACGCAGGTGTCACCTGTTTAGCAGATGGTGGACAGGGGGACAGAATGATTCATGCAGGGAACAGCTGCACGAATCAGCCCGAATGCAGCGAAGTGCTTTTTATATTTACCCAGTCTAAGCCTCGGATATTAATTTAGTTTTCTCCATTTGAGGATGAGCTCTCATGTTGACAGTGGCAGCCTGGGGACCGTCTCTTTCGCCGCTTTTGTCGCGTCTGCGCACAGACCTGAAAAGGTTGCACGGGCGAAACGAGGCACTTCATTTGCCCCGCTGACGTTTTGAGCTACAGGAGGATGTTTACAGTGACAGTCTGCCAATACGGGAATAGACGCTCTTAGAGTAAGAATAGCCAGTGCTGGAGACCCATATGGTGTATACGCCGCGGAGTGGTTGCCAAGGCGACGTTATCACCCATTATCCATCATTGGAAGCAACAAATCCAGGCTCCGCTATTTATTCTGTTGTTTTTCGCAGAAATAGAGGTGACAGATAGCATGACGGCGGAGGGAGTACATTATTGATCAACACAAGCCCCGACTTGTCCCCTTGTTCGTAACTCTGATGGCAATCCCACAGGCCTTCCAGCGAGCCGAGCCATGGGCTATCTTGTTCGACGGTGGTTTATGGGGCCTGTCATTGAGATGTGGAGGAGCGCGTACCGCAAAGGGAGAGAGAGAGAGGGGGAGCGAGAGAGAGGCAGAGCCGAGAGAGACTCCCCTGGGAGGGAGGAGATGTGGCAGTTGTGGGCAGGTCAGAGGTCGCGGGCTGTGAGTACAACAATCCGAAGCTAAGATTCCTGGGTGGGAGAGGGAGAGTGGTGGAGGTTGTGCGAGTCGTTTCTGTTTGCGGGGGGTCTAATGGTCGATACAATACCTCCACATACTAATGCTTTGAGCAGAGGGTGGAAAGAAAGAGGTTTTTGCGCCATGGGCCTTTGTGGCTGTCCAAAAACACAGGGAGACATGGTCCTGCATTACGATGAACCCAGCCATGTTTTTTCTTGCCAAAAAAAGTGTATTGTCAAAAGTGTACTATAACTGTTTTTTGTGTGTATGTGACACAAAAAACTACAGCACCCTGCTGTTTTAGGGAATCAAAGAAATTGAACTATTTACTTTTCAGGGAGAAAGTCTGATAACACTGGAAGAGGGATTGACACAATGTTGATTTTGGTCTTTTCGTGGGAAACAATGATAAGAAAAACATAACCTTATACTGTAAATGAAATCAAAATCAGTTGAAATCAGGATGCATATTTCTGGTTTGGGTTTGACTTATTTGTTATTATTACTTGTAATTATCATATCTAAGAAACTAAGAAATACATTTAAATATCACGATTTGAAAAACGCCTGAAGCTTAGATGTTTCCATCGTTTCAACTTAGATATATGCAGAAACGGTTTCATCCTCTTCTAAAAAGTGTGCGCAATGTTTGCAGCATTATTACAGTTCATATTCCCCTTCCATAAAAAGCTTAACAAATTTAAATTTCACTTCAGTTCCCAACACAGATAACCCCCCTTCAAATAAGAGCAGCGGCGCGACACTGCCTTTCTGTGACCGCTGCAGAGATGGCCTTCCTCTGTTAGGAGAGATATATGAGATGGAAGATACAAAGCCAAGGCTCTTAATAAAAATCATCCATTTTTGTCAGAGCTGGCCAGGGGAAAATTTGCAGCAGTATCAATAGACAGCTTTTTTTTTTCACTTCTTTATCTCATCCCACCTCCATCTTCACTTCTTTCCATCTCTTTCTCTCCGAGCAACAGCATACATCAGCAGAGAGAGAGAAAGAGAGGGAGAAAGAGAAAGAGAGAGAGAGAGAGTGAGAGACCTCGACTGTCACTTGTATCTCTTAAATCATTTTGTCTCTCTCTGAAGGCTGACCTCTCCGCTGTACATTTTTGGGCTATCAAGTGGGACTGAAAGTCACACTTATCACGAGGTAAAGGATGACTACCAGACTGCCATTTATTTCTAGATTTCGCCACGATGGGAGCTGTGTAGGTGTGATTGAATCCCCCCTCCACCCCCTTCACCCTCTCGAGCATTTAGGCCCCACTGTGGGAGAAGTGAGTCGACTCTCGAAAAGCCGCGCCGCGCATTCCTCAAACTCGATTATTGTTATTTCCTCACATCCTGGATGGAGGCTTACAGTCAATATGCCCGCCATATGAAGAAAAATGTTGCAGCAGCAGTGGGGCTGCCCACACATTTCCCAAATAATGCACCACTGTTCCTGATGGCTTTTGAATTGGTCCCTGCAAATGTTGAGTAGTCTGTACGGAGGATACTGAGGGGTAAATGCGATAAGAGAGTGCGTAAACACATCAGTCATACTGGTGTTGCGGAGGTTGCTGATACACTCCTGTAGGTGGGATTGTCATGCCCGGGGATGATGGTGCGACTCCTCTCCAGGAGAGCATGAAACAGGATTACGAGCACATCAGCAAACATGCAAACCACAACCTTTATTTCGGGACAACTACTTGTCAAAATAATACGGCTGCTGACTTTAACCTTTTTATGTGTGGTTTATTTTTGCTTGATGTAGCACTTACTCTACTATAGAGACCCGTGTGTATGTATTTATATATATTTGCAAAAATAAAAGCGCATAAATGTTCATCCTGCAGCAGTCAGGATGCTGTTGAATAATAACTTACACCTCATCTGTAGCATTTTCACACCGTGTGATATGTGTGATGTCACCTATTTACTCCTGGTACCAGTACATTTTAGCAGGAGGGTGTCATGTGCCTTCTTTTCACCAGGACAGAACGTCTGATGCAGTTCAAAGACAGCTCGTTGTACATGTGTAAGTGACTCTTTTGACTGACAGCTCTCCACCTTCAGCACGTGCACTATCGAGAACTCTACCGGTCGCTGTGGCTGCTCAGAGGAATCAAATTGGACCGCGGCTTTTTGCCTGCGCCCTGATATGACTGGCTGCCGCAGCTTCTCCCCTGACGCTCGGTCGCACACCGCTCGTCAGCCAGCTCCCATCATGCAACACGCCCTCGGCAGCTGTGTAGCTGCGGGCTGTACGCACCTTGTCACCAGCAGGAGCGCGATGCCCATGAGTTAAGTGCACAGGCCGTCGAGTCCTGATCACATGTCCCCCGACTTCACACGTCGAAACACAGGCAGCCTTTTTTCCTTTGCGCCTGTCAGGTCGCATAACCAAACGGCACCAAACTGCACCGTTACAGGCTTCCCCGCCAGCCTCGCCGTCTGACCACTTCCTGACTCTAAAAGGCACAAAATCCAATCGCTGCACAGGTTATGGTGTGAAATGAAAGGCAGCAGATGCCCACTAATATGATCTTTCACAGTCTGTTGGAGGGGAGAAATATTGAGTATGGGGATGGCTTACCTTGATAAGCAGAGGAGCCTTTTTCTATTTTTTTTAACACGATTCAAATATGGATACACACTACTAAAGATGTATCTCCTCCCACCCGCCACATGTTTTTCAAAGGACCCCCTTCTCCTTTCTTCTCTCCTCCGCCCTCCACTCCAGCTCCTGCATCCTCCATCAGTGTCGCCAATTGCTTTTTTTTTTTCTTCCCCAGCCTGCTTTTAAATTAGACTGTCTCCCCATCTTCCATCCGCCTCTCATGTTATTTTCATAGAAGGCAATCCAAAGTGGAATGCATGTTAATTCAAATATGGGATCACTGTCCCTCACAAGAGATAGTGGACAGAAAGCAATTGGAGCACAGGAGCGGGGTAGACGTGTCTGGCAGACAAGCCCCAAATGTGTCTCCTGCCATGCCGAGTGACAGGAAATGCAAATAATTTCCGAGTCTCACTTAGCCAGTGTCTAGACGCTGCTTTCCTCTTGACTTTTCAGCCACAGTACACTTTTTAATAACAATATATTTGCGCTCTTATGCTCTGTTGTTTTTTTCCATAGGTCCACAGGTCACTAACTTCACAAAGGGTGTTATTTATCATGCGTCACAAAAAGTAAAAAAGAAAAAAAAAACTCCTTCAGATTAAAGAAAGAAAAGGCTCACATTCACTTCAGGCTAAGGCGCACACACGCACACACTGTAAAATCCTGCCCCCCAACTCCTTAGCCATGACATGAATCCACAATCAGGGAAGCCTATTCCTTGGTTACACCCATATTGATGAACATCTACATCCAATATGTTGCTCCATTGATTCTTCATTATTCCAATTCCGGGAACTATTTCAATGTGGCATGGCTGCGAGATGTACACAATTAATTTGTGCTTTCTATTAAAACCGAGTCATTAAAAGCGTGCTGCACAACAATTTATAATTAAAATACCAGCACAGGCAAGAGGTGGAAGTCTCATTAGTATTGGTGCCATGTGCTGTTTATTTCCTTGACTAATTTGAACAGCCACTTTTAGTCATTGCCGCGATGATTTATGTACTTGTGTATTTATGTACGTGTGTTCCAGGTTGAGTGTTTGGGGATGGTGACAAAGCTGGGGGGGGGGGGGGGGGGTTTTTTTATTTACAAATAATAGCAGGTAGCATCAAGGTCAATGAAATGTGTGTAAAAGCATGAAGGCGGCATCTTCTTCTTTTTATCATACTTTGGATTATGACTCAATCTCTTTTCCCATATTGCCATTAGCCTCAGCTGTATTTCACCTATAGCACTCATTAGCAAATGCTAGTGTGCTACCGTAATAAACTTAGATGGTATACATTACTTCAACATCAGCGTGTTAACATTGACACAGCAAGCAGACATTTAGCTGGGCTAGATTTACGTTAATAATTAGCTGTGACTTAATGACATCTTACAAATTCAGCTTTGCACAGCTGTATTCCGCGCCGCTGATGTTTTCCCTGAGTACTGAATTGTTCAAGTATCAGTCCTTCGTCAATACCAGCGTTGAGTGTACAGTGTCTCAGACATAGATCTATGCATGTGATAATGAGACACAATTGATTAGCTTTGCTTCTCAAATGAGCCCTCCACTAGGAAATTGAAATAACACACAGTCAAACCATACAGACATGATTAATGGTGTTTTGAGATTGGGATCTAGTGGTATTTACATAATCAGCAGGGGAGAATTAGCTATTTCCAATGCAGTGTTGGGTGTGAACAGCAGCCCCATACTTACGTCAGCCTGATTGTGCTGCATTGTCTCCTGATTTCTCAAAACCTTTGATTAAGTGATTGGACGGAAAATGAAGAGAGTTGTGACTCGGCCTCGAAGTGAAAATGACTCAGGGAAAACATAATGAATAAGCTTAATCAATAAGCCTTGCATTCAGTCTTAACTCTGGACTTTCTTTGAACACAAAAGAGTCTGTTTTAAAGTTTCTGTTTGAGAGCCCCAGCAAATCTGCCTCTTTGGGCTAATGCCTCAACATAAATGAACAAAGTCTGGATCAAAGATAAAACTGTTAATGTTCTAAATCTCCAGACATTAGTATTTTTTATTTTTCATCACTCACACTAGTTTTTAGGGCCTTTGATCCTGTCTCTATCGGATGACTTCTTATGAAATTCGTCATTTTAATATGTGCTTGTGTATGAACATAAAAATCAAGAGCTAAAGTCGTGAAGAGTCACAAACTCTAGAGTGGTCCTGTATTCCCCAATGGTCTGTCTCTAATTGAATATAGGGATGAAAGTGGTATTTGTAATTGTCAGGGATGGATGAAATTAATTGCCCCGCACATCTTGGATGGTTACACAGTTAAAATAAAGACTGCTGCTGCACAGAGGCTTCAGTGTGTTGTCAAAATTTTATTTTTTGGGGTTTGAGTTTAGAGGTTGTTGCAAGTTGGAATCAGAAAAAGGGATTTAAGTGTGCAGGTAAGAGAAGAAATTCAGAGAGGCTTCTATCTAAATAATGTACACCAATGGTTCTTGGTTCAATGGTGAATAAAATGGCCAAGTATACTGCTGATTCAGGTCAATATATAGAATGCTCTGAACGATCATGTGTGTTTCAGCTTTCTTAACCAATTCTTGTTGTTGATTGTTTGATTGGGTTTGATCAAGTAAACATAATTTGGTTTGTAGGGGACCTTATGGGGGTTAGTGAACCTTTCTTGTCATGGTTACAGTCATAAATAACATCACACTACTTCCTTGCTGATTTATTCTTGGGCTGACAGCCTCTGTTTAATTATCACTTTTTATAAGATAAATGTAGACGAGGCAAAAATAAGCAAACAGTAAAACCTCTAAATGAAAGGATTCACAGATTGCAAATATAACTTTATGGTAACTTAACCGTGAAAAGCAAAGCGTTATATGACCTCAGCTGTAGAATAATCATAATTCAGCACCAACTCGATAATGTCAGCCACAAAGTCTTGAAGTTTGCTAACACCAGCCACCGCATGCTCCTTGTCATACAAGTAGAGCTACAGCAGCAGAGTGTGTGAATCTGAGCAAAAGTGTGATTTATTGCTAGTGAATTCAACCATCTGTGTGTGAGAGAAAAGATGCGCAGTGTCTTCATCTAAAATTTAAAAGCGTATCTATGGTTTACTATTTGCATAGTGTCACAGCTTACATTTTACCTTCAACCACCCATCCAGGGTTCTTGGATTCTTTTTTCAATCAGGGCAAATTCATGAACTCTGGATGTTCCGACAGATATTGAAAACACAAATGTGTTATTTTTGTGAGCCTACAGTAATGCCACATTTTGCACATCGCTGAATGTATTTGCTTTGCAAACACATTTGCATTAATAAAACGTTTGAAAACCCCTGCATACAATGCCCTGCAGCTGAATCCCTGGTCTGTGGTCCAGTTAACACACATGAGCCATGCACATATGCATGCACACACACAAACACAGTGAGAAGTTACACCCTGGGACAACTAAAGCTACCGCCTGTCCTCGGCTTGTTCCACCACAAAAAGGTCACTGCATGATTTATGCACCTGTTTTGTGAGTTAGATGGGAACTGTTTTTGCTTTGGGGCACCTGACCAGTTGAATCCTGAAATATGAAAATGAAATTCTGTCCATGAATTGATTTGCAGGGTAGATCGAGTATTTAGGCAGACACTTAAGACGCGCCATCAGCATGTGCTCCACGCAGCCGAGCCTGCCTGAGGTTTTGGCGGCCCGTCACATTAGGGAGGATGATAAGATCTGTGTGTAAGCTAACATTTGCATGCACACAGACACACAAAATGTCATGACAGAGCATGACTCTTGCATGTGTTTGTGGTCCCTGCCAGGAAAAAAGAGCAAAACAGCACATGTATACACATGTTCGCTGGCCTGTGCATTCCATCTCTCCATCTGACGCTAGCAGCTGTCCTGACACGACGGTGTGCTGTGTTGAAGACATGTATTCTTTAACATGGCAGCTCACAGGGGGGAGATACAGATGGGTTTCGACTTCCTAATGGATATGGATGGCCATGGATGATGTTATTCTAGTTGACAAGCTGCTCCATATCTGCTGTAATCACACACCAAGCCATGCACTTTTTTCCATAGAAATGTTTCTTGCCAATGATTAATTAAACAATTAATTTAACGGCGGCCTACATTTTAAAAACTGGGGAGAAGTTGGCGGGATTCCCCAATGAGTCCACGTTTCCTTGTGGAACTTACGACAGACTTGAACAAAACAGTAGACGAGTACATTTTGAAAACTTAAATAAAATATGTGAAGTGTTTTATTTACCGTATCCTTCCCCGTGATCTGTGTGGTATTAAGGCTCTTTTAGTGTCTCCTTAGATGCATCAAGCGTGCTTCAGTTCATCCAAGCAGAAATCCACACCCATGTTTTTGTTTTTTTCTTTTACTCCTGTGCGGCATGCTCCATAAAATCACATAGCATATTCAGTAAAGCGTTCATTAAGTTATTAAGTAGCTGCACTTGCTAAAAACTTGATTTGTGAATCCACTTGAGGTTAATAGCAGAAAATTGAATCAAACAAACGACTCCCGAACTCTGCAGCTTTTTAATTGAGAGCACGAGGCCGTGCATTTGAGATAACACATTCACGCCAGAGGTAAATAGATGGTACTTGTGTGCACAAGCTTGTTTAGCATGACAGCTGCATTGGATACATTACTGCATTAAATCAAACCCAATTACTGCCAGCTCATTGCCCCCCATGCCCCGAGAGGTGTGTGACGCTCGCGCTGGAGAACGCGATCCCTCGGCGTTGCTGTGTCGAGGGGAGGAATCTTATAATATGCAGTGGGAAAATGGAGGGGACAGATGTTTCGTTCAAAATGCATGCATGTAACACAGACTTGAAAATAAATCTCATTCAATTAAGATATCCTCAACAGGCATGGCAACCGCTCCTGCGTCTCAGGTCCTCAGTGCCGTCTGCTCTTGGGTTCGCCGCTGCGGTGTGCTGAGGAATCGCTTCGGTGTGGCTCAGAGTGCTGATGTTGTTTTTATGTGCTGCTGCTGCTGCTGCTGTGCTTTTTGTCACTTTAGAGGGTCAGCCAACACACTGTGATATCCGCTCGAGCACTTAGATGCACTATGTCGCGCTGATGGAGGAGGCTTTTTGGGGACGGCACTACTGGGATTGGGTCTGAGTGGTAACCTCTGAAGTGGAACGATGTATGTGTATGTATGTGTGCAGGGGAGGGTGTTTTTAAAAAAGAAAGTGGGGCTGCGCTGAATGACAGATGAATGGACAGGCAAAGGACACAAAGGGAGAGGCGATACTCAGGGAGTGCGAGGGCGCCAAACAACGAGAAGGGACGGAAGGAGGAAAAGGTGATGGGGTGGGGGGCACTTCAGACCCTCAGACAGCCAAATGACTGCTACTTGCAGAGCCATGCCACCAGCTCTCTCCGCTGAGACGTGTTGGAGGTGTCTGTCAGGTCAATTAGTACTACTGTGCTTACATTTTCCACCTGACTGCCTTCATTAGTGTTTTTGTCTGCAGCTTTGAGCCTCCTTAATGTTGTCTGCATGTTCAGTCATACCTCTCGCCTTTCCCACACACTCCTGGTGTGAACCGAGGCTTAAGAAAGTGCTGTAGGTCTGCCAAGCACCCAAACTAGAGGAGGTCACAGCTCTTATTTTATGGGCTTTTAGCTACGCTGGGTGCTTAGTTCTGGAGATGGCAATGTGGGCCTGTCAGTTAGGCGGCCGCTCCACCGGCAACTAGAAGAAGAAAATGACATAAATACAAAATAAATATATGTATTTATGTATATCCCCCATATATACACATATATAGAGATAAACATCTGCATGTTAGCACTGCTGATGTGAGCCTTTAGCTCATAGCACTGTGTTCGTCCAGCCTCACACAGCTGCAGCATGGCTGTAGACTCCCTAGATAGACTGTCCTGTTATTTAATTCTCCGACAAGGTGACTTTCTATTAAAGCTCTCAAGCTGCATTTAGACTTCTCCAAATACACATTTCTGACATTTTGCACTGGGGTTTTCTGGTCACAGTTTTGATTCGTGTTACATTTTTAATTCCATCTGTCGGTTTTCCACCTCGTTAGACCTGTGGAGGAGAGACAGGGACATAAGGACACCTATAATTTTGATTAGGGTTTCTTTCTTTGCGGAGGAAATACGATTATTTAATCAATTCCTCCACTTTGTCTCAGACTTGTGAGGACAGCCGATTCCCCTTTTTTTATTTTAGGCCTCTTTGTGCCACTGTGTGCATTGTTCTGGACAGCACATTTACATTTTTACATTCTGGCAATCCACCAGCACATTGAGCATTTAACTGAAAAGGGACAAGAAAAGAGAAGAGCCGGGGAAAGGGACAGAACTATAGTGGCACCTGAATAATCACTGATAAGCAGCAGCTTATGAGGTAATGGGTGTATTACAGGAATATTGCATCACTGATTAAACTCAATGGAAACCTGTACAGTCAACAGCAGGTCTCTGTGCCTGTTCATCTACAGTCTATCATTTTATTGATCCTATCTTTGTGTGAGCTGCTGAATGATCCTGAAAAGCAGCAATTATGATCCCTCCCAAAGGCCCACTAATGGATGATTCAAATTCTAGCAATGTCAAGCAGTGACATCTCCTGTCATGTGAGATGGGCAAGAAGCCAGTGTGCATTGACATACGTGCATTTGAAACTCCTGCCTGTCGGAGTCGGCTGTGGGCTCGGCATAAGTGCGAGACAAACAAATAAACCTGTTGTCAAGCCATAATAATTGATCTGTTGACATTCAACACGCGCAAACTCTTGTTATCCCCGACTTGCAGCATCTTACGGTGTGTCCTGACTCTGAAAATGTGTGAGGAGCACGGTCGCAGCGTGAAAGCCTCAGTCATTTCAGTTCTTTAAAGACTCCTAAAAAACGTCGCACTCTGAACACACACAGAGCGGCTGTTTTGTGGCGTCCGCGAGATAAGAGACAGGGAGGTTTGTGAACGTGTGATAGGGGAGGAAGGACAGCGATTCCCTTTCAGGTTTGTTTCAGGCCACCTGCTGGGTCCTCCAAACAGAGCCCCACATGGCAGATCAAAGCACGCTATCAACACTTTGTTTTGCTGAGGTTTCATATAATTAGCAGTTTATGTATGCGCAAGGGATGGCTCTGACGGTATTAGCAGCTAACTGACTTGAACCGGTGACAGAAGTCATCTTGTATGAGAGAGCTAGGCATTGCTTTAGACTGTCAGTGTAGTAAACAAAACAAAATCCCTTTTCTGGTACCGTCTTGGTCACACATCCTACTGATTATTGTCCTAAGATATGAGACTGAAATGTTCAATCTGCTTACACGCCACAGTCAGGAACCAATGCAACATTTACTCCCAATACAATGGTTTACCAGGATCCATATCTATTTGTCTTCTGGTTCCGGTGGACTGCTTTAAGGCCTTACCAGTCTTCACTGAGCGAATAAATCGCCGTCACACTCCTCAAATGGTGTGATCGCCTGTCAAAGCCCTTCACATCAGTTTGCTTTATTGGATGTGGCTCACGCCTCCAGAAATTTATATCTTTTTACAGCCATGTACTGTAGTGGCTAACAAAACAAAACAAAAAAAAGAGGAGAAAAAAAGCAGTGAGGGAGAAAGAGGAGGCAGGAAAGCTCGGCAGGCGGCTAGACAAGTAATGGTGTGGAATACAGAGGAGGGATGTGTGGAGCTTTGGCTGGGGACACCCTCTAGATCCATCTTCCCCTGCTTAAAGCCCCAGTGCCTGGGTAATGGCCGCACGGCGGGTGCTTTCAGAGGTTACGGCGCAGGAGATGAGGGATCTAGGAGTGGAGAGGCCAAACTGAGAGGTGATTTCCCCAGCAGAGGCCTCTTCTTTTTTGGGGGTGGAGGAGGTATGTCGGCATTGCCGCCGCTGCTGCCGGAGCCTGGAGGAAAACAAGCAAATTGCTCCCCACAGGAACAGGGCATCGGCAACAAAGTGGATCCGACATGATATAGTTCTGCTCCGCTGCCTCTCTGCTTGTTTTATTTATCTCTGCACACATGAAACGTTAATCTAATCTATTGATCCATTTGTCCATCCAGTCTTTTCTTTCCTCGCGCGTCCATCCATGCCCACATGCATTTTTTGTGGCCTCTACATACATATATAGTGCATGCATCCTTGAAGCAAAAAATAGATCTGCAGCTGGAATATGACACATAGAGATATATATTGTCACCAGCAAAATCTATTGCAGCTCAGCGCCCACTCATATTATTGAGGTCACTACAATAGGCTGGAATGAACAGAGTCACATGCTAAATGATACAGCCCAACTACTTGGGGGCTTGGAGGGGGGGTTGCATGAAAAATCACTGGCTCCTTAGGTTTAGAAAAGGCAACAGTTTTGAGCAGGAGAAGCCCACCTTAACAAAATGTTTGTGATTCACCGTGACAAACGCATCGGTTCTACATTAAAGTCAGAGGTAGTATGCTGGAAGACGACGAGGCCCAACATCAAAGCTGTCATCTTGCATTGTGAACAAAGAAGGAAAAGCCTGGTGAGTGGAACTAATGCAACGCTGGGCTCGCTCCCGCTTCCCCTGATAGGAGGCTGGTTGTTGCTGCAAAGCTGTTGAGGCTTTATCCCATTCAGTGGTAAATTATATCTTCTGCTTTTCAACAGCAAGATATGGTCATCCACCTACTCCCCTCCCCAACCCCCACCTCCCTAAATACTTGAGTGAGATTCAGTCCATTTACCTGAATCAACTCTAGCCATCTTCAATTTGTTAAAGGCTCTTTGGCACCCCAGAGTATGGAGGAAGATAATTGAATTGAGCTCATTCTTCTTGCTGATTTCTCATGTTACCTAAAGGGACTAGGGGAGAAAAAGCATTCTCAGAAAAGGGCCTTTTTTTTTTCAATTTACTGCAAAGCCCATTCATGAAAGGGAATATGAAAGCAATATAAGATGGAAGAGGGAGAAAGTAAT
>JAOXYL010000002.1:11473770-11489793 GCA_028564955.1 Terapon puta
GGTGCAGACATTCGCGTCCCCCTCAGGATGAATTGTAATAACTTTGGTGATCCCTCAACTTCTCCTCTGGCGCAGTCATCAGGTCAGAATTTTAGTCTGTCCAAGACAGCTTGCCGCTACGCTAATGTTAGCGTTCAGCTTAAAAGATGCTGCAGACTCTTGGTCTTGTTGAATTCATTAAGGGATCCAGCATGCCTCTTGTTTTACTGATTTATTATCGGACAAAAATGACACACGTGCACACTTGATTTTTTGTGATATTTTAGCAAAGATGAAGTTGGGCGATCGGGGACCGGTGGGGGGGAGAAACTTTAACATGCCCTTAGGAAATGTTGCATTTCTCTCTTTTGATTTTCGACATTCTTCTATCAGACCTTTGATCTCTCTGATGCATGCTGCTGGGAGATGATTCGATGAGATGAAGAATCCTTTAAGCGCAAATTATAAAATGTTTTTCAGTCGCTATGTACAGATCTTAAATTGGGAGAAACAGGCCTAACGGACACCTGTTTTGGTTCATCCATCACCTTTACTGCTGAGCTAATAACACACTTTACAGTGTGCAAATGCTGGCAGTTTAAAGATACCTCTGATCCAGCTGAAGGGTTAGTTTAAAGTCATGTGATCAAAGCGGTATCCTGTAGCGTGTTTGAAATCTTGCCTCGTGGCAACAATCCAGGTACAGTCAAACCAGCTCCAGTAATACCCAAACCTGCGCACACTGACTCACATGGTCCTGCCCGAACCTTCACCCCCGGTCTCTAAACTGCAGTGCACCCAGGGAGCCCCCGTGAGTCCCTTCTTATTTGGCGGCTGAGACGGAGAGGAAGGAGGGTGACAATTCATTTAATCCCTTCACGAATGCTCTTCTTCTCTCGCGGGGTGATATTGAAGAGATGCTCCAGGCTTTCCCCCAGCGCAGCGCCAAGCAGAGAGGCCCCTGGGAAATATTTTATTCAGGCGACGCCAAATTTTGTACTCCGCTCACATACAGGCGCGCGCATACAAGCTGCAGTTTTTATGAAAGAAGCATCTTTGTCCTATATTTCAGTCGAGTAGCTGCCGCACGCATTTTCATATTCAGCGGGATGACATTATTCTAAGAGACTGTAACTTTGAAAATGAAAGCTGAAGGTTAGTTTAAGCACTTGAGCCCTAATGTTCCCATTGTTCTGCTTAAACTTCCCCTTAAGTAGCTTTGAAGACAGATAAAACACTTGACAAAACCACACTTACATCCCCCGGTCGCCCTGTTCCAGTGGTTCGCCGGAGGCACGCCGCACGCTTGAATATCAGCGAGGACACGCGTGGCGGTATGAACACACGTGCAAAAACAAACCTCACGCCGCTCGCTCTCTGGCGTCTTTGTCATTACCTTGGGACAGGTGATTATGTTGCAAACAAACACACGCAGACGCACACACTCCTCGCACTTCCTCTGTCCTGCCGTCTCACCTCATTAGACGCACGCACGCGTTGGAACGCCTCGTCCTCCTGCAGCCCACCCAAACAGAGGCCCTCACTAAAGTTAATGAAGTGGAAGTCCCCCGGTAATGTGTGGCCCTTGAACTTGCTGCTACATACTGTATGTATTTTGAGCCGTGTGCGTAGGCGTTGCTGTGTTTTGTACGGTTCCTAGTAATTACGAGAGGTGTGAAAGCGATATTTCACATCATAATGCTCTTGTTTCGCCCTAGCTACCAGGACAATACTCATTTTACTTAATGGCAGTGTAATTTGAAAACCGCACTGCTTTATGTGGGGGAAAAAAGGAAATGTGCCAACAACCGCTAATTTATAGGTAATCAGTGAAGGAATTTCTCTTCTAAATGACTTGAGATACTGCCTGTCAGCAATACAGCTACAGTGTGTGCTGCTTTCATCAGCTGTTTTCTGCATTTCCTTCCTTTCTGCATGTGTAACATAGCTTATTGGCAATGATTTTGCAGCCTGGGAGCTCTAATGGGCTTGTGTCCGCGCGCGTCGGTTTTGTGTGTTTTTCTTTGTGCTCTCCGTTGCAGCATCAGTGGCGTAATGTTCTTCCTACCCGGTCAGAAGAATAGGTCAGAGTTTTGTTAATCCAGTCGTATCTGGGATTGGGTGTGGAAGGTGGTGCCATTTTTCCGCTAAGCTCCAGTGCTAACAAATCTTTTGCAAAGCCCCTAACAGAAGCAAAGAGCGAAGCAATCAGGAAAACATTTTTACCCAGCGCTGACCTTCACTTTTGCTTGTTATAATGACATACGTGACCGGGAACAGATTATCTCAGCTGTAGCTAATTAACTTCAGTTCCCTGGTGGCTGTAATGAAACTTTTGGCTGTTGTCTGGTGACCGTGCTCTCTGCAGGTCTTTACTCACTCAAAGACGTATTCGAATGACAGGAGGTGTCACTCCGTAATACGGTGCGGTGACGGTGAATGGACCATGGGAGTTTGTTGTTCAACAAGGCCGACAGCGATTCTTCTAACGGAGAAATTATCTGGCTGGGTTCGTCAAATTTCAGGAGAGCAGCCGCAGTTAAGGCTCATCATGTTTTCCGAGACTGTCGCCCCAAACAAATAATGTATTTCTGTCAATATAACAGAGCCCTCCAGCAGCCATAGTAAGTACATTAACAGTCCACACACTTTGTTGTTTTCAGCGAATCAATTTGTATCAGCAGCTTCTGGAAAAGTCAGGATGCCACGCTTCTTATTCCAGTGTGTCTGACATGCAGTGTCGCTCATCTCGTCTCAGCGACAGGTTGTAAACATTACAAAAATGTCCTCCCAGCTACTAAAGCTGATGATTATTTCAGCTCTTTTAGTCACTTGCAATTGATGAAAGCTAAACCTAATCAGATTTGAAGAGGGATCCGAAAGGATTTGGACTTGATAAGCCGATTCTCTTCTGGACTTTTATTGGATTCAATAAAATGCTATTCAAGCTGAACCTTTTTTTTCCATTTTCGACAGAGCTCTGCTACATCACAAGAGATTTCGCTGGCTGTTTCCGAACCAGTTTTCACTGGTCAGATGGCACAAACTGATGCATCATGGGAGGCCTCGCTGAACCATGAAACATTTGCTGTGGTGGGTTGTCGTCCTCTATCTGGGTGTGAAGTCTAGACGGACGGCTGGAGCTGCAGGTCCAGTGTGAAGAAAAAAGGCCGGTTGACTGAAAATAAAGCCTGTCTTTACACAACCCCATGAGTATAAAATTCCATGGTATTCCTTTAAGTGCTGTTGTTTTTAGGTGACACGAAGCAATCTGACCTGTTGATTGGCGAGAGAGCTGAGAGAAACGATTTCCTGGAGGGGTGAACTGTCCCATCTACTAATAATTGTAAAATCACAGAGCAATCAGCAGTGAGGGGCGGCCTGAGACAAACAAAAACAAAAAAAAAAACTCATCTCTCTTGGCGAGTGAGGAGAGACAGAAGAGGAAGGGAAGAGGAGGACGATGGACCGCGGTCGGGGCTAGGAAGCTGTTTTTCTTTCTGTCCAGACATTTTTACTCAAAAACATCCCTCAGGTGCAGTACTTATTATGGAGCACAAAATTGCCTAATGTGCTTATTTCTACTGCTAATGCAGCAGGCGAGCAGGAAGACAGGGTATAGCTCTCCAAGGGAAAGTGTGCAGTACAATAAGACCTGTAAGCACAATTTAAGTAATTAGATGGCGAGGCTGGAATTAAGGCCCCACGTGTGCACTCAAAAGCACACCCACACACACACGCAAACACACACCACAAGTGGACATTTAAAGTAAGCAGTCACACACGTAATTTGTGGTAATTTCTCCTAAATAATCCAGCATCTCTGACTAAGATGAAAAGCTGCAATAAAAAGCGCGTTTCTGTTTGTTCCTGCTCTCCGTGCTCGTCTCTTTCCTTCCGACCTCTCTGCCTCCGAGTCTTATTAACAGTGAATAATAATTTGAGTATAATTTTAACGCCCATGCTGCACCCAGCAGGTGGCTACTCGTCCTCTCGCAGTTTGAGACAAAGGATGGCGCGATGTAAATTTGGAGGAGGAGAGGCGGGGGACCGAGAGAGAGGGAGAGGGGGTGGGGGGAGACAAAGGGAGGCGAGACGACAACAACAGTGGAAACAAAGTGGGAGAAGGAAACGGAGAAAAATAGAGAAATGGTAAGTGGGAGAAAGAGGCAGGATGAGCAATAACGAGGGAGTTGTGGCAACATGATGAAAACAGGGATAGAGAAGCAAAGCCAGGAGAGCAAAAGAGAGGGTGGGGGGGTGGACAGTGAGAGGGGAAAAAAAGGGGGGGAATGGAGAAAAAAGGATAAAGAAGGGGAAGGCAGGATGGAAAATGGTGTGGGTGTGTGATTTATGCCTGGGGAGCTCTGTGTCTCCTGGTGAGGCTGCCGACTGATTCCCTAACCTGAGAGGTAGAAGTGGGGGTGGGGAGGGAGAGGATTATCATCATCCTGTATGGTAGCTATACGGGGCTTAGCGACTGGGGGGAAAGTGTTTAAATCCAGATAAAAACAAGTGCCAACGGAGTGAAGTAGTTTCCCCCTTTCTCGGTACACATCAAATCCATGTGAAAGGAAAGACGGAGGAACAATAACAATCAATGGGAAAATCCCTTTGACTCCACAAAAAAGGAAAATATTTCCATATACGCTTATATATTTCTATGCGCGTGTATAGAAAGTTGTGCGGGATTTTAAAACAATATCAACATGGGTGTTTTTGAATTACGGGGCTCCCACAGTTAGCCATGATACGGCAAATTAAACATGCATCATGTTTGTGTCGAACCCGCTGCTGCGTTTGTGTGAAGTGAAATATTATGAGGTCTAAGTGATGTACACCAGGGAAATAACATGGTCTCTCCTTAATTTCCTTTTATTTATCCCAGTAAAGTTGGCTTATTAACCAGTATTACTGCTCACAGACAACTATTATTAGATTTTCTCCGCCGCTGAATATTGAATAAAAAGAGAGACTTAAAGCAATAGTTGGGCATTATATGTTTTATATGTTAATTTGATTTTTTTTCCTGGGTTTCTAATGAAGAGACTGCTACCACCTTTATATCTATATGGTAAATAATAACATACCCAGCAGCTAGTTAGCTTAGCGTTAACTGAAAACTGCTAGGTTGGCTGTTGTTGAAGTTTAAAAAGATGACAACCAACACCTTGATTTATAATGAACATGTTATATAACCTTTGTTTGATATTTTGATATACTTTAAAAATTATAAATTGTCTTTTTAACTGGTCGTTAGGCCTAAATGCAGTGAGCACAGGCCTTGCTAGCTGTTTCTTCTGGCTCACGTGTTTGTGCTTAAGCTAATAGTGTCAACCAACGCTACTAAAGCAATAGGTTTGTAACATTTTAAGAAAAATGTTTATTTCCTTCCTTTGTGAGAGTTTGAAAAAAAAAAAAGAAAACATCTAAGTTAAAGAAGAGGCTTATCAACACTTTGAAATCTCATTAACATGTTACCTCCTGTTTATTATGTACACAAATGTTATTGTTAAAAAATAACTTTAATGTTTATGCTAAGCTAGGCTAATAGCCACCTGTTCAAGGTTAAAAAAAAAAATCCTACCTAGCACCAGATAAAAAACGCTGCCTCTGAACAAAGCCAGGCTAGCTCCCAAGCTAAACTAACCATCTAGTGACTGATGCTACATATTTGACAGATAGATACGAGAGACGATCTTATCTAAATTGCCACAAAATGCATTTCTCAAAATGCCTTAAAATGGAAAATATTGGTCTGAGTTCCCTTGTAAGATTTAAACCAAGATTTAAATCCACTGAAGCCACTGTTGCAGTAGTACTTCCTGTTAGGTCTGTTTACCTTGTTAGAATAAAGTGGCCCGTGTAATCTGTTTTTTCAGCCGAGTGCAGAAGACATCCGTTGTTGTTCCGTAGTTGTTTTCTCCCAGTTTGCCGTCGCATAAATGTTACGCATGGAGCCGCCTTAATTGCTTTGCTTCGCTGGATAGGAATATAAACACATGGTCACACTGTGGTGGCACTGATGCGCCATGTGGAAAGGCGGCACACACATACATGCATATGTACATGCAGACATGCCGGAGTAAACATACATGCTGTGCAGTATCTAATTTCAGAGCTCCCTGTTAATATCTTTTGACTAACACAATCTACTGTAATGGCCTCACACTGATTACCGCTTATTGGATACTGTCGAATATCCATGAGTAACAGCGTGTGTGTGTGTGTGTGTGTGTTTATTGAAGGGCCACATTAAGCTGTTATAATGCACACTACCATCACCCGCTGAGTGCTTACATAGCTCATGCGAGCCATGTGCACTTATACATCCTCTCTTCTCTGAGAGTATGCACCGACTTCTACCTAGACCGTATATGCACGTCTGTATTTATAAGGGTGGTGTAAGTCAGTGTAGTACTGTTTTTGTGACTCTGCTCCCCTGTCATCCTACATTACCCATAATTATCCACAAGAAAAAGACAGCACATGTCCCCTGGGACAGAGGAGCTCACACATACAGCACACAACGAAATAACAAAGAGAGGAGTCTATGAACATGCCGACGGTGTGTCTTCTTAATTACCTCCTACTTCAGCTGCATCGTATGTAGGAAAACACAAATTGATATTGCTGGTGGCCATACCACTGCAGGCATTACCACTCGGTTTACTGGTTGGTATGCTCCCCTCAAATCTCATCGTCAAAGAAAATGATATATGATGGCGTGCCGGCATTTAAGTATGCTAGCGTGCTCAGCAGACGCGGTGCAGGGGCAGAATTTTCGATCGCAATTTGCATTCATTTCATCGTAAAGCACTTTCAAGGCTGTCTTCGCGGCGACGTAGGCAATTAATGAGATGTAGCTCTCAGACAGGAAGACAAAAAAGAAACACAAGCGATCTGTTAAAGTGATGGCTTGTTGGCTTTCGCACGTGCGAGAGGTCTCCGGTACGGAAAGGTTTCCTTGCTGACTTTGGCAGGATCATTATGGATAGAGCCATCGTGGCAATATATGGGTGGCATGCGGCACACAAGACTGTAGGCCCTCAGGACATTACACGTACCGTGTTTGCTCCAAAAACTCAAAATGAGCCGACTCAGCAATATGAAGGCTGAAAGACAACCCATAATGTTACACTCTGTAGGATCCGGTGTTGCAATGTTGATTTTAGTGAATGCATAATTGTCTCGTCTTATCACCGCGGAGAGCAAACACTTCTGTAATTACACAGTTGTACAAATTGCCTGTCAGTCTTTAAAAGTCGCCTCTGTAAAGGAGGAGCAAATATACCACTTCAAAATTCTTTTATGCTTTACTTCTTAGTCTCTTGTAGTTGGTTTTTCATAAAAATGTCACTCATATGAATGTTGTATTTAAATTTTTTTTTATACCTGCCATTGGAAATTTACTAACTGCCTGATGCTGTGACTACTGCTCTAGAAAACACGGCGTTCTTTTCAAACATGGTGGTTAATAATAAGACTGCAACTATTTTTTTTATTATTGAAATGGGAGAGATGGTTACTGTGAGATCCACTCTGTTCCCACATATAATCTTGAAGATTGTCGGTAACTGGGAATTCATTTTAATGTGGTTACTGTACTCCTTCTCTTCATTATTTGTAACATAAACCGGTCATCTGCAAACAGCCACACACACACACAAACTCTATCGTTATAATTCATCAAAGCACTTTTGCTGTTGACTACATCTTTAATTTTATTCATTTGGAAAATTCATCTCTTGTTCAGAATGATCTGTGAAATGTTTTTTTTTTTTTTTTAAATGAAGTCACATCTTCAAATAGCTCGTCCAAGCAAAAGTAAAAAAAAAAAATAATAATAATAATAATTAGGAAAGCCAAAATCAGACTATGTTTGTCATTTTTGCTTGTCTAAATAAAATTAAATAATTATTCGAAATTATTGCCAATTAATATTCAGTTGCTCAACTAATAGATTCACTGCCTAATTGTTTCGGCACTACTATCGCATAAAATTGGGAAATCATTTACCGATTCCAGCACACGTCCTAAACAGGCTGTGCTGTCTTGTTTCGCTGCAGAGCAACAACATGCTCCAGGATACAGTATTTTTATCTTAATTCTTTCTTTCCGTCTGAGTGTGTTGAGGCAAATGATTGCTCAGCCTCAGCATGAGAGCACCTCTACCATGCCCTGTAAATGTTTCAAACGGATTGCTGTGCAACTGACAAATGCCGGAAAGACACATCTCTGGCACCTGTTTATTTCCCCTGAAGTATTTAGGCACACAATTTCATAGTGGGATCCAAAAGGGTTTTATCAAGTGTGTGCGGCAGGTTTAAAACCATTAAAGTTAAGATCCAGCAGTTTGTGCGGCAGCTGATAAAGTGGGGCAGCACGGCATCATGCAAATGTGGTGAAGAGTTTGTGCCAGTTGAGAAAACTTCTACTTTAAATCAGGACAGGTCACCGTCCATAGGATGGGAATATTTCCTTCAGAGTGCTGAGTCACAGAATGGTTTATTTCGAAACAGTTTAATGTTCAATAGCAACGGGTAAACAGGCTTTTCACAAACTTTTTTTTTCCTGAATTTCAGATCGCTGATAGTCCACGTCTGATGGCGGCGGCTCATTTCAACCGATCAAATTGCCACACGGTGCCCACCATTTTGTCACCCTTTGATGTGGGGTTCAAAGTGCTGCGGAGCTGTCAGCGGTTGTCTTCAGATACATCACCCGCAATAAACTGTGAGCTGAAAGCGAGACAGACCTCTTGACGCTCCCGCTTGCTCTGTTTCTCTTTTTACACAAGACCAAACAGACATTTTAGAGCAAAGGATCTCAGCCGCCGCAGACAGCTGGCAGAAGAGCTTTCGGGGCCTGTCGGAGCCGAAACGCGGGGACGGTCTTGGACGGGGAAATACGGCTCAAGGTCCGACACGCGTGCGCGAGCACACACACGTACACACAAACAAACACTCTCACCGTGATGGAGGAGGACGGCAGAAGACGGATGGTCGGGTCAGGGTGATATGACTGCAGAGTGGTTAGAGAAGATAAGCGAGAGACAGACGAGCTTCCCCCCTCTACCAGCCGGCTGATGAGTGGGGGTAGAGGAGAGGGTAAGCGTGGAGGGGGGGGGCGAGCGAAAAAAAAAAAAAGGCAGCGGTGAAATATCGTTCATTAATGGCGCTGGGGAAAGTCGGAAAGGTAGAAGAGCTGGGAGGAGGAAACAGGGATTGTTCGATTAGCTCACAACTAATTTGTTTGTTGCTCGGCTCTCTCCGAAGCTGCAAATTAGACGTCGTAAGAAGAAATATTTGCGATACTAATTACAGTTGCCTCGCTTTAAACCTTCGCTCACGATGCAGCCGCGATCGCTCACGTTGCTCGCGGTGTCCTGCGCCGCTTTACATCATATCCTTCCTCATTTACTCCGTCAAAACCTGCCCAGCCGGTGCCGTCGCCTGCTGATGAGTGCGGTGTCTGCCACTGCCGCGCCACACGTTCCATTACACCGATTTGGCGTCATGCATGAGAGGTAATATTGCACGGGGAAACAGACGCCGCCCAATAAAACTCACTTCGCCCACGATTCCTCATCCTGTCACTCAGTAATGGCCCCTCTCATCACCGACAATCTTTCTCTTCATCAAGTATGATTCTGGGTCTTTCCCCACACAACTGATGAAGGGAGGAAAAGGCGCCAATCTTTAATTTAAGGTTTTGCATATAATGAATGCATACAAGCTGTTCTGAGGCGGCCGCGCCAAACTGTAGGCTTTGAATTATTCTGCCTTTTTTTTCTTCTCCCCCCTTTTCCTCCAGACTCTTGGAGTTCACCGTTCAGTGAGACGATTGTGCACGCAGAACACACACACACACCCGTTCTCCCCCTCACAACTTTGACTGACTGAAACTTCCTTTTTCACAGGCAGGTGGCACATCTGTTTTCAACCCAACTCCACTCCGACAGAATACTGAAAACATATGCAGAGGCAGCAGCTACTTCGTGAATGTGTTGCTTAATGCGCCACAGCACTCAGTACATCACCTGCGAGGTTCTATACAGTGCATATATTTGCAGGCACTCGTCATTGCCGGAGATGTGCGCGCCGTTTTTTTCTTTATCCGATTGTCAAATCATCAGAATCCCATTTCTCGTATTTTCTTGTTGGTAAAGTCAGGCTCTGGGGCTAACGCGGGCGCTGACATCAGTTTGGGTGTTGTCATTGTGCTGGGAAGCTAACCAAGCATTTTTTATTTCTCTCTGCAAGTAAGTTGCTAATGGAAGTAAAAAAGCCAAAGTCAGCAGAAGAGTAAAAAAAATGTTTAGAAAAATGTTTACTGCACAGGTTTAAGAACACAGTTCAAAAATCGGTGCTGTTTTGATTAAAAGTGGACGACACCGAACAAAGTTTAACTTTCATATATGCAGCCATCAGGTTGACAAATGAAGTGACACATCAAATCAATAAATGAGACAAGTGGATGAATTAAAGCTGTCCTTTCCTTGGTCCTACTCACTTCTGTCAACTTCACTGTTTTGGTTCACTCTTACGACTCTAATCAGCCTGGTGTCCTCTGCTACAGCTAGAGGATGGAGTAAAAAAGCTCAGACAAACCTAGCCACCAGCTGATAACAGATCATAGCACAATACTTAGAGATAAAGAGATCCAGTCAGGAGTTGCTCAAGCCCAAAACTGAGCTATTATGCATTGTATCTGCAGGCTGGGTGAAGGTACATAAGTAAATAATTTGCCAACGCATTTGCCACAACAACCTATGAGGTAATAATGTGGCAACAGTGTGTTAACAGTTGCCATAAAACAAAAGAAAACTTTTAGTGCAGGTTTTGTTGTAGTAGCAGTTCAATGAGTAGGCATATACTAACTCACAAACTTTTTAATATTTTTTATATTACATTTACACATCTACTGTTTTTTTAGACCTGAAAATAATTATGGAAAAGGTGCAATGAGCCACCACAAATAGTCATATACTGTTGTGGTTAAAGATAGTAATTAGAACATTGCATTGTGTTTACCATCCAAATCTATTTCTGACGCTTTATACAAACGCCACAATACTTCATGCCGAACACGTGTAAAGGTAAAGCTTCCAATGCTCAGGACTCACTGTGGTTACATACCCCTGCGAAGGTTATTACATTATTGATTACTGCAGTATTTAACCACTACCAGTCTCCCACAGCCCAAATTCCATCGATTTTCAAGGCTGCTTTATACAAAGGTGATGAATTCTATTGAACTCGTTCGCATGGCGGAACTTCACAGTTTCCACCTTTTAACATAAATGATAGTTTTAATCTTTAGCTTTTCTCTCCCCCGCTTTCTCTCTCTCTTTTTCCTCTTTTGATCATTTTTGCTGCCATTTGACCGCAGCCATCGCGCTAAGCCTTGAGGACAATGTGCCTCTGATCCGAAAGTGTCCTTTATGAGGATATTGTACTGCAACATCCTGCTCCTCTCAAGGTCTCCGCTGGCAATTCCTGTACTGTTTACTCCCTTTATCTCAGTTAACTTTTTCTTTCTGTCTTACAGTAAAGTTAATTTCAAGCTACTCTGCTTTCTGAAATCTTTTTACACCACAGAGAAAAGAAAACAACAATGTTTTCTTGTGACTTAAGGGTGGGCTCTTTACTCATTTTCCTCTCTCTATAGGGCCTCAGATGGCACACTAAGAAACCTCAAAGAGTGGACGCCAACACAAGATAGGAAATAATAATAGCAAAACAACAAACCACAATGCTTTAAGCATGGCTGGTGAATCAAACTAATTAGCAGCATAGCGCCTGGGACCCTTAGTTAGTCATCTGAGAAGCCCATTAAAGGCCCCTCTCACCTCCTCTCCCACTACTCTCTCGCTTTCTTGCTCCCACAGTATATTTATTTCAGAAGACACCACTTTGAACATTATGTTCTCCAATCTTAACACATTTTGCCTCATTTCTGGTCTCCCTGTTTTTACAGGTCCTCTATTTGGGTCATTGGGATGTTAAATCACAGTTGTACAGTATGTCTCCACGTTAAATGGTAATCTGCTCTTTAGCACCGTCACTGACCATGAAAACTAACAGCATAATCACAGAACAGTGAAGTAGCAGTGTAATGGGCTTTATTGACTCCTAATTTGCACTGAAATGTTTCTCGGCTGTCTCCTGGGGCTCTTTCATTTTCCTTAAATTGTCATGAAGGTTTGTTTGTCTTGTCCCATTTACTTGTCTGTAGAGTTTAAGATGGATAGATAATTGCTATAATGGGTAGATCTTATAGATTGGTAGACAGACAGGTGAATGGATACTCAGATGGATGACTGCATATGGATACTTGGATGGATGATAGATAGATACTTGGAACAATATATACTATAGTAGATACATAAATGAATGGATTATTTGAATATTTAGGTGGAATCATAGATGGATACATGGATGTATAGACAAGTCTATGTATGGACGAACGAATGGAACGATTCATGTATACTGAATAGATGAAAGGATGAATATGTGGATACTTGGGTAGTTAAATGCATTGATGAATACTTAGATGGACTTATGATTGAAGGGTTGGTTATTGAACGTATGGATTAATGTAAAGTTGAATTGATTCTTTGGATGCATAGTTGGATGGATGGGTGACATTTGGATTAACTGACCGGTTGATCAATTGATTTAGTCAACTCATCCAAAACAAATCTATATAGCAGGCAATGTGACAAATACATACTTACAAACAAACATACACAGATTCCCACTTATATAGCATATAGTCCTACACCAAACCTACACAACTCCTACACAATCAACAAAGCAGCTCTCTTAGTTTGTGACTGAATGTGACCACTACATTAGGTACATCAAAGAAAATGACTTCCAATATAATATGCTGTAAATACATGCATATTTACCAAACTGCCTACATTTCATACGCCAACAAATATTTCTATCACCATCTCCCACATTAGTGTTCAAACCTCTGTCTGGTCATGACTTTAATCTCTACTGAAAGTCTGTCCCACTCTACCAGTGCCACGGACAGAAAAGTATTTAGTCCGTAACACAATTTAAACCTGCATAGCACAACATCTGTGGCCCTACCTGTAGTTCAATAGCTATAAAGGTCCAAGCATAAAATGGTTCTTAAAGTATTTTGGCTTCTTTCCCTGCAAGATGTTATATGTGAGTCTTAATTTCAACCGATTTACCCAGTTTTCTACAGTTAACCATTTAAATTGTGAGGGGCCAAGGTGAGACGTAGGGCTAAGGTTGAATACCACCTCAACTACATTATTTTGAGCAGTCTGAAATTTATTTGAATTCTTTTGGAGCTTCTGCTGAACCATGCACTGCAGGTGTAGTCAAACTGAGGCCATTTTAAAACTGAGGCAATTATTTTCAGGTGATTTTCTGATTTATGCCCGATTACCTCCCACTATAATAATGAACTTGGAGGACCTCTTCAACCTTCATTTTGAATAGAGCAACATAGATTCAATTTTTCAGAGATACTAAGACAACTTAATTTCAGATAGCCTATTAGTCATATTTTTTAATTCTTTGTTTTGCTGGCTCCCGACATTGTTCTTGTCCTTGTGAGAAAACCAACAAAGGGAAGTCGTACACACAAGCAGAAAATATTACATTAGCCAACATTTCATGTCATTACTATACAAAAGACAAAGCAGAGAACCCAGGATACTTCCCTGCACCTCAATGGAGATTTCTCAAGCCACCAATAAAGTGCTGTTAATATCAACTCTTTGACTTCTGTCAGTCAAACAGGACCAAAACCAATCAGAAGCTATATAACTGAATTTTTTTTTTTTTTTTTAGTGAGCACGACAAATGGACGGATGGACAGGTGGATGGATGGATGTTTAGCTTTGAACAAAGCAAGAAAAAGCTTAGCACTATTAGTATTGCATGTGCTCTGTAAATGTAAGAGGTCTTCCTTTGCAAAACATTCACAATTGCTGGTGGCTTGGACAGGTCATTAAAGACTGTGCTGTCATGTTCTGCACAACATATACTGTGTATATATGCCTATATATTGTTACTCCGCTTCTCCCTCTGTCACTCTTAACCGTTAGTGGGAACATGGGGAGAAAGCTCTCTCCTGAGCAGCTCTTGTTGCTTGTTTTTTGCCCACCCTAATTGGAGCATTATGGCTATTTCTGTTGAAGGAATGTTTGTATTTGAAGAAAAGGCCAAGCCACAAATTTCAGTGCGACATGGAGACACATACAAAGGCACGCACCAAGCCTGTGCATGAGCCCGTCCTAGAGCAACCCCAGCCAAAATCAATACAACAAAGGTCATTGCTATTCCAATCATAGCCAAACCTGTTCCCTCTGTTTACTGTACTGTGTCTCGAGAAAGCGTACACAATATACTCCCTCTGTGGTATTATATCAGTGGAACGAGCGCCGAGATCTATTGGGGCTAATGTCATGCACATATTTATGTATCTTATTTTGATTCATTAAATGATAGCGCGAGTGTGAGAGTTGTAAAATGGCTTGGTGTTTATTAGGTGGGTTTTCTCGCCAGTTTGAAAGATCCCTGCCGAGAAAGAGTGCCGCTAAGTTGACATCCAGAATTCAAAGGATCTTTATCTAGATCAAGGCTGCATCTCATTCACGCAATCGCACACTTGCTGTACTCATTGTACCCCCGTCAGTGAAGTCCAAACTTAAACCAACTTTCCTCTGCGGTCGGTTGGAGTCATCATGTGTTTGGCTGTCAGTGATGGAGGAGGTGACAACATCTGTTCTGTTAATCTGTGGGGCCAGAGCTCTCCCACCCCCCTCCCCCCGACCAACTCTTTCCTCTTCCCTCTGAACTTGCGATTCCTGAGGACGCAGCACGAATGTCAGGCTCTGGCTCCAAATCTAGCACGCTGCAGCGAGCCAGTGAAATCGCTAGGTGTCCACCATCTGTGCGCGTGACCTGCCAAATGCCATGTCATCATCATCACCATCAGTCAAAGCTTCATCGGTCTCGGCGCGAACGTGCGCGTGCATGCGCCTGATAATGAAACATAGCTTTTTATGCTAGGCTTACATGCACAATTGCGCTTTTGTCAAGTTATTCTTTATCAATCCCCATGAGGAAATCCGTCCTTTACAATTTGACCCATCCCTACAATTTAGGAGCAGCGGGAGTATCTGGGGACCAGCTCTTTTTTCTGAGGCCAGTGCTTTGGTCAAGGGCAGTGGCAGGGGTATTACCTTGGTTAAGGTTAGGGAGAAATTCCTCAACCACAGCTGGGTGCTCTGAATTGCATTTTAGAGAAGGAAAATTAAAGCAGACATAACCGGGGAAGGTTTTGCAGATGCATTCAGTATGATCATTAGCTTTGGCAGATGTTTTCAATGTTTGCACATATTACATCTTTTATAAAGTATTCCAGTTATCCTGAAATGTGTTAATTAAAATTTGCTGTATGTGAATGTCATTTTAATAAGACAGTGTTGGTATACATGTATCTGTGCATTTAGTGCTTATGTGTATCTACAATACAGCAGCGGTGGAATATAACTAAGTACATTTTGTCAAGTACTGTAATTTGGCAATATTTAGATATTTTACTGTTAGTTTTACTGCTACTTTATGCTTCTATTTCACCACATCTTGGAGACAAATATTGTACTTTTCACACACTATATTTTCTGCAGTCAGTTACTTTGCAGAATAATATTTTACGTAGTAATGAGCATATAAAATACAATGCATTTTTATAGATCCAATTATCCAGCAGTGAAAAAGTGAAGCTCCACCTCAACCAACTACGTTATTGCTTCTTGTGCATACAGTAAAAGTGTCGTAGTTCATCAATGTATCATTAAAAATAATCCAGTCCAATGATCTGCTGTGTAATAATAAATAAGACGCTGGGACCATTTTTCTCTATAATGAGTGAAATGTGAAATTTTTGTATTCAGTATAATGAATAAGTTAAATACTTTCACTTGTGAGTGAGTATTTTTATACTGTTGTACTGCTTTAAGTGTAGCAGTGGCTCTGAATACTT
>JAOXYL010000002.1:11489893-11518461 GCA_028564955.1 Terapon puta
GTTAAATACTTTCACTTGTGAGTGAGTATTTTTATACTGTTGTACTGCTTTAAGTGTAGCAGTGGCTCTGAATACTTCTCTCAGCATCAATCTACAGCGTGTGCAAGGACGTGTTGCTCGCTTGTGTGAGGAAGCTCGTGTTTGTGTATGTGTGCATGAGACACCTGACCACCATTCATCTGTCCATCTGCTGTGGAGGCTCTGTAACGGGCTCGGGCTGCGTCCTCTGTCAGATGGCACATCTGATGCAGAGCTCATATCCTGCAGCATGTTCTATTCTGCTACCTCTGAACAGAGTCGGTGAGAAATACTGCAGACTTGTTTTGTTTTTCTTCCCACTTTGTGAATGCACAATTGCTTTACATATGGAATGAATCAAATAGTACAAATAGTACATACTGCTGAAGGGCATGTCTGTTCTACAATGACTCCTTAATGTTTTGAATAAAATGAAATATATTAATTCCAAAATAAAAAAATGCCTGAAGTTCTAATGTGTATAATAAAAATCTTATGTTGTATATTGTTTATTCATCTTCTAGGCCAGAGGCATACCAACCCAACTCTTTTTTTTTTATTTTTAAGACAGCAAATGTCACAGCTTGAATGAACTGTGTGCCGGTTAAATCAATACTTTGTGGTCAATTAATGCTACTTACAATTCCTTATTTATATGAAAATGTCACTGATATGTAGTTATAAAGCCGCCGTGACTCAATTCAAAATGTATCACACAGGGTTTTATTGCATCTCTCCACTCGGAAAAAAAACAACAGAATGGACAAAAAATATTTTTTATATTTATGTGACAAAGCCCTCTGATGGCGATTTATGACAGAAGCAAAAGAGGGAAATGGCATGATGTTATCATGACAAAGTGGACATATGGGTTATCAGAACATCAGACTACGGCGTAAGAGGCGGCTGTTTATTTTCCGTTTCCTCCTGACAGTCAATTTCGGGCGCTGGTTTCTTCCACGAATGTCCCTTAACTTTAGTGAACTAATAGTTGTAGCCTCGACTTTTAAGTATTAAAAAATGTAACCACAATGAACCAAACATTTCCCATATTATTTTTTAATGATATTATTTTATTTGTGCAACAGTGGTCTGAATGAAGCTGTGCTGATTGGGCCGTCAGATCATGAGACATTATGTCACTTTGACTGCAATTAAATTTACATTTAGATAGTTTTGTATGCTGTCCATTTATCTGAACTGAGTATTCTCTTAAAATTGATCTTTGTGATTCCTCTTTTAACCAGGCCTGCTCTTAAAAAAAGATCGACAGAGCACTTAAATAAAGGTAAATGAAAAATTACATTTTGTTGCTGCTTGCTTTAAAAATGAAGATGTAAGTAAAGAAAAGTGTAGGAACGGTATCTTACTGTTCTCTCCAAAACACATGATGACTCAAACCTTTCTACTGTACCCTTACACTAAAAACAACTAACCTCTACATTTATCTAAACATGTTTTATGCAAATCACACGCACTTTCAAGCTGAATGAGCTTTTTTCATCCTAATTTCCATTTCTAATTGACATTTATATATGTTATTACTAAATTTCAAGTGAGTTACAGTTGAGCGCAGCCTGCCAGCCGGCGTAGGCAGTATTCAAAATTCATCTTCAAACAACTCGATCACCTCAATCTATGGAGTCCCCGGTGATGAGGGACCTGGCCTTCTGGCTGTGTTATTCTATTATAGTGCAGCTCATGAAAAAAGCAACTTCCTCTCTGCTCATCCCCAAAATAAGATTTCGATTGATTAAATGCCACTGTTGGAAGGGAGCATCATCAGATTTGACCAAAGTCTCTCAGCGTGTTGCCACTGCTCCAAATGGGTGGAGTTCGGAGGAAGTCTGAGAGCAGGAAGATGAATGTACAGAGAGGGGGGGGAGGAGGATGAATGTATAGGGGAATGGAGAAAGATGGGAAGGAGGGGATGGAGGAGAATGGAAGGGAAGGAGAGAAGCGGCAGTGTGATGGATGGTGGAGGGGAGGGGGGAGCGCGGCGTTGTGTTGGAGCAGGGGGGGTGGGGGGTGGCAAGGGGAAGCGAGTCTAGGAGATTTCTGCCTGATCTGCAGCATAATCATCCAATGAGTCTCCGTCTGGCTTGGCAAAGACATCATTAAGGAAACCCGAGGTCGTCTGGGTTCACGGAGCCGCCGAGGCTCGGCCGGGCTCCCTTCCCTCCTGCCACTCAATTTGTATAATTTACCTCCGTTACGAGTCTCTTTTGAAAGGAGCCTGTTTGACCCCTAATGCGGAGGAGTCAAAAAGTTGCGTCTAAATGAAATGGATGGCTGAGAGACTCCCCGCAAGTGTGTGGCCAGTCAATAGCCTGGCAGGCGGACGCTGATGATGATTCTGGGAGAAGGCTGCACTTCGGAGGAGTTGTTTAGGTATGCAGGAAGGGGCGAGAAGGGGGCCTGGCGGAGGGGACGGCGGAGAAAAAAAGAAAAAGAGACAAGAGAGGCGGCGATGGGTGGAAAATGAAAAGCCGAAGTGTGCCCTTCCCTGAGGTGATTTGTACGAGTGACCCCGGGATTGAAGGGACGCTCGGTGGCACGCACGCACGTTCTGTTTATGTTTCATACTCGGCCGCGCTGAGGCCGCGCTCCGGAGGGATGGAGGAGCAGAGAAGGGGGCGAGAGTGTATGGCGCAGTGGAGGAGTGATTACCCAGCATGGAGCTGAGGGATGAGAGCCGAACGGGTATTTTATTTTGTCAATTGGAGTGTGCAAATGGAAATGTCAGAGCGGCCGGAAAACTAATGAATCTGATAGGAGAGATGCCACCTCCCTCGCCGAACGCCTGATCAATTGCCATTGTCTTTTCTGGGCGCCGATGTTTTTCTTGTTATTTTTTTGATTGTTTTCTCCGCCTGGCCTGGCTGTTCGCGGTTAAGAGTTTGATGGTGAACTTTGAGTCAAGGAAATAAAGGAATCGATCTGAGGCGGGAATCAATGCTTTCATCTGTTACTTACAAGTCTGGAGCCTGTGAAAAGTGATTTTGGATTAGAGCCCTCTAACTCAGTTAGCAAAGTAAACATAAACAGAAGGGGGGGGGGGGGCGTCGGCCTCGCAAACAACTTCGCTCGCCTCTGCCTGCATCGCGGGTTAAAAAGATAATCTAGTCTCATTTATTTCCACATTTCCATTAAGTGACAGATAACACGCTGATACTGAGGGTCCCTAATGGCAATAACAGAAAACAACTTGTCTCACTACAATTAAGCGAGTAACTTTCATAACCTTGGAGCGGTTTTGTGCTTCGCTGACACAAAGTGACAGATGTGCTTAGTTTAAATTTAGACTGACAATGATCCAGTGTGTTAGGGCTTTGTGCTTGTTCGCTCGCAATTTCTGGTTCGACTTGATGAGCGCTGCAAAGACTGCGAACGCCGCGCAGGATGAAAAGAAAAAAGCCCTGCATTTGCACTATTCTATTTTGACAAGCGGGCTAATTTCTGCCCAGGGTCATCAATATTCCTGACACTTCAGTGGTGGCATAAATATAGAATGAATGTCCCTTTGTTGTGCTCGGGGAGCCTTGTGTCTCCGAGCATCAACAAAAAAATCACTTGGATCTGTTTGTTAGCTTGTTCAGTCGGTTGACGAAACTGTCGCCGGCCCCTCAGGAGTCTGTCTGCTTTCAATATCATGCATCATAAACAATATCCAATTTGGACTACTGAGCTATGAAAATACACTGCGCGAGCTCGGGATGGAGATGACAAGAAATCAACCAGCTGTATGAGCGATGAGTAAAACGCTGGTGTGGGGTGAAACAATTCAAAATTATGTTGTGTTTTTTTTTTTTTTCCTTCTTCTGGGAAGTGAGGAGGAAAAAAAAAGCGACCTGATGGTTTAATCTAAAGAAAAATAAAGGGAATAAAAGGGTGTATCAGGAGAATCGGAGGAGTTGGATCTTACCTTTTAGAGGAAGCTATCCATTCATTAGGCCGCCTACCTGAATCACACACTAATGCGGCTTTGGTTGAATTATATCAGAGTGTCTCTATCTGTCTCCTGGCCGGTGTGTGCTTAAGACCTCTTTGTTCTAAGAGCGGACTTGGCCCTTTGATTGAAATCCCCCTCATTACCTCGCTTCCCTTTTTAGATACTGATCGGGCTCAACAACCCCTCTCAACTTTTCTCACCTTGCTAATCCTCCGCGGGAGTCGCGAGCGGCGCCTGGCGCCCGCTCAATCTTTACGCCTCCCATTTGAGGCCTACGGAGAGGACTCGGCGGCTCGACATCTCCCCGGCTATCCAAAGGAAGAGCCAATCGAGACAGAAATAGACATTTCTTAGGATCTTGATCCAGCGCGGAGTCTTTTCCCACTAATGGCTCGCCGGACTGAACGAGAGAGAGAGAGAGAGAGAAGCCAGGCCCTCGTTATCACCCATGTTCTTTTGGACGCACTTCAGAGGACCGAGGAAAGCTTTCTCTTCGGCAGGAGTAAGACCGGGCTTACAAATGGCACAAATCTCTGCAGCTAGTCAGCGCGGAGAGTACATAAATACAGGGCTTTTAGTCATAGTCATTTATTTTCAATGGCTTTTTTCTTGACACATTTTACTTTACTGATCTCCACACATTCAGCGGCAGCCTTACATTCCCCAGTGGGAGAAAAATGTTTCAACGCGGCCTCGAGAGAGAACAATTTGTTATTGGGACAATAACGGATGTGATGGTATTCCACAGTCTGCTGCTAATTCCACCATTAACATAATACAATTTAATAGATCGCTCAGTTTCTTTTATTTCATAGATGAACAGCTTTCAGTCAGTGGAAACATCGTTCTGCATAGGGTACATTATGGAGGAGAGCAGATTGTCAGACTGTTAACTACCCCGCTCCCTTCATTTCAATTGCAAATAATCTGGATAGATAATTTATGTAAAACACAATTATCATCAATATGAAACGGTCATTCAGCTTCGCCGTGATCTAATCTTAACTGGTGGATTTGTCATATCTGCAGATGAGAGGGAGCGGGAGACGCCGGAGAGAAGCGCAAATATCAACAGAGGGAAAGGACAGAAAAAGAGGGGGAATCTATCAAAAAGATAATGAAGATCAAGCGCGGGGGCTTTGGTTATTGTTATTCCAGTTTCCAGGGAAGCGTGTAATGAACTGAAGGAATATGGTTGTTTTGTGTAACCTCACTGTGAGCCGCATGCTGCTCCACAGTGGATGGAACCACACAGAGCCGCCATCCACAAATACCGGGGGGTTGGGAGGATGATTGATGGTACGCCGCAGCCATTTGTGTGTTCGTTTTGGGAGCAAGTTTAAAATATTGGTGTAAACAACCTTGACAGACAGCAGGGGGACGCACACAAAGACATCATCATCTGTTTTTTTTTGTTTTTTTTTCCTTTGTTTTTTTTTATTTTTTTCACTGTAGCTTGATTAGGCCTGAGCAAGGCAGAAAACTGATGAGCGTCGCTTGTGCGAATTTGCTACGAGCGGTAATTTGAGACATACAAGGGAGAGAAAAGGCAGCGCTTTGTCTTTGCGCTGATATGTTCCTGCACCGAATGGCCCTCACGAGCCCCGGCCCCCATCTAATAAAATCCGGGCCGCTCCCCACCCAACGCTGCCATCATTACATCAAAGAATAAGGCCGCCCGTGATGATGAAAGAGACACGCTGTGGCGTTTTATTGAGGGCACAGCGCTCCTTGCTGCCACATTCCTACAGTACACCAATTCTCCGGAGTTTAGAAACGGACTGTGTTGCGGCAAAAAAAAATTAAGATGACTGACAATATTTTGCAATTCAGAGATAAATTAAACATAGAAGAGGAGGAGAAAAAAGGTGTAAGTTAAAGTCAGCTGTAATCTGTTTTCCCCCTGTAGACGCTGTGAAAAACACAGTGTCCCTGAGGGTGGGAAAAAAAACTGTTCTTCTTGTTAAATAAATTGGCAGATTGTCTGATGTGTAGCAGTGTAAAACCAAAATAAACATGAAAAAGTGTATTCCAGTGTACCATGATATAAGATAAGAAAAGAGCAAAGAGATACATTTCTTTAAAATGTCAGACAAATGGAACCAGGAAACATGACACTGTTGTGGGAAATTGTCATTTAAATACCAATAGTATAAATAGCAACAGTATAAACTGTACGCCTTTGTACTGTAACAATCAATTGTCAGGTTAGTCTGTGGATTATAAGCTTATTATAAGTTATTCAATTCAGATAGAGTACAGAGCTCACTGTGCTGGAAACTCATAAAAACTCAATTTAATATCTGCTTTTAGAGTGAAATCTGATTTGTAAGAGGTTTTTATTTCACTGTTACATACACCATGTTTACGGTTTTAAATTAACTATATTATAGCTACAATTAAAAAAAAATCTTTGTTTCCACAGTGCCATGCCGTAAAATCAAATACCATTATATAATTATCTGTATTGATGTGGTCTCACATTTGACTATTTCAAAACGAGAGCACACTTTGATTCTAGAAAGTTTCTTTCAAAATGAACAATTAAAAGTTTAACTGAACAGAAATAAATATTAGATGGATGAGAGTTAACAAGATCCTTATGGCAGGCTAATATCAAGTCGTGTCATTCCTGCTGACAGAAAGTACAAGGTTTGATCACAATGCACAAGCACTGATATATTCAATGTGCTCTTTTTCATTTCTACTTAATTGCTCTTGTTATTTTTGTATCTATTGTTGGCACACATACTAGAAAAAAAAACTTATTTAGATGTGCCAGCAATCTAAAAACAAACTCTCACAGATGATTTTCCTTTATCAAACCATTTTTTCTTATTTTATTGTATTTTCTTGTTGCTGTTTATTGCTATCACACTCAAATTGCTCAATTTTGTTTTCTGCACTCTGAGAAGCTGCAATTTATGCTATTGTAATTGCATCGAGGAGTAAAGTTCTGATGAGAAAAAGAAAACATAGGAAGTCGAAGGAAAATGGCTCTGAAGTGGCATTAATGAGATTTTTATGTTAGAAATCTTTTTTTCCCTTTATGTTCCTATGTCCTTTACTAAGAATCCTTGAACACAAAATGCAGAAAACTTAAAGCAAATCAGGTTAATGTTCTGTAAATCCCCATCATTTTCCATCTCCTCCTTTCTAACACTCCCCTCGTGATGAAACATTGTGACAGTCGGCACAGATGCTCTATCAATTTGGCCAGTGCATAATTAGCGGTGCGTAAATTAGCATTTATGCATGCCTTTTGCAAGCATTACTTATATCGGCATTTGCCATCTCAATCAAAATACTGGGCCTACTTTCTTCTGAAAGCTTAGTTGTAACCAGCATGAACAAATATTACCTAACTCCTCTTCAAACCTTCCATCTGCCTGGTGGAGGCTGCAGCGGGAGGTTTTATACAGATGGATCCGACTGAAGCACTGCGCAAACACGCCTGCAGTAAAAAAGGTGGTACTTACACAGGGACTATAACTGCAGGTGGCTCTTCCGCCGTTTCACAACAAGACTTTAATGTTCAGTGATGATTAATGTGGGCTGCCATTAATATCGATGGCCTCTGTAGCACTAATGATACTGATGGGAGCATCAGTGCCATGAGGTTGACAATGCTTCATAAAACCTACTTAGGAAAGGGTGTTTCTCCATGTCCCTCCCTGTTTGCTTGTTAGATGTGTGCCCCCCTCCCCTTCCTCTTTTTTTGCAATCCCAATTCATCATTAATATGAGCACATGCATGTGAATAACTCATTAGTCCCGGCATTGATCTGACCCGGGAACGGGCTGCACGCTCACTTCATAGAGGAAATGGCGGCGAGACAAAGAGAGGCCGCATTCAATCAATCACCCAAGAAACCAATCATCTGTTTGAGAATGGGCCTTCCAATTAGTGGAAAAGCCCTCTGTGGTGTAATATTCAATCCAGGTTGATTTTTCGCCGTGGCCAAGGCAAGACTTATGGGCCCGCATTCATCAATGCGCTAGGTTACTTACGATGAGAAAACCTCTTTTTCATGGGCCTCTGAGTCGATGGGCTTCCTGCTTCACGTGTGGAATTTCAGAGATGTGATGCAACTTGTGAATCAGAGGAAATATGTAAATGTGAAGGGTCCTCTCTTAACACTCTATGGGGCACATACTGGGTTAGTTCAAAATGGAAGCGACTAATAGCAGCTGTGTTCTGGTAGGGCACTTTCCATTCCATCCAAATCCATTAACTTTGTATGTTAATGGATTTGCATGCATGGGGATGTGTGCGGATGTGATTATGGCCGCGGAGAGTTGGGAAGAGGGGGTGGTGGGGAAAACGCATCATTTTTACCTCGACGTTGGTGATGCCTTGGGAGTGATGGTTATGGGAATGGAGAAAGGAAGAGGCCAGAGATGGAGCAGGGACGCGCGCACACACACACATGCACAAATGACTTTTGACTGGTTGCTCTTTGACGAGCCGTACCAAATCTGCTGTGACGTTCTGTCTCCACTTTTCAGGAAATACACAGCAATGCATGTTCAGGATAGCGATGCGCCGGGCAAATTCCAACTCGGCGGCGCTCGGCTCGCTGGATGAAAAATTCACCTGTCACCGTGAGTGACATCGGCTCTGGCGTTACCGCACCAAAAGGCGATGAGACGCGAAGAATGACAGCTTCAGGAAAAGAGTTTAATTGATAAAGTTTCGCCACCATGATCATGTGTAATATTTTCTGTGAAGTGCCTCCCGTGACTCCAAGAGGCAAATCCATTTTTACTCTGTCATGAAAGCAATCAGTGTTTTGTTATTGCAATCCATAGGTCATCTGGTTGATTCTCCAGTCGCCGGGTATAAAGGCCTCTTAAAAGCAAGCAGTGGCATTAAACATAGTGCTAGAAGCAGGACTGTAAATGCATGTTGACATTTCACTTTTCATTGGAATGTGGCCGCCTGTAGCTACACTCGCTGACCCACGTGGAAGTTTGTAACTTTAATAAGCTGATAATTCAAACACATAAAAGTGCCTGCAGCAGCTTCAACATTGTTTGCTTTATGCAGCCCTTGCAGTGATATAGGATTTTATCTCAGACAGAGAGAAAATTAAATATTTAATTGTAGCTTTAAAGAAAAGACCCCAAAATTATTATAAAATCACACTGTTTTCTGAACAGGACTATTATGCAGCTATTTAGAGAGCTACTAAAGTGTTTAAATAGTACTTTCCTATGTGCTTTAGGAAATGAGTCATTGTAGACCATTCCACACACAGTTATAATATAATATCTTAATCAACTGAGCCATATTGTAAAATTTAAACAGGCTCACAAATTTACATTCAATGTGACAGTATTTCCCCATTTTTTCATCTAATAATGTAAAATTATGAAAATGACCTGCCAGCCGCTGATTTAATGATTGCCCAGTATTATACCAAAAAAAATTAAATAAATAAATAAATACACTCTCGAACTTGTATGTCCCGCTGCTGGATGGCACCATCAAATCTTAGCCTGCCTGACAATGATCCTCACGAAATTAAAATGAATGTGAAACCAGTAGGAACAACCATCTATAAGCTTTCACAGAGCACGCTTTAATATCTGCCTCAGAGCAAATGGCTTTTTTTTCTTTTTTTTTTTATCGAACAAGGTGGTTTTAATATTTGAAATATTTGAAGATTCAGCGAGAAACATAATTTTTCCTTCCTCACAGCAGATTAAATGGTGACAGCTCACTGCTTCTTTTCATGTGGGATTTAAGTTAAATCCAGAGGTTTTTTTTTTTAATATAGGTTGCTTTGAATGTACAAATTCAGACTGGGAAAAAAAAAGCCATCTCCCAAACTCAAATGGCTGCCAGTGGAGGGTGAGTGTTAATGGTGAGTGGCGAGAGAGAGACGGAGCGAGTGGAAAGAAAGAGATTGTGGAAATGCATGAGATTGTGACAGACGGCAGGAGAGATGAGTTCCCAGATAACATTCAGCTTATTTACTCGGGTATGTAATCAAATCATGGAAAAAAATTAATAAATAAAGAAGAACAATGTGGCTAACATCCATGAGCTGCCTTAATCTCAAAGAACATGTTTGGTTGGTGAAATTATCTAGTGGCTTCTCGGGTTGTCACGTTGTGTTTCTCCAAGCTGCAAGACCTCTGGGTATGAAAGGTTGATTTAGCGCTTGAGCGTGTGTTTATATAGGTGGCTGCTTCTTCTCATGTTTTTGTCTTCTTCTATAAATGAGTCTCTTTGTGTCCACATGGGCGACCTTGAATTCATGTTTGCCTGTGCCTACGTATGTTTTCCTATACAAGCATACAGGTATGCAGTTTTTCAGGTTTGTTTGTGCGTCCGTGCTGTGTTCGCCTGCTTTCGCGAAGAGACAGACTCAATTCGACCTGAGTGTTACCTGAGGAGCACGCCGCATCACACTCGAACTCCCCTTGTCTTTGACAGATAGCTCAGCTCTAAAAGCCTCTGTCCATGGTGCTGAAGGCTGGCCTGATGTATGAGCGTTGGGCCCTTTTTGATAAATCCACCATGTCACTCTGCCTCTGACAACCATTCATCATGCTTGGCTTTCTCATGTGAAGTGTTCTATGTGCTGGATAATTCGGCAAGACAAATAAAATGTGAGTCCTAAAGCTTAGTCTGTGCTCTCTCCCACCCTGCGTCGACTTTCCAGCACTGTACTTTATTTCTCTGTCGTAGGGACGCTGTGTCCCTGTCTAAGCACGAGCAGCGGCAGCTGTAGCTGTAGCACAGTGACTATATTCAGACCAGCTGAAGGACGAACATGTTCTTAATGAGGCGGCTAATGAGTTCTGTTCTTTTGTTGCTGTTTTTTCTCCTTCTTCCCAGGGTCAGGACAACCATTCAACCATTCAGCTGAAGTCTCCTGACTTTTTCCCCCGTGGCGTGACTCAGAAGACATTTTTTTGTTCTGTACCACTTGGTCATTATCAATATTGTGTTCTACATGCTTGCAGTTGTAATGTCACAGATAAAAGTCATTACACATATCACATTAGCCCATGGCTGGATGACAACCAAAAGAAAAAGCAGTGTTACGATACCATGCATTTTGGTTTTAAATAAACCTGGTGTGTGATGGGAAATATGAGAAGAAAGCAAAGGAGAAAAGTAGGCAATTGTTTGTAAAAGAAACAATGACATTTATTTTTTTTTCTCAGCACTTTTCTTAATTAGTCTGTTGTGCCCATTGATCACACATAGTACAGTTAATATAAAAATGGCTTTTTAACTTTACACCCAAAGCAACAACGAAATGTTTTCTTAAAATATGTATGCTAAAAATACTGAGAAAGTATTTCCACTAAAAGTACTGGAGAATAGCTTGTGATTCTGCAATGATGACATGGCCGTGTTTTGCTGTGGCTGACGTGTTTCTTCAGTTTCTTCTCTGTTTACCTCATGTAGTTCTTGTTGTAGGCACTTACCATGGCATAACAGACCACTTCATGAGGAGATAGCACATCAATTCATGTCCGTTTTAATCAACCTGTTATATTTGTTTTAGTCCAACACTTTTTTTTCTTCCTAGTCACCGTTGCAATGAGAACTACACAGCATAAACAGCCATTTGGCAAATGTCCTCTCTAGATACCCATTTTGTTGCTGTATTTCATTAAGCTTAATGTGACGTTGTAATCAAAAGTAGTCTGCTCCTTGCCTTAATTTAAAACCCATTTAAACCGTTCAGATACAGAGGATTTGTCATTACATCAACATAATAGAATATATAACAATATTTCCATGAAAAATCAAGAATCCATTTTTAAATAGAAAAAGGGGGTATATTTCATCAAAAGGCTTACACCATAGTCACTGTTATTTGTCTACTCTACTAAATCTCCCTTCCCATAATAGACAGGTGTTATTACTGTATCTCTAACTCGTCTATGGATGTTTTACAAAGCACAGACGGTATTGCTTGGGACCACACGGGACAGTTCCACAACTCTGAACACATTTAACAGTCAATTACAAGAGAGTTGACCATCATCATCATCATTATCATCATCAGCTTCACTTTCTGTTCTCTGCCTGCATTTCTGTATGAATGGTACTGAAATATATCTTTTGCAGCAAATGCCCCTTCCTGTTGATGTTAGCTTGGTTTGATGTAACGGTTACAAAGCCACCACTTCAGCTAGGGTTGAAACTGGGAGAGCATGTAGTCTATTTTAAAACTGTTCCATCCCAGTCCAATAATAGTTTTGCCAGTGCATCTGAGCCAGGGGAACCAGCAATGGGTATGCCTTTGAAACAGTACTACAGATTTGTCCACCCCTGCCCATGGCCTTGTCCTTTCAGTGTAGTTGGTGTGTGGTGCTCTACAAAGCTGCGCTTCTTAAAAGGCATTGTCAGATACATTTATGACTGTGGCTTTCACTTCCACTCCACTTGGCAGTCCCTTACCCGAAACCCACAGCTTTGTAAAGAAAGGAGAGTGCATACCGGTAGCTTCCACTGGTGTCAGCGAAGCTTTGGAGTCGCATTTCCTTATATCCCCATAAAGGTGGTGGTTCCTCAGAGACACATAAATAAGCAGGCATGCCACTGATATCACAGCCAAGAGCACACCAAAGACGGTGATTACTGCTGCGTCCCATTTCTCTGTGTCCTTGGCTGCCAGCTCTAATCCCTTAGTGGTGACATTGACACATTTGGTGTCATGGTTGTAGTGGATGCTGCGCACATCCACACATACTTTGTAGTGAGTAGCAGGGCTGAGATGGGTGAGGTTGTAGACCTGGACGTCAGAGGGAACTCTGGTGGTAAATGCTGTGGTGGGATGGTTAGCATCTGTCACAGTGTACCATTTAATGTTGGGAGCCAGGTTGCCAGGGCCAGCCTTCCACGAAACCAGGATGGAATTTGTGTACACTTTTTTGACGGTGACACTCAGAGAACCATTTGCAGGTTGAGGAAAATATCCATTCACCTCTACTGAGACAGATTTAAGATCAGCTCCAACCAGGTTATGGGCAACACAGGTGTAAACACCAGCTTCATTTACTGTTATATCGTAGATGTCAAAAGTTCCCTCTGGGTGCATGTAGAACTTGTCAGACACAGTGTTGGGCAGGACTCTGGTACCAGACGGGGTGATCCAGTAGATGTCCGGCTCTGGTTCAGCAAAGGCCCGACAGTGGAGTGACACCGAGCTCCCGTTCTGTGCTTTAATATGCCCTGGCATACTTTCGGGAGAGATGAGTGGCAGACAAATCTCCATCATCTCCCTGAAGTGCACCTGTCGGACATGCTGGCCCTCGTACTCAGGAGGCTCCACACAGTACAGTGAATCAGGCTCCATGAAGCGAATGTTGGTCTTGTTCATGTTCATCCAGCGGACTACACAGTCACAGCGGATGGGGTTGCTGTGCATGCTAACTTCTCTGAGATTTGGGAGGGACTCGACAGTAATCCTGTGGAGGGCACTGAGCGCGTTGCCATTTAGCATTAGGGTTTCCAGTCGCGGTAGTTTGTAGAAAGCATTAGGATGGATATAGGAGAGTTTAGGATTGTTAGTAGCTTCTATTTTTGTCAGCTCAGGGAGGTTATTGAGGGCAAAACTGTCTATGGAAACTAGCTCTGGCATGCTATTAATCCCTAGTTCTTTGAGATGGAGCATATCCACAAAGTCTCCCCTCTGTATCCTCGCGATTGGGTTTTTATTTAGGTCCAAAAACTTAAGATTTTTTGCATTTCTCAGGGCAGAATGAGGCACCTCTGGGAAAATATTATCATAGAAAGAGATGCTCTCCAAGTTATCAAGACCAGCCAGTGCATCGTCCGGAAGCTGCGAGAGGTTCATTCTGGTGAGAACAAGACTGCGGAGGTTACTGAGAGGTTTGAAGTTCATATCATCAATAGAGAGAACAGGATTCTCACCAATCATCAGGATCTCCAGATTTGGCATGGGGTCAAACCACTCTCTTTTGATGACCTTCAGCTTGTTTGAATTGAGGTGGAGCCGCACAAGATTGCTCAAACCCTGGAAAGCCAATGGGGAAATGGAGGAGATGAGGTTGTGGTTCATGTAGAGCTCCTGAAGGTTAGCCACCTCAGCAAGGCTTTGTTCAGGCAACTCTCGTATCCAGTTTTCCTCCATATGAAGAGACAGCAGCTGAGGAAGATTCCCGAGGTGGACGTCACTGATGGAGGATAAGTTGTTTTGCGATAAATCGATCTCTGTGATGTTGGCCAGGTAATCCAATGGTTGGTCAATCTTGGCAACATTGTTTGTTTGCAATAACAATACTTGTGTGCCCACCGGTAATTTTTCCGGCAGGCTGAAGAGTCCCAAGTCATTACAGTCAACTGTCTGTGCCTCCATGTACACCGAACTTGGAGAAAACCAGGGTCTAATCTCACATACACAGAGCTTTGGGCAATCAGGCCTCTCCTCTGTGGCCACAACAAAAGAGGCCATGGCCAAGCCAACAAAGAGATCCACAAATGACACGTCCTTCATATTGGACCGATTCCCTCCAGTAAGAAATTGGTCCTTGTAGATTAAGTGGTCTGAGCTGTTAACTTCACAAATAATGAATCATTTGCTGCAGCTGCTGAGGCGATTGACTCACCGCCCCTGCCACCACCACCACCAACAGCAGCAGGGCTCCCTAGGGTTTTTGGGGGTTTTTTTGTCTTGCTGTGTAGACGCCCTTGGATGTAATGACCAATCGTTCAATGTTGCTTGCTGGTGTCAGGGTTCGGGGCCTAGGCTGCAGTCAGGCAGACCCACAAAGATGGAAGGGAGGAAAAAGAAAAAAAAGAATGGACTGATATTATACTTGAAGGGGCTTATGTTAAGCTCGTTTATAGGTATCCATGAAAATTCTTCTCTGTCTTTAAAGATGGATGTCCTCATTGATTGTCGTCACTACCTTCCAGAGTCCACAGCCCAGTCCATTCCTACCTGTGCAAGACAAACAAGACAAAGAGAGGCGGGGTGAGTAATACACCATAATGGCGGTGGTCATAAGAGAAAGGTTTGGACGCATTGACATTTGTTATAGGCACACTGATGCATGTTGACATTTATAAACGCTCCCTTCAAGACACAGAACCAGGGATTTACATGAGCCTGACCTTCTAGACGTCCTTCTGGGGACTTACCGATGTGCCCCCACAATATGGCATTCTGTCCTGATGTTAGTGGTATGAGCATATTATTGGTTAAAGAGAAGGCTTTATTAAGATTCTTAAATGGCAGACATCTGAGGGCTTAAGCGTTAGCCTTTGGGGCAAGCTGCTTCAAGACACTGCAATATGTCAGTCACTATAGCAACAAGTACACGGGCAGCAAATAGCACACACCGAGGTGGTAAGAGAGTTAGGGCCACACATGCAAACGAAGCATTTGACACAGATGCACCCGTGTGTTAGAAGGTGCAGCGACCACAAAAATGCATCAACGTGTTGACATAATTATTGTTGTGCAATCAACAGACCTGTGCGCTAATGGGGTTTGTGTGAAATATAGGTCATGCAGTCCATCAGTGGCTATGCATTGCATTTAAATGCTTTATGCTACTTTAAATGTGGATATACACACACACACAGTCCTAGTGGGACAAAATACATAATTATGATTCTACGCACAGACGTTCACAAATAACAATAATCCCAGCTCAAAAGAGATTACCACAATTGTTATCTGTGGTTTTGTTAAATGACATTTACAAACTTTAAAATGACACAAAGAGTCACACCTCTGTTGTGTCTGGAATGTTTCTTTGTTTGTTTTACTGGCAATCAATGAAGAGCCAGAAACTGTGTATAACAATGCACAGTGGGATTTGCTAGGAACTTGAGGCATGTTTTATAGCTGATTGTTATTAACACGGTCAGGAAATGAGTCACATTTAACAGTAAAAAGAACCTTTGCAAAGCAAATAAATGGACAAAGATCTTGTCCTTTGATTTGATTCTTGGAGTAGCACAGGTGATACAATTCATACCGTGACATATATCAATTGAATTATCCATAGATAAATTCATACATGCATGATATTACACAAGAAAATAATCACACATTGAAGATTACAAATAGGTCTGCGATGCATCCTCTCCTCCATGCGAGTCAGATATATCTTCTTTATGTAGTGTCTCTTTTACCATCACGCTATGTGTCCCCATCGTCTGCTGCTGTGGCAGAAACTCCACAGTTGAAGTGTACCATGTAATTTATCGTATGTAACTGCCTCTTACTGAACAGATGGGTTTGATGGCGCTTGTGATATTTTGGGCCTATAGGAGCACGCGCCACATCATGGGAAAAGTCAAGAGAGACAGGGGATGAAATGGAAAGAATCAAGAGAGGAAGTGTGACGACGGCTGGAAAGTGAGAACAAGAAAAGAGAGAAATGGTTTCATTTCATCACCCTCGCTGTTTCCACCTCAGCGGCCACAGGGGAGATGTGGTGGGGGGGATAAAATAATATAAATAAATAAATAAATAAATGAAAACCTCTGAAGAAAGCAGAAACGCTGCAGTCTCCCCCGCTGGCAAAGCCAAGCCAAGGGTTCATTCCTCAGCCTTTGCTCTGACTTTGGCTTGAGTTTGGAGAGGGAGGGAGGCAATGCAGACATGGAGCTGGTCGAAGGAGAGGCAGAGAGAAAAAATGAGAGGGGGAGGGGGGGTTATTATTTTTCAAAAGCACCTGGCACTTTAATAAGCCGCAACACCCAGAGCATTCTGATAAACAAGGTTCAGCCTCTCTCCCTCAGCGCGGGCTCTTCATTGTGGACTACGCGGTGTTGATCCGCGCCCTGTAACACAGGCCAGAGTCTGTAATTCAGCCTACAGCGCTTGGGCCTCACCTCTGCTCGCTCTGGCTTTCATCTTTAGTAATCACAATTACCAGCAGTGTAATGTGCTCAGGTTAACTGTTACTGCAAAGCTTTATTGTGAAAACACCGCAGGTGGCTCTGACAGGGTGCGCGGTTATTTGTTTAAGCGACAATGTTAATAGAGCCTGTCGGGACATTTTTAGGCTTCCATTTTGTGATCAGTATTTCCTGCCAGAGACTTTGCAGCAATAAAAAAATTAAAGAACGACCTGGAAACGTCTCTTAGGAATAAGAAATACGTCTGCCTTATTTGCTTGTGTTTTGGTAAGGCTCGATGATGGACATGAGAAGGACATTAGTGATGGGAGTGAGGGACAGAAAGAGACAGATTGAGGAAAGAATTCATTGTTGTTTTTAGTTTAATGTTAATTTCTGCTGTTCCACATTGGCAAAAAATCTAGGATGGGATTAAGTAAGCTTTACTGGACAATTTGCAAGATGGTGTGGCCAGCAAACACAACATATTTCCAAATTAATTAATGCGGATACAGTTCTGTTAATGATAATCCAACACAAAAATCTTGATTTTAAGCCTGGTTGAGGCCAACAGTGTGTGCTGTTTTCAAAAGCCACAAAATTACTTTACTGCCAGTGTTTGTAATGGGGCAGATTATTTAGATATATTATATATTCACAATTTTTCCAGATCCCAACATGACATATTCATACTATTTCTTCTGTTTGAACAACAGATCCAAAGATAATTTCTTTACTCTTACAGAATACTAAGAGAATAATAAAATATTCACATTTGAGATGCTGACACCAATGACTTTCGACAATTTCAGCCCTGCTTCGTACTGAATTACTATTCTAACCATTCACTTTGAGGTAAAAAATTGACTTAAAGGAGAACTAAAGGAGAGGTTTACAGGTCATTGCATTACTGCATATGTAAAGGAGATCTATAAAGCCTTTAGTCATCTGATAAAAGGCTTCATGTGATGTCACTTGAGTCAACATTGACTAGGGCTAAAGACTATTATGTCTACACTTCTTTAGCATACACTCCTTACCTCTGCTTGAGGCTAATGGCTCAGGACCATAGTACATAAACCACCTCTATGGATAACACACCTAGATTTTTTAACAGTCCATTATGAGTCCAACAATATAAATTGATGGAGTATTCTTTAAGCTCCTTAAATATCACTACCATACAATGTCACATTATATACTGAGTTAAAACTTTGCTTAAATACACCCATTAAGTAATTTAAAATCATGTATAAATCATGTACTCTAGTCAAGGGCAAATTTACAACTGACCATTAAGCTCTATCCTTGACAGTGAATTAAGTCAATATATTTGAAATGGAAATTTCCTCTCAAATTATTGTTATTAATGCTGCTTTCTCATTTATGCCACATTTCATTGTATATATTTAACTGTGAGAGCAAACCCAGATGGAACACAGCCTGCTTCGTTTTCACAGAAATCCAGTGTAATATTACATTTGGTACCCAAATTCAAGCTAATCAAGTTTAATTTACAGTTTCCATGGTGTCAGCTGAGGTCCCAGCGAAGGGCTGTTGAAGGGAAAAATTGGGAGTCATTTGCGAGAGGGAGGCTGACTGAATAGGAGGTGACATCTTGTGTGGCAATGTGTCCGATGTGGCAAATCTACGAAGTCTTCCGGCACGCTTGACGCCCGAGCAAAATAGTGTCGAGTCGGTGACTTACTTATGTAATAACACAGTTTGGAACAAAGACAATTGAGACAAGCCGACTCCGGAATACCACTAAGGAAATGCAAAGACAATGCACGCTTTCAGATTGGCCAAATGTGAATAACAAGTGAAACAACCTCAGAGCTCCGTAATCAAGATGCGTTAACACATCGGCAAAACTGAAATGCTCTGAACAGCGCAGCCTCCATTAAGAATGCTTGTTTGGCTTGAGAGATTGGGCTTGTTAAGGATGCATTTACTGCATTTCATTACACTTTGTTATAAAGTAAGAATACTGTACCAAACTGCATCATCTTAAGTGAACTGTCCTAATCATCCACAGGCAGTTGAACAGGTAAATTGGTATTGTAAGACTGCATTAAGTGAAGCCCAGCGAAGAGGCAGTCTATATTCTTGGGGCTTTGCACCGTGACTGCTGTGACTATGGAGTCCGTGCACTGCTTGTACTAACCTATTAGCAAGAGGTCCAGTCAAGCTACCCAGGCGAAGCCCCCCACACACGCTCTGCTACGATGTAGAGCTAATTTCCCACAATGCGCTGCTCAGTTGCTGGTAATTGAGGTGGAGTGAGAGGGGAGGGCAGGGGAGGGGAGGAAGGAGGTGGAAGAGATCTGGAGGACAAAATGACTCGCCAGAGGAGGAACTTGTCGTAGTATCACTGGTGGTGTATTAACCTCTGGTGAACCTGAGAATGCTGTCATTGCAGGAAATATTAACCTCAGCTAGATCACAGAGCAGGAGGAGTAACCGAAATCCAGCTGAAGATTGGGAGAAAACAGGGATTTCCAAGCACAACGAATGGTGTGGGGTGTTAGGCATTAAAGTGGCAATAAGTTGTGTTTGGCTACTCAGCTGTTGGACAAAGAGAAATGCGGTTAATATGGCTGAGGCAAATAGAATTCAAAGACAGATGCTTGTAATCTGTGCCTGGAAAAGCCTCTGGAAGTAGAGCGATACATAATCAACAGCCGGTAATTTAACCTGGAGGGCCTGAAATGGGATCTCCTGTAACCTAATGTCTAACTGCACTAACGCATTAAGGCTAAGCTTTGACATTTGCTCGGGGAGCCAATGGAAGCCTTTTATAGGTCAGACTAAGGTGTTCACTCATGGAACTAACACGGGTTCCCAGGTGTCAGAGGAAGGGGGGGGCAATCATTCAAGCCAGGGTCTCCAAAGTACCTCCATTACAGTAGCAGGCTGACAGTCTTGCCCATGGGCTTTTCACTTTCACTAGTGTTAATCCTGACTGTGAACATTACAGCAAACAAGCTCTGTATCTGTTTCTCCTTTTATTTTGGACTGCTTTAACTGTGTGAAATGGAGCCGGGGATTGTTTATCACAATTGGACGTTTTGCAAAAAATAAACGGTTAACCCTTTAATAAAATGATTATCTGGCAACCTGTGATGAGTGGAAGATTAAATGAGAACACAAAACTAAAATATTATCACCTTTTTTAACTTGCTAACTTTGCTTATTTGCACATCCAGCGAAACCATTAGCCCTAATTTAAAGTTTTTAATAACAGAGTCAAATATTCACTCTCTGGATATTAGCTCTCGTTTGGCCTCCATTAAATATCAAGGGAAATATCTGGCTCTTTAGCTGGTTGCCAACTAGGTCTGTATGTGTTTGTTGCTGGGCAGGTAGTGTACACTGGGTTTTTGCTGGAAACAGCTGTCTGCTGCAGCTAAAAACAACATTCACATCACATTTATTAAGCTGATGCTTTTATCCAAAGTGACTTACGATAAGTGCCTTCAACCATGTGGATACAACCCAAAAAGTACAAGAATCACTCCTGTCTGATGCAAGGACTAATGGAGACACATTGTCTAAATTACCTTAAACCTAGTTTGGCATTCCTGCACTGCGATTTCTTGTTGCAGAACATATACACCAATATAGATATAGTACATCTGCAATAAGATATTTTGTCCACTACACTGCCACAACAAGAAACAACTTCTCAAATTACACACAGTGAGTTTATCCATTACTATTATTAAAAAATACTGATTATGGCCTCAGACAAAACCCCGTGCCAACCTTATATAGGTATTCATGCATAAATTTTGGCATTTTTTATGGAAGCCTTGTTGCATCGCCATTAAGAGTTATGAGCGACGTTATTTGTATATTTATTGACATTTTCCAACTGAGAAGCTGTTGAGAAGTGATGGTGTCGTTGCATCACCATCATATCACTAGTATGTCTCTAGCCCTCGTTAGTCACAGATTTCACTCTTAATTAGCGCGACATTTGACACAACAGAAAAATGGAATCTTGGAATCTCTCCTCATTAAAATGCTGCACATTCAGATTGGATTTTTTTTGTTGTTGTCACATAAAAACTCAAATAACTGTCTTTTTTTTTGGTCTGTAAAATAATTTGACATTGAGTATTATTATACTGTGTAGATTTCATTACAGGTGTGCTCAAGTTTTTTTTTTTTTTTCCCTTTCTCTCGTGCGGAAATGGCGCCGGGCTAATCATGATATACCTGAATCGGGCGAAGCAACATTTGGGAGGTTCAGCTGCTGTCAAGGTGAAAAGCTTTTTCCATTCAGATCTTGGCAACACCTCACGCTTGCTTTCCCACCGGGCCAGCTCCATTATACTAACACCGTGGCTGCTCCGGACAGTAATGGCACAAATACAGTTTGATTAGAGACCAGTGAGATATGACCATTTTAAATTAATGAGTGTGCACAGTCGGGGCAGGAAGCGTTGGTCCTGGTGGCTCTGCAGTGCTAATTCAGGCAAGGCTGACTCAAGTCGGCCGAGGCAGCCAGACAGCCGGGCAGAACTGTTTGTTTTATGCTGTTTATTGAAATGAGTTATTAATCCTCCCCCTCGCTTCGCGGGGCTTGGATGGGGTTTAGCAGAGCGGGGATGTAAATGTGATTGCTTCGCCGCAGGTTGGGCGCTCATCGATGCCCTGTGTCGGCGACAGGTTGACCTACAGTTGGTGTAAATACAAAATTACGTTTTATACAAAACACAAAGGTCTGCGAGGGTTACGACAAGCATGAAAGAGAGAGTTGGTCATATCTGAGCCAAGGAATAAGTCTAAATGTGGGTTTTTGTGGGGAGCATATTGGCCCTCGGGGAGATGATTATGAGGCCCGCGCAGTTTAAGTGGTAACAAGGCAGTATTGCATCTGTTGAGAGGTAGACATTACACTCGCTGTGGTAAAACTGGGTGGAAGACATAAAGGTCAGACGTAAGTGGAAAGTAGGGCGCAGCCGAATTGCCTCCTCTTTCAGGAGAATAGCCTGTGTATTGTAGAAATGGTTCACTGGGAATTTTGATCCACTGGTAATAAGCCTCGCAAGGCTTTCTTCTTCAAGTCACCCCCCCCCCCATCTCTCTCTCTCTCTCTCTCTCCCTGGCTCTTTCTTCTCTCTCTCCTTCGCTTTTCCACATGATATCGCAACCCCCACATCTCTTTTTATAAACCTTGTCCTTTTCATCCTGCTTTCTCACATTTGTCTCCACTCTTCAAACCCTTAGAGCGAACATTTCTCCTTATGTTCCCCATTTGCATCACGATCCACCCGAGCAATGGGCTGCAGAGAGAGAAGGCATTTAATTTAGTCTCCCTGCACATCCAGGTTCCCGACTTCCTTTCTGGGCATCCTACTGTCTCGCTGCTCGTTTGCCGTCAGCCTAATTGCCTTCTCAATACTTGTCACCCCTGCTGTGCCAAATCTAGTCTATCTGCATACCGTCTGACTGTCTGTCTCAGTAGCTGCTATTTCCTAATTACAAATGTCCGTGCCTGTGTGAGGGTCCCTTGGCCCATGCGGCATGACTTTCTGGTTGCCTCTTAAGGATGTGGTTTGGTCCCTCTCCCGGTTGCATTGCCTCTGCCAGAGCAAACTGAATTTCTCCTGTGCCACCAGCAGTGAACCCTGTTATCTGTAAGGCATCATCCATTTTAATTTACCGTTGAAATAAAATACAATTATCATCCAAGATTTCTAGTGTATTTATCACTAGTCATAACACACTACATTTTTTTTCTATTTCCTAAAATACAAAAAAATGACTCTGTAATAATGCTAAATTAAATGAACCTATCGTGGTGATTTCAATTCTTTTTTAAATGTGCTGAAGGATAAAGAATTCCTTCATGATTTCAATTTAAGCACCACTGGATTATCTGAAAAAAAGATTGCTACAAACTGGGCAGTTTCTGTGTTGCTTAGCTTTTTGAGCTCTCTCCAGGAGGGCTGAATGATATGCAGAAAAAAAATTACATTGCCATTGTTTTGACAAATGTTGTGAATTCAGAGGTTGCAGGATAGACGTTTTTTTTTTTATTACATTTTTACAGGAAATGTGTGATTCTGCACCACATAAGCATGTTCCCTTACATCTGGAGAGTATGATGCTAGGGTATCTCTACAATTCTTCAATCATAACTTATATCTTTATCAAAAAATTGCAGCAGCTGCAAATTGGATATTGCACTTGGCCTGCGATTGCAGTGATAGTTTGATTAATTGTTCATCTCTACTTTTCAGGGTTAATTATTGCTTATAATGTGAAAGCAAGGGAGAGAACATGAGAGAGGATGTTTGAACACTGTCCAATGGATGACGGTGAACATTTAGTGCAGTCGTAACGCAACCAGTCCACTTCCTATAGACATTCTGGGTATGCCCCTCGGAGGGTGGGTGCCTCTGGAAGTCTTTACTGTCCCTCCCCCTGCCCTTCACCTCATTGATTTACTATTATACTTTCTCTAAGGTAAGGGAGAGTCCATTAAAGAGAACCTTCTATGCAGTGTGTATGCATAATGAAGCTTCCTGTATGCATGTGTGTCTTGAGTGCGGGAAGAGATGGAATCCATGAATGGCCATGAATCAGCGGCAAGTCGACTGTTAATGTAAAATCAATGTTCCAAATTAACCACAGGACCCTCCCCCCAATCTCCCACCCGGCCGTCTCTGGTTTTTCAGCCCCTTTCTGAATAAGACATGCCCTTGGGCTGAGTGAGGGGGAACACACATGCCGCACTATCGAACACTACAGCACGCCCACCTGCACACACACACACACCCGCATGCACGCATTTGCAGACGCGAGCATTTAGCCGACAGCCTCCTCGGAGAGAACATAAAAAGCCAAACATGCCCGAGCTCATTGGCATAATGCATGCATAACACGCCACACAGAGGAAGAGCACAGCTAGGTCCCCTTGTCTAATTCGCATTGTGCTGCATCTATTAAAATTAAGCCCAGGTATCCAGCTTAAGGCTGCCGCTGGTGAGGTCAAAGGCGTGGCGAACATTCCAACACTCATTTCTCCACCGACACAATCGCGCTCACTCTTGACAAAAATCTGCATAATGTTCCATGTATAGCTGCTAGCCAGAATGAAAGAGGGAGGTGTGAGAAGAGAGGGGCAGGGTGTGTGGGTGTTTGGGGGGCTGGGTGGGGTGGGGGGGCGACGGAGCCGGCGGCGTATCCCTCAAAGTCAGAGCCAAATTGAATCTGCAGGTGCAAATGTGGCATGTGTGCTGCCTCTAAGATGCGCAGCTATCTATATTTATATGAATAATATATGGCTGGTCAAGGGGCCACAAGCCTGCAGGGAATACGTTCCTTCAGCAGACGGAATCAATCATTATATGCCACTGAAATGCATTTATCGCTGGCTTGGACCTCTTTATTATGATTTCATGGGGTCTGATATGGGCTTTTCTCTTTCTGTTTTCACTCCCTGCTACTCCTCCTCGGCTAAAACAGATGAAAGATATGATGCTTTCAAATAAAATGATGGCTTTGTGTCTAGTCAAAGGCTTCGCAGCACAATGGCTGATTTGGAGACAGTAATTGTTCAGGGTTTTTTTTTTTACGTGTGTATGTGTACACAGAAGCATCCGTCTATGTAAACATGCATGCATATTTCTGTGCATGACTCACTGCAGCTTCATCAATGCGTGAGCATTTGGTTGGGTCTCATGATGCAGCATCCTCCGAGCTTTTCATTAGTGCACTGAAGGCCTATATGTATCAATCTGAGAGCAGAACAGATGGACGGCACAGCAGTAGCCCTTAGATGTCCTCCTTCTTCTCTGCTCATGTTTGAAACTGCAATATGGGCATATGTCCCTATCATGTCCAGCTCTGATATGAATCTGCAGAATGGCGTACTAATTAGTGGGCAATTGCTTTGATTTTTTTTTTGTTTTGTTTCTGCATCGGTCTTTTGTTTGTGTGTGTGTGTGTGTGTGTGTGTCTGTCTGTCTGGAATACCTGACATTCATCTATTATACATGATCTTTTTTTTTTTTTGGCACAGCTTTTGTGAGAGCAACAAAGTCCCTGCGCTCTAAAAACATTATCCACATATTCTAGAAATGCATGCTAGCTAAATACCTGAAATGCTAATGAAAAAAGCAAATGTCATTGGCCACAAAGGAAGTGTCACGTCCCACTTCTGACCTTTTGATATGGACTGAAAACACCAAAATGTCACAGATGTTGCTATCAAACCATGTTTTTTTGTTTGTTTTTTTCTTTTGGTGGGGGGGGTTGTGTCTTTTTGCATAATTTGGGTCTACCAATGTCTGTCCACCAGACCTGAGACCCTAAACATGCCTACCACTACCACCCTTCCCCAATATTCCTTTTGCCCTCTGTCTGTGCTTATTCCATTTTAATGGGTGCCTGTGTTTGTTTGGGAACGCGATGCTATCAGAGAGCCTATGCTTGGGTGCACAGGCTGATCCCCTGCAGCCGTCTTGTGAATATGTTTACATGCATTTCACTCAGGAGCCGCCGATAGATCCCGGGGCATCTTGTTACCACCATTATGGGTCGGGGAGGGGGGTATCTCAAGATACGTGTGATTTTGATGGCGCAATGATAACAGCCCTTCCAAACTGCACTCTGAGGCGGCGGCGGCATTTGACACCCACACATCCTCTCACCTCACAGGAACCTGCTGCCCTCTGCCTATAGAGAAATTAATATGGAACACCCACACTGTGCTGCCTATCATGCTCTCCAAGCTTCCTCAAGGCCACTGCAGGCACAATACCTTCTCCACCCCCCACCCCCTTAACAACACCGCCACACACGAACACACACACGGCTCCTTACTGTTTCACACGCAGATCAATAGGCAATTCGCAAAGCCACTCACTTTAAGCGTATGACTTAGTGTGGACATGTAATATTGATTTGTTTTGAACAAATGTGCCCAAATTAATAAGGCAACCCATTAAAGCTTTGCTTCCCTGTTTTCATCAGCTATAAGAGGGGAACTGCAACATGGCTACGGTGCTATGAGACAAGCATATACTCAGCAGTGGGCCCCCTACAAACTGTTTTGGGACTATATTTTGCATGACGTGCAGTCACAACCGCTGCCGCTCGGCACTCGTAGGAACACCCATCGTGAATACTTGCTGTCAAAGACGACTTGTGAAAAGCTGGTGGCCAATAAAGGCTACAAATTGCCTCGGCTCGATCAGCAGGTAGTCACATAATGCGTGGTGGGAACACAATACAGTGTGTGTGGGCCGAGGTTTTCTCGGTGTGGCAGGGTGTCTTGATTTGAGGGCACGGTGGCTCTCATGTGGCATTTGACTGTGTGTTTCACATCGAGCAGCTGCTTCGGGTGACTCATTCGCACCGTGGAGGCCAAAATCTATTGTATCCATCACAGGGAACAAGCACACAGACACACACACACAGATAGAGCGAGAGAGAGAGGGAGAACGCGTCTGCATGGCCGATTACAGCAATCATATCCAGCAGCCCCCTTGGTGAAAATCACATTTGTCATTATCGCCCATTATCTGTTTATCTGCCTTTGAAATATTCATGAGTAATACATCTGCTGGATGGCATACATTCTGGACAGAGGAGAGGGAGTGAGAGATAAAATGGGAGGAGGAGGGGGGTGAAAAAGAGGGAGAGAGACGCCCCAATGCAGTTAAAGGATTAGTGAATGCCTTCTCTCTCTCTCTCTCTCTCTCTCTCTCTCCCTCTGTGTGTGTGTGTGTGTGTCCAGTCGATGCCTGGATGTGTGGGTGTGCGGGCACAAGCAAGTGAAGTGATGATGGTGAACGCGCTCGGAGCGGCGGTGTGTGTGTGTGTGTGTGCGTTAATTCCGCAAAAGCCCCGGACGCAGCGCGCAGAGGTGGCGGTGATGGCTAAAGATGGCACCGTTAGAGAGTGTGTGTGCTTTTTTTTTTTTCCTCGGAGTGTGTGCAACGTGCCGTACTTTGGTGGAACGGTTGCAACAGGAAGGTTTGAAGGAGAGGATGGGGGGGGCGGGGGGGTAGGCACGGAGGATAGGGAGGGGGGGCACTATTCTGTGGATTTCTTCGAGACGTGTCTGGTGTGCGCTCACTAAGCATGGACCCGGAGACATGAAAGTGCCAGTCCATCACTCACTCAGACACACACACACACACACACACGCACACGCTTTTTAGCCCCCAAACGGAGCGCATCACAAACCCGCTCCGGTTCAGGCGCATCCTGCATGGTTGCGCAAAAAGCGCGTCTCCCCGTCAGGCGCGGGTTCGAGGCCACTCATCGGCATAAATATCCCGCATTATTTCCCCCCTTCATTTCTGCAAGCAAGCAGCGGTTATTGGAGTCTGAGAAGGAGAAATGATGGTGCGTCCCTCCAATCCCAGCGCCATATGTGTGGTAAATGGTCGCTGAATTCGGGCGTTTTTCATTAACTTGGGGGGGAAATGCGCTGCGCAGACGGGCTGTATGTGTGAAATGACAGAGAGAGATGTAGCTCCGGAAACTTACCTGATTTAAGCATGATAGCCCTCGAAGAAGCGTGTGTTTTTTTTTCTTTCTTTCTATATTCCCATCAAGTGCGCCGCTCCGGTGACGAGAGAGAGCCCCGGCGCGCAAACATGGAGCCAGTCAACAATGTGGACTCTTCTTCTTCTTTTTCCTATTTCTTCTCTATCTTTTTTTTTCTTTCAAGCAGCTGATGAGAAATCAGTTCTGGCCTCTCCTCCGCGGCAAAAATAAGCGCGCAGCTTCGGCCCAATGTGCGCACACGGAGCGGACAAGTCCAAAAAACGCAGGTTGTTGAGCGCGGAGCGGACACTCATGTGTTCCCGGTGCCCTTCCCTTCCTTTCCTGTCTTCACAGCGGCTGGCGAGGGCGCCTCTCTCTCTCTCTCTCTCTCTCTCTCTCTCTTNNNCTCTCTCTCTCTTTTCCTCTCTCTCTCCCTCCTTCCACCGAGTGTCAGGCGGACCACATAGATGCGCCGCTGTCTCCTCAGCAGTCATTAATATCAGAGCAAAGCCCGGCTCTCTCTCCGGAGAGCAGCCAATGGCGTCGCAGAAGCGGCCGAGGTGCGCGCAGCCTCCGCGCTCCGGTTGGCTGAGAGGAGCCGTCAGTCACGTGCCCCCGGCAGCCTGCGCTCATCCGTGTCTGCCTCTGCGTGGAGGTGAGGCACGCTGCAAAAAGTGTCCGTGTTTTACACCCGAGCTGCGAAGAGCCTTCAAAGAAGAAACAAAACCAAAATAAATACATAAAATAACGTGGGCGAGACAGGAGGTGTTCAGTGGTTCTTTGGAAATCTTTTGTAGATAAAGAAATGAGACCCACCCATAATGAAGGTGGGTTCACACGCTGTGACAAAACGTTTAAAAGAGGCTAAGGACTGGTGGTGGAAAAAGTGAACAGATCCTTAATTAAAGGGAGCAATACCACACTAAAAATATCTGAATATCAGCAAGTAAGTCATTAGATGAAAAACATTAACCAGTGTTACTATCTGAATGTGCTTTCAGAATCAAATAAAATATAATACTATAATTGGCACTGTCAAATCCTACTATATAGGCTTATTATATATTATATTTAGTGTGGAGGCAACATTTTACTGTTGTAGTTGGTGGAGAGGACCTAAGTGGGGCTAATTTTAACAGTTTGTACAATATGGATTTCTATTCATCTATTTAGATCATTTGTTTAAATTTTAATTTGTCAAGTAACTATTAACGGTCAGGTAACTATAATGGA
>JAOXYL010000002.1:11609301-11630094 GCA_028564955.1 Terapon puta
GAATCCTTTTCAAAGACCTTTTCTTACCAAACACGCCCTCCTCCGCACAGTGATCGGGTACAGCTTTTTGGTAAATATTTGATAGTGTGGCCTTGTGTCTTTGAGACATGGGAAACGTCCGCAAGGAGTTGTTTTTAGGTCAGTTCCAAGACCGTTCTTCCTCCTCTTCTTCCTCCTCTTCTTCGTCTTCCTCTTCTTCCTCCTTGCTTACTCCCAGTGTAAACTGCGAAGGACAGGATGTGATAGGCGGAGGAGATTTGTTTGAAATTTGCCCCAGTTCAGAGAAAAAGGCATCAGGCGTGTGTGCATGTGTGTGTGTGTGTGTGTGTGTGCGCGCGCGGGTGTGTGTGCGGGTGTAAGTGTGTCAAGAGATAACGGAGGAGGCCCCCTGCCTCTTGCTTTCCTCCCACAGGGTACACAAGCGATTCGGGGCTTTCATCCGTGTTAAACAATGTGCCACCTTCTGTGAGGGAGCAGGGAAGTGGAGATAACCCTGGGACAACTCGAGAAATGGTGTTTGTTGATTTGGATTCAGGAGTAAACATATGAGAAAATCCTGTCCAACATTGCGGTGTGGCAGCCTATACTGTATCAGCTTGTATCCCGTATAAACAATTGATCATACACCTTCAAATATCAGATGTGTATGTCTTGAAAATACCAATTAAAACGCAGCTGTATCATCTTGAGGTTTAAATCCTAGATCAAATATTAGAAATAATTTCCATGAATGCATCAGAGTGTGTGCAAATTAGGCAGCATTTTATTTTGAAGGAGCAGCACTTTTTATGAGCTGACCATTAAAATTCATACATGCAGTGTTTGCTGGAAACCGTCGTCTCCGCGTGATGACTTAACACTTGTTGACAACATTTTCATTCAGCGATATCATCAAACCTGTTCTGCGTGTTAATGGCACACTCCTGCCGCCACTAAGTAGTCACACCGCCCACAGACTTCAAAGTAATCGTGAGAGAGAGAGAGAGAGAGAGAGAAAGAGTGTGTGTGTGTGTGTGGGGATTGGGGGGAACCAGTTGGCGCCATCAGTGAGGGGTCACGGGGGACCCAGTTAATGGGAAATCGTTATGTAAATCCAATCTAATTAAAATTAGAACTGCACTCGTCAAGTTAAAGGTATGGATGGGGAGAAGGGATGTTAAATCATATTATTACTGTGCCTCATTTGCATAACCTAATTCACCATCATGCAGCATTTCTCTTCACACTCATATCTGGTCGCATCTCTGAATAATTCCAAACAAATAACCAAGCTGTGTTATTGGGCTCGGATAGAGCGGCGAGTTATTAGATGGAGACCCGTCTCAACTTGGAGTTTCCAAAGTAAACTCCCACTTTTTTTCTTTTTTTCTTTTTTTTCTTTTTACCCTTTTACAGCTTCATCCAAGATCCAGAGTGTCCCCTGATAATGTGCGGCATCGGAGCGAGGCCTTTAGTCGCACCCGGCGACGCGTCAAATCTCCCTTCAAATTTACCTCCGAGTAAGGATTAGCCTAATAGCTCGTATGCATGAGAGCCAAGCTGAGGGCCTTTAGTTTTAACGCCGTGATTGCTGAGTCGCTGTCATCTGATTAGGAGGCTTAACTCCTTCACTCTGATACACGGCAGCGCCGAGCCCATGTGGGTGTAATGTACAGTGCATATATGTGCGTGAGACTTTTTTTTAATTTAATCTGTTTCAGTGTCATGCTCTCATGCTTCTCCAGCCCACTTGGGATTACCATGTATGTGCATATTATACTGCAGTTTGGACTCTTGACTTTGGATGTATTTCTAATTTCTAATAATTTGGCATTTTGTCTGGCATTTTCATCTTTATTAAACATAGAGACAGATGGGAGGAGAGGAGGGACAAAGTTGGATTTAAGCATCTCCACAGTGATTCATTGAGATGCTCCATGAAATCTAGATATCTGCAAGTGGCTCTAGATGTGCATGTGACCAGGAGAATAAAAAAAAAGTGGAGCTGAAGTTGAATAAATCTGTTTTTTTTCTTCAATGATATCAGGAATATATATAAAACGAGTGCTGTGATACTGGCAAGGCGATCGAGATTGAATCATGTCACAAAAGGACAAGCAAAACACAAGAGGTGCCGCTCACTGAGCAAACACGAAACTCAAAAATAGGATGTATAGAAGCCGATCCTTCTCTCGAGGTCACTGTCACTATAGCAGGAGAGCTTCTTCTCTTTTTTTTTTTTGCTTTTAATCTAAAATGTCTGCCAGTTTCACCTGAATTTTTTTCATTTCACAGCAGAAAATGACAAGAAGCTAATTCAACTGTGCAGTTTCGTTAACTGTTGATAAAAATTCAATCAATTTACGAGTTGGGTTTTTGCATTTGAACGAGGGCACAGCAGAAAAAGTTTGAATTAGTCTGTTGAACTAAGGACAAAGGACTATCCTGGAATATACAGTATTACAGCTACTCATTATCTACCCAACCCCAGGATTTACATATTCAGTCAGTCACATATGAGGTTTCAGAAAAGGTGGAGAAGGAAAAGTTATTTTTCTTGGAGTACACTGATGTTCTCGTCCCCTATGTTTGATTGGTCAATATTGAATTTTAGCACTGTGTATTGCATAGGCATTACAATAATATTGGATGTTTTTAATGTTGAAATAGTTTTTCATAAGTTGTGTGCCTCACCTCAATCTACTTTGGAAAATGGATTTCAACAACAGGGAAAAGAAAACCACATATCATGGATACTTATCAGAGGTCCCCCAAAAGAATATTCTGATAGTGGATTCCTTTGATGCGTATTTAAATGCGCTTTTAGATTCCTTGAAGTGGAGAAAGTCACATTTGTGTCTGATTGCTTTCACTGATTTGATGTCGCCGCATCTAAATCCATAAAGTGGCTTAATAGGCTTCTGAGGAGTGGGACCATTTCAGCTTCCTTTGAACTCCCAAACACCTGCAGCATAAGTGCAGTGTGTACGTGTGGTCTCACACTTTTTTTTTTTTTTTACAGGCTTCCACCTCAGTCAGTTGAAATCCCGCTGATCTATAAAGCGGCGCATGCTGTTCAACAACATCTTTACAAGAGTGTGTTTGCGCAAAGCCGAGCCAATGTGCTTATGCCACCTATAAACACGCACAGATCCTCTACAGGGTCGGCCAATAAAGTTCAATCAGCACGTTGTAGCATACCATCAAGCAGCGACTTCTAAAACATAAAATTTTACCTCGGCTCGAAGAAATGAAAATATTAGTACTTTAAATGGATTTAATTTGTGTTTGCTTGTACATTGATATGTAAATATACCATTTGTCGAACCACGGCTTTATGGGTTTTTGTCTATTTGTGGGCATGTGTGTGACTGTATATGTATACAACTGCTGGCATTATTTCATTTGTGTGTGTGTGTGTGTGTGTGTGAGACTTGGCATGTGTGTGAGGAGCGTCTACAGGGGCCTGTTCAGCTCATGCAGAACAGCTCTGTGGGACAGTATCAGGTTACCTTGCATCACTGCGCACAGACAGCTGCAGAACAGTTATTTTTGATCATGGAACAAAGCGCGGTGCAGATTCCTACCTCAGCAAATCTTTTGTGTGTCCACGCACAATAGGTGTCCGCAAGTAGCGCGCGCGTACGTCGGTACGACCGTGCACGCGGTCGCCGAGCGTCGTCTCAAGCCCATCCGCCATTGTGCGTTGTATTTTGGGGGGCGACGGCGTGTCCCCGTCTCCTCTGATGTGTGTTTGCGTTCAGACAACAAGGTCGGCTTGACTCAGACAGACGGGCCAGAGATCTCCTGATGCCACGTTTTTAATTTTTTTTTTCTCCACCCAAGGCCGCCCACACCTTCGGCAGCTGCCCGTACCCCCACAGTGAACTAATATCCACCTGTGATTAACCTCACATTACCGAACCCAACGTGTTATCGTCTGGAATTCAGAGCCTTTAGGCTGCACTGACTCACAGTGTAGCCTCATAAAACGCACCATTAAACAATTATGAGGCTTTATGACTGCACCACCTGATCATGAGCACATCCGCAGCCAGTGTTGTCTTTGGGGGTGGGCAGAAGGGGGGTCGGGCGGGTTTCATTGGGGATGCGGAGCGGGCTGATTACCGTGCCAAAATTATTGACCTTTAATCTCTCCGGCTCCCAGACGCGTTTTTATGTGGGAACAATGAGACACACGAAAGAGCTGGATATTGTCCAAATAAGAACAGCCTGCGTAGTTTGCCCGACGAGTCATACTGAATGACACACAGAGATACTTAAGTCTCTGCGGGGGCTTGAAAGTGTGACCTTCAAATTTGTGACATGCCGCAAAGCCTCAGTTGCATTCACTTCTTTGTAGAAAAACATTTTGTTCGTGTCTCTTGTTATTTTGTATTCAGCTTTTTTTTCCCCTCTCTGTGCTGATGTATGCACTTTGCCGCGTGGAGCCACACTCAAATTAAAGTTCAGATGTTTCGAACGACCCGAAGCTGAGCTGACCCCTGCGAGTCTGGGTCGGCGGCTGAAGGATATTGCTTGCACTGCAATTAAAGAGGTGCTGCTGTAAATGAAAATTGCATTCCTAAAAATAGCTGCAATAACACATTAGCATCATATTGAAACAAAAGAAAATCCAGGTCATATGTCAGGCTTTATGTGCATGTTCTTTATTTTTAATAATTGTACTACTGTAATCTGTAACATTAGCAATATAGTCTATACATTGACATTTTGACATTTTTGAAGTAACATAATTTTTACATTTTTAGATGACATTTTTCAAAAATAAGACAAACAAAAACCCAAAAGTACAAAACATTTTGCCCATAACATTAGCTTAAATCACAAAACAACATTGGTTTACTTAGCCTGATCGTAAATATAGGTGTTACTTTAATTCATGCAGATTTAGTGACAAATATTCAAAGGCGTGGACGTTACTTTCAAATTACATTTTCCTCGTTTATACTAAAAATTGATTTATTAAATTGTGTTAATCGTTCGTGAGCAAATCAGTTCTTTTAGCTGAATGAGGTGTTTAGTTTGAAAGTAGCCAGCTAGTTGTTACTACACAGTGGGAGATACTTCACACACTAACTTTTCACAAATAGCAAACGTTTAAATAGCCAACTAAGTTATCCGCTGTTTCCCTGAGTACAGTTCGGCATCTGTCCGTTAATCAATCACCCAGACCTGTAATCTTCCCTCTCTCTGTGGTCGATTTCACAATTTAACACTTTTCCCAGGCAGAACTGCCTCTCACAAGTAAGTTATGGGGTAATGAAGTGTTATTAGACCCGATACAATTATTCTTGGAGAGTTTTGTTTTCATGTTTCAAGTGGTTTTGTAAGAATAAAAGATGAATACAATTTGGCTGTTATTGTTCAGAGTTAATTGTCTAGTGGATGTCTCTTGCATGTATGAGTGACGATGAATACAAATAGGTCATGTCGTCGCCGTTCCTGCCTGATTGCTTTTATGTGTGCGCGTGCGTGCGTGCGCGTGAGTATATATTTTATGTGTGCGCGTGGCTGGTGTTCGCGGCGCCCCTCTCAGTCTTCCTGGAGGTCACAGCTCATATCCTCCCTCATATTTTAAGCGAGAAATTCTCCCAATAAAGCTGCATTTTATTGGTGTCAGATCGTTTGCCTGTAAAATGGTGCATTGACTTCATTCCCCTCCTGTCCTTCTGATTCTTATTCATTTGCAACCCAAGATGCTCCTGCGCGTGTGTGTAGGTGTGTGTGTGTGTGTAGGTGGATGTGAGTGTCTGTATTTGTGTGAAAAAGAGAAAAATAGCTCCTGTCAAGATGCTCCGTGTAATGTATTGTAACCTTCTAACAAGATGGCCACATCCTGGTCCGTGACATTGTGACATACAGTACACAGTTTATGTGTTTGCGTGGGTGTGTGTGTGAGTCTGTGTCTGTGTGTTTGTGACTGTGTTTCAGCTCAGGGGAGCTAATAAGGCCACTAGAACCAGCAGAACGATGTGTCACAATGAAGGTCACAAGTTCAGTCCCTGCGTGTAATGTCACACTGGTGACATTAAGGCGGACGGCCTCTTTACTCAGCTGCCTCGTGCCGGTCTTTGGTACAGCAGACACCGCAGCTGGAACACTATTATGTTCTCTAAGCCTCAATTACAGCATGAAATCTTATCTCCTCCGAGTTAATGTTCTCCTTCAAAACATCTGAAGGGCAATCTGCCGCACAAGTAGGAAAGACGGAGAGGAAATCACAGAATGGGCAAATCAAAAGATCTTTTTTCAAAACTTCTTCACCTTCGTTTTTTTTTTGTTTGCACCACACACATGATTTCATCCAAGGACCCTATTAACCCGGGGGATGAACTTTTATCCGCCTCTCAGGTACCCTCATCTCTGCATGTGATGAGGGAGACGGGGTCAGCTGTTTTTATCCCGAGCCGGGACCGCGGGTACCTTGTCGAGCCGGTCCCAGGAGAGGTGGCTGTAATAGCATTTTCTGTAGAAATCATAGGACAAGATACAGTCGGGCACAGGGTCAGCGCGTGGGAGGGGAGACCGGTGTGGCCGTGAGAGCCTAACACAATTAGATCCTGATAATGGGTGCTGCCTCGGCAAGGGGCTCCTTCAATCAATGTGATGTATGTTGAATCAGCGCTGCTTGTAACCGTTTACATGTCACAATATTGGCTCGGTGCACACGTGAGGATCAGCGCTATGTCACATAGGCACTAATGAAAAAAAATCATTGCATTGATCGTTGCGTTGTTTTGCAATTGCGCGCTAGCAAATCAGCCAATATAACGTGATAACGCACAATAATGTTAATATGCGGCCCATTATCGCATTTGTTGCAACTTTAATCCTTACTGAAAATGTACAATCACAACACAGTTTAAAAATACATAATCAGATGATATGATCTTATAAAACCTGCCATATGGTGTAACGTGCCACAGCTGTGAATGTAGGCCAGCCAATTGCTTATCGCGCCGCGTTGGTCCTCCTCATCGGGAAATCTGAACAAGGGCGACCTGTGCGAGGGGGTGATTGTCTGCCTGTCACACCGCCGTGCATCTCAATCAGTCATCTCCTTAATAATGTCCCCGTTATTGATCGCAGTTGGGAAACGATCCGCTCGCTCCTGACGTGTTTGTTTGTCGTCCCCCCGCCTTGACACGGGCCATGTAAGAACAATTATTGGCCTTGATTTGTTATTTTTTGCTCGCGGTGATGCCTCTTTTGTCAGCCGGCTCGTCGAGGCTATTTAATCCCCAAGCACCTTGAATTATGAGAGCTGCTTTAATGATTTTGCGCATGTGTGCCTCTGACCGTTTTGTGTTCATTTCTTAATTGGTGTTCTTACAGTCAATTGCCAATAATAACCTGAAGTAATGTCTCAGTTTGAAAATAAAGATGCGGTCTCGGTTCTCAAGAGGTTTTCGAAAAGGTAAATTCAACAAAAAAAGTGAAATGGTGTGTGTGTGTATGTGTGTGTGTGTGTGTGTGTGTGCGTGTATAGCAGTGGTTACAGCTTCATGAGGTTGTACTAAAGCACCGCGCGCAGTGCTTTAAGCTAACAACATGCTAACAGCGTGCAAAATGATAATGCTAACACACCAACATTTACCCGGTTTACTGTGTTAGCATGCTAACATTTGCTAATTAGCGCTAAATACATGTTGATGCAAATGCCTTTAGTTGTGTAGGTATTTTGACATAAACAAAGTCCAAATTATTATTAGCACAGTTATTATCAGTGTCTTTTTTTTCTGCGTTAATGTTGTAACTGTAAAGATTTTTATTTCAGTGTCTTTCACGTTGCCTCATGTGAGGTGCGATTTGGGCCGCAGCTTCCCAAAGAACTTTTTATGACTGAAGCCTCCAGATGAAGCTAATTAATAGGGACATAATGCACGATTATGCGTTGAATTTTAAAATGCCGCTTTGGTAGCAGGGTGGTGAAGCGTATGCATATACTTCTATGACATGCCATACAGCGCAACTTTTAATATTTACATTAAAACAATTGCCTACAAATAAGGTGTTCAATAAAGGATTTGATGCAGTTAGGCAAAACAGAAATGATGACAGCAGACCATAAAGTAAAGAAATGTAACACGACGCAACTACTCAAACCACTGACTAAGCTTTCTTTCACTTGAGCCATTTGAACCATGTCTTTGTTGTACAGGAGCATTTCGTCTTTAAATGGCTGACGAGGAAAGTCAGAGACAGTGTGAAGCTGCTCTGTGTGTGTGTGTGTGTGCGCACACATCCCCAACAAGCAGGTCTGGCAATAGGCACTGACACACTGCCAACTGTTTAGAGGTTGGGGTATAAAGAGATCCTCGCAGCGACTTAAGTCCAGGGGGATTTCTGCTCGCAATTATCTGCGCCGTTGTGACAGTTCCACGCTGTGAGGAAAATAAAAAAATATCGCCGCCCGGATTCAGATGCCTGTTCGGAGTGCATTATCCGTTCATATCCAAATAACCTATCTGTACTGGGTGAGATCCCTGCAGGCTATCACTGAAGGGTAATCCACTCAGCAGCCTCCGGTATCATGAGTCTAATGGAGGCCTGCACATTGGAATTCAAGTGCTAAACACGGCGCGCAGAGTGAATAGCGTTCACTTGTCTTCGCTATGCACTATAAACTTAATACATGGTTAATCGACGTGGCAAGCTGCTAAAAAGAGCCGAGGCCTCGCTGGTTGCCGAGCGGGGAAGTCAAGATTGCAGAGGCAGTGATAAAGGAGGGAGTAAGTGCTCTCAACCTTTCTGCTCGGTGGCTGTAGGTATAGAGCAGCTGCAGCAAGTACAGGGAAAAGAGATATCCTGCATTTGATAAAAGTGCACACCTGAATTATTCTGGGGGGAAATTGGTGTATCCCATATCATGCTCATCCAGCACCATAAAGTATGTCACAGCTTCTGTATATTATGTGTTTGATTTGTTTGCCTTCTTTTCCCAGTTCTAATTAGCTGAAACTGGTGTGGTCTATTTTGTGATATTTCAATACTCTGCATACTCTTCCATCTTTTCTCATTGGTTGAAATTAAATCCAAGCCTTTTTAAACCACTATAATCAATATCTTATATTGATTATGGGTCAAATTATTGTATGTGAAAGTTTTGTTTTTTGATTATTAGTCTTAGTTACTAGTCTTACCTACCTTGTTTGTTTTCTGAAGTAAAAAGGTAGACAGCTGCATTTCTCTCCATGTTAGCTGGATGTGTAAATGCTGTAAAATACTGGTTAGCGGTTAGGTTAGCTGTAATCTAGTTTACCGAATCAACTTTAAAGGTGATAAACAGTACCTCCAAATTGGCTTAGAAAAAGGTTAATGTAGGTAGATAACAAGTAATTTGGATCAGAATAATGTTTTATCAGCACTGGTATTTTATTGGTATTTTATTTATTTTTTTACCTAAATTTCTAATTTTAGCTGTTTTTTTCCCCCAACAGTAGCTATGCATACTGACTAAGGTTGAGCATCACCAAAGGTATACATAGTATATGTGTGCACCCTGCCCATACTGTAGGCTCACAGGCAATTGAATTCTTGCAGCAATCTGTCTTGTGTCATTGTCGGCCTGCTGTGGTTTCTGCATTGTTCTCTGCAGAATACTGCGTTTGTTTTCGTGATTTGTCATCGCTGTCACTCAACTGTCAAATATTATTTCACGCGACCAAGAACCATTGACCGAGACTGAACAGCCACCCCATTAACTCGTGGCGGGTCCCTGTGTGTATTGTGTTCCTCCATTTTAAATCCCCTTTGTCCAACCGTGGTTTAGAATAAGCTTATATGTGGATAAATTCTGTCTCCAATATCAAACGGTTTCTTCCCGCAACTGTTCCCACATGTTTCTCAGACAAACAGCACCTCTTGCTCTGCTGTATACTTTTCTTTCTAAAAATCCACTTTAAAAGACATCCTGCCACCTGTCTAGTCGATGGCTGAGTGAAATTTTAAAGCCGCTGCTTTTACATGCCATTTGATGATGAATCATTCTTTTTCTTTCTTTTTATTTCCATTTTCCCCCCTCCCTTTTCCTTCAGCGCTCCGCAGAGGTTTAAAGTCTGTTCTCTTCACAGGCAGCTCTGTAAGGATTTGCACTGAAAGACTGACAGAGCGGATGATGAGCGCTACGATACCGAGGTGAAGGTGGCCGAGAATGAGAAAGAGGTACTTGTCTTTGTAATGGAAATGAACACAAGTTTAACTCTGTGTCAGAATTTTTATGGAAGCTAGCCGCGCTTGTACTTTACCTGAGATCACCTCCAGCCCTTTGAAGATCAAATGCTACACTCTCATCTTAATCCTCCCTCCAAGATTATATCTATTTATGTCTCTAACCACACCAAAGTGAAATTACAATCTGGTATGCGCCGTCTGAGCTCACAGGGAATTTCAGAGATTGGTATGAAAAGCCACGCGTCATGTTGGATTGTATTCTGCAGACTTTGTGATCTGCCCTAATCCACAAAAGGATGCGGAATAAAAGACATTCCGCATTCACGCTGTATTTGCCTGCAACGTATCCACATCAGGCTCGCAGACCGCAGAGAGAAACAGCAGAAATATTTTTTTTTAAATAAATTAAGAAAATAAAAAGACTTGACTTACTGATTTTGAGCTCATGACCCTCAGATCCAGTTCGTGACTTTAGAAGGTGCTGGAACAGAGAGTTCACAGGAGGCCAAACCTGAAGCGAGTGAAGCAGTCTGGAGACCAAATCGAAACACCATGAAGACGGAGGAAGTAAGGCCAGAGGCAAAGGCTTTTTTTTTCTTTTCACAGAAGTTTTTTTTTATACATTTGAGAGGAAGGCAAGTTGTATTTTGCTAGTACTCAAAATATTTTGCGCCAGAAACACAAAAAGTAAAAATAGCTTTCCTTGTCAACACCCTCTTCACTCTCACCAGAATATCATCTATAATTTTAACAACAGTGAATTTCCATATGAAATGAAATGTTTCGCATGTCATATACAATGGTGTTTCATCCCTGTGCCTCCTTGAAAGCCTCCTAATAGATGCAACACTGCGTGTTTCTAAAAACAAATCATCAACTTACTGGCAAAGAAAACAACTGACAATATAAATTTTAATGTAGGGATCGTCTAATAAAAGTGGTTAACCAGGATTGTTCAAATGAGATCAACACTCCAGCAGTATTTGGAGTAAAAATAAAACATTCTTGTTAAATGTTCAGTTCATAGTAAGTCATTGTGACTAAAAACAGGGCTCTTAAAAAACACCCAGCAAATCAAAGTCTTCTCTGGAGTTTAATGATCCTTCACCTCGGAAATTACATTTCAAAATTAGAGACGCTGTGCCTGAGATCCCAAAACTGTCTCAATTCAATTGAATGATGTATAAAATAAGAGACAACAGTGAATGAAGTGTATACATATTATGTTTGTTTGTTTGTCAGTCTCATCTGGCAGCACTTTAAGGGCATAATCTGGGTTAGCGTTCGACCAGCAGATCAGTCTGAAGTGTTGCGGGGGGGGTACAAACAGTAACAGCCACGGTGAGCTGCAGAGGGCCGCAGGCGACAGGTTCTTACTGTGGTCTGTGACTAGCACACCTCCAACACATCAGCGGGGTAAACAACCTCACCTCGCTGTGCAGCGCAGTGGAAAAACACTCGCCGCGGCTCCACCGATCGCAGCCATACATCGCATGGATCAGCGCGACTGCCTCCCCTCCTATGGAAAAGAAAACCCTACAAGTCTCTAGAAAAATCTAGAAGAACACCATCTGATTTCTTTTTTTAGATACAGACGCAAGATCAAAGCATGCACAGTCACTTTTGAGGAATTGCAGTCAAAACCCAAGAGTTGGTTGTATAAGAACTGCCCCGTGCTTTCCGTTGGCTCAATACACTCATCACTGAGAGGGAGGCTTGCATTTAAAGAGTAGAAACCGACACACACACACACAGTATGCAGGTCCTTGACACACAGTTGAGGACCTCTTAATAACAATGAGGTGGAGAAATTAAATTGAAAGTGGCCAGATACTTTAGTTACATTAAAGGCCCTTGAGAACTGGTCCACTCAGATAGCAGCTCACAGCACATACAAACTGCAGCGAGTATGATACACTCAAGTGCTCAGGGACTCTATGCTGCTGTTTTTTCCATCTGACACTTTTTTGCTAGTTTTCATTATAATCCCAGACCATTTAGGGAAAATGTATTATATAAATCTTCAAAACCTATTTAGGAACAAGGACATGTTCTTATACTTAAAGTTGATGCATAATGTATCAAATACGTCGGTAAGATCATCCTCACTGTGACACACCAGCATATGGATCTCCAGAGAAGAGCCTTTTACATAAGACTACATCTACTTTACATTCTGAACTGTTGGTGGCAGTATAGGTCAGGATGCTGACACCATAACAAATTAGGGATCTGACTCATGCATACAGTGTTCACTTTATCATAACCTCCACCAGGGGCTGTCCAAGCTTCACCCTGAATTCATCCGTTCATTTGTCACTGATGCGTGGAAAAAAAAAAAGTGTGGGGGGGGGGTTGCAGAGATGACCGTGGATTGGTGAGAAGATCGCACTGTAGCCCGCTGGGTAATTAAAGTGAACTGACCCAGAGACACTGTGCAGATTGTGTGTATCATAATTAGGCCAGTATTGGAGGGATTAGTACTCAGTTTGCACATTACAGTCCTATTACAAGCAACTTCCAGTGAGTGAGCAGGTAGAGTTTCAGTGGATTATTGTTGTGATTGTAAATGGCAGAACTACATGTCCACATGCACTGTGTGTATATGCAGTACATATGAAAAACATATATGAAAAAAGATATCCTTTCCTGATCTCCCATACTCTTCCTCATGTCATTTAGCTTTTTTCATGCTGAACAGATGGCCTTGTTGTGATTGGACACAGATGGGGTTTCCGTGGTAATATCAAACATCCCACACATTATTGTATTTGCCCCAGCTTTGACTCCAAAAACAGAAATGATTTCAAAGCTTTATTGTCTGCTGCTGTCTTATGTGTGTGTCAGCGCAGCTTAGACTGAAACAAGCAAGAAAAAAGCCCTCATATAGCAGTACACTGCGAATATTACTGTACGGTCAAATGGCTCGACATGAAATGTCTTTGATAGACCTTGAATTACATCTCATGTATCAACCAAAGTCTTGGCGGTGAGAACTGTCCAGATACCGATATTTATCTTTTTATGTTTGTTGATGTGGCGGCGCTGAGATTCAGAGGAGCCTCACGGAGGTGTCATGGGAGTGATTCAGTTAAACATCTGTGTTGGGAGGTGCCCACTTAATAACCTCAGTGACATCCCCTCTCTCTTACTCACCCCTCTTAACTGCGTATCCAAACCTGGTTTCTACATCTGCACTTTTGTTACTTATGTTGCACCCTGCCCTTATACATGAGAGAAATCAATTTTACAGCAGAATACCAGATGCATTCACAAGCTTTATAATTTAGTGAGTTAATAAGTTAATACACTCAGACCCGAACATTGTTCATATAATGATAAACAAGCACTCAAGGGATGACTTAAAATGTTACGGTGGGAAAATGACCTCTGGCTACGTGGCAAAGATCCATTTCGATGGATGCTAGTGGTGGTTTTTGGTCATGGGAGTGCTTGGCAGTGGTTGCTAACTGGTGAGAGATATTACCAGATGGACTGGAAAAAACAACCAGTTCTGTCTGCTCATCTGTGTGTAAATGTGTTTTTTTTTTTTACAAGTGTTTCCTTTGTACACTTGAAAAGCTCTCACAACTGACAGTGGGTTAAGGTTGTGCATGCTTAAAAAAGCTGAAAGGTGGAAGTTGAAACATTTTTTCCATTGATGTATCTTTAAAAAAAGAAGTGCATTTTATCTTTTCTATAGTAATGAAATAAGAATGCAAAAACACTTGTCTTCATGAAGGTTCATGTGTGCAGCTTTATGCATTACGCAACCTCATGGGAATTCAGTTCAGCCCTACTTTGATGTCATGAAACGCAACATGAAAGACTTTTTACCTTTAAGCCACATTCTTCACATAAATGTATCAAGACACTTTTTTTTTTCAAACTTTCACTTTCTCCTGACTAGATTCAACATTTTCGTAAAAGTCAACAAGCAAAGGATCCTGTGTTTGCTTTGCTTAGACTTACAGCTGGTGTGACGGAGTCCTCCAGGGACCCGTCTCAGGGCCCCTGAACATGTGAAAGAGTTAGAACTTGAGCCAGGTGGGTCCCAGCAAGGCTTTTAATCCCTGCCTGAGCCTCCTGCACGCTACAAGTAATTGATCATTATAAATCATTTTATGTAATGTAAATTAGCCATGGAAGGGGGTCAAAGGGCACGGTGCAGTGAAAGGATTCAAAGGTGGGTTCATCATGCACTTGAACGGTATAGGCTTGAAGCAGTTACTCTTGCGGGGACCCATGTGTGTAATCCACCTTGATTTAATGTTTTCATAGATTAAACTTATGTACATTGCACTGTTATTCAGGGTTTGTGTAATTTGATCTTTTTTGGTTATGTTAACTGACAACGTTAATGTGAGCATGCTGACATTAGCATTTACGTTAAAACACTGGCATCTAAGTACAACCTCCACAGATGGTAGTACAGCTGAAGACTCTTATTCTATCTTATATGTTTCCATATACTGTATTTCTCCTTTGCTGCTTTTTCATGACACCTCATAAAATATAAATTATGTCTTTAAAAGTAAAAATTCAAGGTATTGGTCCCTTTTATCTCGCACCATCTTCAGGCCAAACATTTATGTGCTCAAATATTTGGTTTACCACACCAGAAGCCTGTGAATGCTGATAAGGACTGCTTCAGTTTTGGCCTCAGTGTGATTTAGCACATTAATATTATACTGGCTAATCATTCATTCAATCATGTTCATCAGCATGATCTATATGCTTATATCCTGTGCATGGCTGTAGCACTGATGTCATCTTCATGGCACACAATCTCTAAATCGCACTTTACTGTGACCGGTATAGCACAGTTTCACATCTACTCACTCTTTTTACTCACGGCAGGATGTCTGGTAGAACACAGATGGACACATCAATCTGATGTCCTCAAGATAATCTTATTGTTTGTCTGTGGAGTGTGGCCAACCAGCGGTCAGTATTAAGTCAAACACGAAGCATGCACCAGGGAAATAATCCAGATGTTTGCTACTGCAGCTGTCCATCCTTTTTTGTCACTTTTGTCTTTGACAGTACTCAGTAGAGAGATACGGGGAAGAGCAGGAGACAGATCAGAATGATAAAAGTCCTAGACCTTACCCAGGATGCTGCAGGTATTTGGTATGCACACCGACCAGCTGAGACTCCGAGACATCCTAGATACCAATCATCCATCATACAAGGACAGTGAGAGAGAGGCTGCTGTATGTGTTTATCCATTTTAAGTTGATGTCTGACATTAATGGCATTACTTTATTTTGAAACAGAGATGAACTGATGACGTTTTGAAGCTGCAAATGTCCCTAAATGTCCTGGCTCGCTCGTTATTAAGGAAACCTTTCTACGCTAAAACTAATGCTGTTGCAGAATAACATATGGGACTTTCATCATAGAACTTAACACTTTTCTACAACCGAATATAACTTTGAAGGCGCATCCCATCCTCACCTCTAATGTCAGTTTCACGCGAGATGGCAACAAAGTCTTTCATCTGATTTAAAGCAATATGATGAAATTGGAAAATGTCAAAGGTTTGTTAAAAGCAATGTGGTGTTAAAACTTGTATAATTGGTTCTGAGGTGTTTCATCTGATGTAACATTTTGAAGGTATATATGTCGGGTAGATTTGGCAGCACGAATCTCTCTCTGGCCCGGGGCTCCAAGGAAATGTGCATCCTTGACAGCAGCTGCAAACGGCTCACTGAAAGCCAAGAGCTGAAATGCTTCTTTTCTTGGTTTGTGGCCGAATAAACACGGAAAATTATCTGTGTGTTTAGTGTTACCTCTGCTGGCACTAATGGGGTTAAGACTTATGTTGCAGTGTGACCATTCTGTCACTAAGGCTGATTTTCTTCCATGCCACAGCCCTGGTGAGGCTGAGTGCAAACTGAAGTGTGTGGCTGAGGTAAACACCTGAGCTCATGATGCAAATATAGCAAGTGAGCATCAGGGCATTATACTAACTATAAACATACCCCAGCCAGAGCATCATTTTTGGCAATCGCACGATGCCATGAAGTGATTTAGCAACAGAGTAATGAAGGTTTGGGGGCTGAGACATTGTGTGCAAACTGGAAAGCAACTTTGAAAGAAACCTACGAGATAAAGGTTGACAGGTTTATCTTGGAATACATCGTTTTTCAAAGAAATGAAGATAAACGCGTGTTCACATTTGTTGAGAAGGATGGTCCTATAACCCCCCCCCCCACACCGTTCTACTTCGTCTATGTCCCTCCTCTCTTCTCGCACACACGCAGGAGGCACATGCATGCCACAGACCCGATTGCATATTTGCACATGCACACAATCAACAGACCGCATTTATTTCGCTTTATCTTGAAAAAACACATGCAAAAGAGCAGCGGCGCATATGGTGCTCATTTCTGGACCAGTGGCCTAATGCTCTTAAGTTCATTCTTTGTTCTGAGCATCATTGTTTTAAAGGGAAAGACAAAGCGGGGCAGTGTCTCCACAACGCTTGTTCATAGTAGAAAGTGGAACACTGCGCCTATTGTGCTCGTCACCTCCTAACTTCCTGCATCCTTGCTGAAATTGCTGACAGACAAAAGGTCACAAAAAGCAGGGCTGCACACCAACCGTGACAAGACACTTTTATCACTATCCATATGTAAGAGAACTGATGCTGAAAGTAAAATCCCACCACTGAGGAAACTGATGTCATGTCCTCTTTATTTTTTCTTGGAATTTGGGGATTTTAGTACGGAGGCCCTGAATAGTCACTTTTTTTCTTTCTTTTTTTTTTTTTTTTGTAAATTGTGTGCATGTTTTACTCATTATGTCTGCTCACTTGGTAAAACGTGTGCTTGAAATACTTGAATTGCATGCACAATACACCGACTGTTTTATAAAACCAGAGAAACAGGAAGGAGCAATTCTGACAGGACAGCTTGTAGCAACATTTATTAGTTTTTAGTGTTTTTTTTAGTTAATACAGTTTATTGAACAGTTTTATTTCACTTTAAGGAGGAATTATGTAGACATACAGTCAACCCCTTCTAGTGATGTGATGCAATGTGGCCACCCCTTGTTTTGAGTATGTTGTGCATAGGATTTGAGGATTTCGTTTGCATGTTTTACGAATACATTCACACATTTACTAAATTGTGCATGCTCTTTAGTAAAATAATTGCACATACCTCAAAATAAAGTATGATATGAGTACCCTGGGGCTTGCCTGAAATATTGTATACACATTTTATGCTTCATGCTAATCAGAAAATGATAGCATGCTAACATGCTAAACTTGCTGAACATTTTTTTTTCAGTAGGACTTGTAAAACCAGGCTTGCCAACTCTCGATTTCATGGTGCGAGATGGAAGCCAAGAGCTGCCGTGCATGCAGTCTTTTTTTTTTTTTTCAATTAGCCAGTTTAGTTATCTCAAGATGGCAACGCTTGTCTTCCCGAGATAACAAGTCAATTTATCTCAATATTCTCGAGTAAACAAAGGGCAGATTTCTCAGGTTTATCTCGAAAAGAAAGAAACAATGCCATTTCTGCCCGTGATAAACCGTGATTAAAGAGCAGCCTGATCAATAAGGGGCACTGCTGGACGTGACGCTGCTTAAATCAGCTGTTATAAGTGCCATCTATGTACGCCTCTTTACTGATAAACAAGTAAAAAGACGGATACAATCATGAAATCAACTCCAGATAACAGCTTTAAAACACAGTAAGCGCAGAAGTGCTTGGCTGTCATAGTTATTTTTTTTCATCCACCAACATTGGGCCCTAAACATGACAGAGTGCAAAGACCCAGAGTGCTTTGGTTCCTAGAGGGACGCACACACACAGCTGTAAAATCTGCATGTTGAGTTTGGCCTCATTTATTTTGACCTCAGTCCATAAAATACTATTAAATACTACTAAAATGTCACTAAACGGGCAAACAGGTAAACAGGTTTTATTTTATAATAAGTAAAAGTATGATCCATTTACTTTTCTTATGTATCTAAAAGTTTTGCAGGGTTGTTTAAGAGTGAGATTATGTGCATGCATCGCATTGTTTCTCCTCATTTTGGCCCTGAATGAACATTTCATACATCATTCTGACAAAAAACTAAAACTAAAAAGGGGCCTATTTTCTGCTGTTAAGCCACTTTTCCCCACATCTTTCTTTGCTTCTTTCTTTCTTTGCTTCTTTCTTTCTTTTCTTTTTGTCTTTTGGACCCAGGCAGCCTCTGAAATGCTTTGCGGGTTTTAAGAGCAGACTGGAGCGGCCAAGAGTAGATGTGCGATTATGTCTTAAAGGGAGGGGCTTGCACGGGTATTCACTTTGGGTTTTTTTTTTTTTATCACTGAGTATAGTGGAGGACCGACTGCAGTCTAGCTCTCTCTCTTTCTCTCTCCCTCTCTCTCTCTCTCTGTCTGTCTGCCTGCCTCCTCTCCTCAGACTCGACTCAGCAGCTCTTCTCTGTCCCGTTAAGATCCGCAGGTAAGCGCAGAAAAACAAACGTCCCGCACACTAAAACTCACAATAATCCGCCGTAGACTTCGCATTGCGTGTGTGTGCGTGCGTGTGTGTGCGTGTGTGTGTGGAGATGATCACGTTGCGGCTGCTTGCTGCTGCTGATACTTTTCAGGATCTGCTGGCCGCCCGCCGCTCCCTCTTTGTGCGCCTCTCTCGTCGTGCAGCTCACCGGAAGGCAGAGAAAAGTGTCGATCGGGAGCAGTAATGAGCGGGTTTTTTTTTTTTTTCCCACGGGGATGTTCGCGTAAACGTTGCGTTAACCACCGCGGGACGGCACAAAGAAAGAGGAAAGAAAAGTGCACTCCTGCAATGCGCGCTCAGTCCTTCAGGGTGAGGGAGGAGGAAGGGAAGGGAAAGGGAAAGGGAGGGGGGGGTGTCCAAACTTCAGCCTCACATAACTTGTCAGGGTTGGAGAGAAGTGCTGCAAACGCCTTTTCATGCTGACACCACAACAATTCATTGCATCCACCAAAATCAATACACCAAAGCTGTTTTTTTTTCACCAATAGCTGCAGAAATGTGGCCACGGTTTGCAAAAAGCTGGCCGGGGGGGGCGAGGATGGGCCCCACGCTGCCACCGGCACGCCACACGCCCCTCAGAGATCAGATCTGACCGTAAGCTCACGATGAGATGCAGAAGGGGGGGGGGGTCGGCCCTTTTTTTGGGGTGTGAACTTTGCAAAAAAAAAAAAAGGCATCCCCCTCCTCTCCACTCGCAGATGAAGCCGCTCTTCGTGGTATCGAGGTATCACATTCTTTGCAGCCCCACCGTCCCCGAGGCAAAAAGGCCTCTCCTCAGCTCTCATTGTACAGCAAGTCTTTTGATCTCAGCTTTATTACATAGTAGTATCTGCGAAATGCAAGCATGGAAAATGGGAGCGGGGCGGTGGAGGGTACATCTGTAGGATCTTTTCTCTTTTTTTTTTTTTTTGAATGCTTTGGGGGCAGAGACAGCGCAGTAATTGCCCATGAAACTGTATCTGATAAGATGCACAGTGTTTGGAAAACACGTGGAGAATGCCCCCCCCCCCTCCAGAACTCCTTATAAGGTGCAGGCCCGACCTGCTGACAGGTGAGTGGAGTAGCCTCTGGTATGCAGAACACAACAGTGCTTTAGTACAGTGGTGCCCAGCGGCCTTTGTCTGATGTGACCTCATGGGTCGATCATAGCGCCCCGTCATGAACACCACTCACCGATGTGCAAAAAAATGGTAATTCAGATCGATTTGATGATTGATTGATTTTAATTGGATTATATATAACACTAGATAAGATTAGGTTAGTCATAAGTTTACGTTGACTCCTTTACTCTGAACACTCGAAGTAGCGGCAGTTGGTTTTCAGCCGTTTGGTCAATTCTTTTGAGCAACTACTTTACTCATCCATTGCTTTAATCAACTATATTACTGGCTATCTATTACTTTAGTATAATTATATTTATATTTTAAGATAATTATATCAGTTATTCATCACTTTAGTTCACTATTTCACTGATTATCTATGAGTTTTAGCTAAGTGCTTTAGCTGCTTATCCATTAGCTAACTGTTTCAACTACTTTAGTCATCTATTTATCCATTATTTGTAGCTAAGTGTTTCATTAGTTAATCATTACTTTTAGATAATTATTCAGCCATTTGTCCATTGCTTTTAACTATTTCAAGAATATATTGATTACTTTAGTTAACCGTTCCACTATTTATTATTTTAGCTCATTATTTCAGCTCTTTATTCTTTACTTTTAGCTAACTGCTTATCTTTTACTCTAAGCTAACTGTTTTAGCCTTGTATCCATTATTTTTAGCCAACCATTTCAACCATTTACTTTTACACTTTCAACACTTAAACCATTACTTTTGGCCTTTTCATCATTTACTGATTTAGTCCTAAACGCAGCGTGTTGTGTTCAGGTGTTACAGCTGATTAACTATGTGGACAAACATTTTCTTTTAATCAAATCATTATTTCTATTTAGCCAAATTTGTTGACCTACTTTATCTTTAACTCTGTGTGAGTATTTCCCAAGCTACGAGCACTCTGGTGGTAATCACTGCACAAGTAGATGACTTCAGTTTTTTTCATGCAAGCTCACACACAAACACACACACACACACACA
>JAOXYL010000002.1:11660239-11673739 GCA_028564955.1 Terapon puta
GGATGAAATTGTTTTCAGGTGATTTTTTCAACGTTTCTGCATGTTTTAAAATGAAACCGGCGTTAAAGGTGTTTTAGACGCCTCCTAACGCGAGAGAGTTTTCGCGTGGGTGCTTATCATACGTTCTTGTATGTTTTCATTTGTAACGTTACAGCAGAAAGGGCGTTTAGCGTGAAGACTAGCTGATGCGTTTGGCACATCTCGGGTAACATTAGCTGGGTTTTGCTGCAGTTGAAACTTCCCCAAATCTAATAAGGAGCAGGACAGATGCTAACATTAATACCCCTAAAATCTGATAGCATCCAGGAGGAAATACCCCAGTGGGGAAATACTACACAGTGGATGTAGGAGTCAGGAACTGTACTTGGTTTTCAACTCCGGAAACTAAAAAAGAAATGCAGTTAGTTAATTATGCGCTTATTGGAAGTAACATTCGGTAACTACTGTAGGTAGTAAGCTAGTTAGCCGCATATGCTAACATTTGTGGCTTACATTAGAGCAGATAAACAGGCCGTTTCGTCCATTCCTTGCAGTTTCGCTCTCGGGTTTTTGGAAAGGACTAGAAAATCCGTTTATTGTTCTTGCTGCAGCCCTCACGCACACCACTTCGGCATGTGGTGAAACCCAAAGCTTGACGGGCCTGCCGTGCCTCGTTACGGCGGCTAAGCTAACGTAATATTGTAATGCTGTCAGGTGCTGAATGATGAAACTCAGCGAAGTGGCTTTCATACGGTGGTTTCTTTTCAGCCGATGCGAGGGCCGAGCACTTACTGCCCGCCTGTCAATGTGGCATATGTCATAGCTCATGATGTCATACCCATCCATCAAAAGGGGGGCAATATGAAACAAAGGGCCTAAATATCCTTTTCTGCACCGTTAAAGGCTATGAGATCAATCGTCTTGGCCGCGGTGGAAATGGTGGGTAGCTCTGACATCCAGCAACACAGACGCTGCTTTGTGGTCATGAATGTTTCCTCTCTGTGAGCTCAGAGGTACATCCTGGGCCGGTCAAACAACAGGGGGATTGTGCAGGAGGATGCTGAGACAGGACCTAGTGTTGACCAGCTATTGTTGATTGTGTAGATGCAAGGATAATGTTTGCCAGACTTTTAGGTCAGAATATTATGAGTCATGCCATTTGGAGTGAGTTGGATGGATACAGTTGGTATTTTGTGGATTGAAAGATACATAGCGAGTTCATATAGTTTTTAGTTCATATAGTTTTCTAATCCCGCTGACTTTGTTCGATCAACCTCCTGAAAATCACGATGATAACGTTGTCATCAGCATACTGATGTTCGCGTTTAGCTCTGTAGTCAGCTACGGAGTGGAGGACTGAGATGTTGCCCCATATCTTGTCCAAAACACATTTCCGGTTTATTTTAAGGCCTGCCCCACAGTTTATTTTAAAAAATGTCCGTCTGTCAGTGCAGTCGATTGTCAGCATTCTCCGCATACTGGCGAGCGAGTTGACAATAATGTGGCTGCCACTCTGTGTAAACTTTGATTTCCTCTCACAGAATTTCACTTCTTTGCAGCCGTCTTTTTTACACAGACAGTGAGTTGATCACGATCCACCCACAAAGAATGTAAGAACGTTTTTGAGAGGTTTGGAGTTTTTTTCATAGTGAGCTGAGTCAGAGATCGTGACCCATGTTAGAGCTCTCCTTGTCAAAGCACCAAGCTCTTCCTGCATCATCTTGATTCACATCCATTACTAATCCAAGCCTGACAACTGCTTTAAATGAATGTGAAGTCTCTTGCCAATAAGTAACTATGAAACTGTCTGGTTATTGGCCTTGATCAAGGGCGTCTCCGTGGTAACTGGCGATAAAATCAAGCATTCAGCTTCCCTACCCACATTTTCTTAACAGCTGACGTCTGACCTCAAGGCTCCTTCCTCTTTAACAAAGGACCACACAGTGACATGTTTGTCTCCTCTCTCCCCTCCCAGTGTGACAGAGACTGTGAGCAGCTCTTATGGAGGAGGCGGCGGCGGAGACGATGATGACCAAGCCCTGCAGGAGCGCATGGCCAAACGCGAGGAGAGGCGGCAGAGGCGCATGAAGGAGGCGCTGGAGAGACAGAGGCAGCTGGAGTCCACTGCGAGCGAGGGCACCGACAGCGTCGCCACGGAGAAAAACAACGGAGAAGAGGAGAGGCCATCCTGGCGTCGGGGTCGCTACCGCAACAGCGAGGAGGAAGAGGAGAAGACGTACAGCTCGAGGAGAGAGGAGAAGGAGCGGGAGGAGCCGAGGGTGGTGGAGGAGGAGGAGGCTGCTCCTGAGGGTGGAGAGGAAGCGGAGGAGGGTGTAGAAGAAGAGGAGGAGCAGAAGGAGGAAGTGGTGGAGGACAAACCAAGAAGGTCTTATATGAGAGAACAGGTGAGTTACCTGTTCATCCATTTTTTTTAGCCTTTTACTGAGTGTTTTGTAGCTGACGGCCCCGACGAATGTGACGCTTGTTTCTGTAGGAATCAGCCGAAGAACCTAAAAGTCATAATAAGGTACTGTCATTTATTATTTTGTCTCCTTATTGTACATCCTCAATTCACCCCCTGATCTGTCTTTCAAAGAGCTGCTGTAAACCTTTTGTCTATAGGAACTCACTGAAGAAGAAACACAATCAGTAGTCAGTGAGATCTCAAACCAGGTCAAGCCAACAGATTCAGAGCCTGAAGAGGAAACAGTGGCATCAGAGGGGGCTGGAGAGGTACCTGAGGAATATCATGTAGATTATACATCAGAGAGCAGGTCTATGACACTCAGACATGACACAGAAGAGGACAGAGAGGTATCTGAGATACTGCACTCAGAGGAAAATGAGGTATCATATATGTGGTAAGATTTCCAGTAGAGGTGTGATGCACAGCACAGAATGTCTTTCTGGGTAACCTCAGTGTCTCCACGCATCTGTGAGAAGAGCAGAGAAATCTTTCGGGAACAAACCACGAAACATTCTCTTAATAATCTTGTTGACTTTGTGATTTATTTCGGAGCCAGACGCTGAAATTACCCAGACACCCCGTGTCGTCACAGTGTGGTTTGCACCATTTTGCAAACTAGTGGTAACTGAGCCTGCGTTTTATGAGATGTGGTTGCAGTTGTCAGGTTTTTGATAAGGTTAACGCCTTGCTTCACAGAGTGGTCACCGTGTTCTTCTGCATGTCTCCCACCTCAACAATGAGCGCAGCAATGCCGCCTCCACTCCAAAAACTCACTGTAGCAGAGGAACATATCCCTTCAAATAATGTGTCTTAACTGAAAGCAGCCATCATATCATGTGTACACTTCCAACTGAACAAGGCTGGGGGGCAGAAATGTCTAAACTAAATTGTCATTACTTTAGAAATGACCCACAGTTAATGGCCTGATGAACTACAAATCCCAAATTTGTCCACAATACATTTCTTATCTGTAGGAGTTCAGATATTAAATGTTCAAACAAGCCTGTGAACTCAGTTTTAATCAGTAAACTGCTCATTCTGCAACACAATAGCACTGCCCCCCAAATGGTCTCACTGCTCAGTCGAAGCAAACACATTCCCACCTTCATTTCTTGAGCCACCTCCTCTTACACAAACAGAGTGCCCTTATGAGCTAAGCACCTCATTTCGTAGTCGGTCTCGGTCTATCTGGCCTCGTTTGACCAGAGCTCCACTCAGTTTCTAGATGCCCTTGATAGTGTGAACAACAGTGTTCAAAGACACTTCATGTTTCTTGGCACTTTTCCTGTTCAGATAAAATCAATTTCTCATTCCACGGAGCAACGAAACAGTGTGATTTCTGTCTCTGTTGCTTTTTGAGCTAAGTATCAAATAGCTGCAAGTCCTAATTACATTAAACACATCTTAATTGGGGATCTTGATAAGTGTTTTATTAAAGGCAGGTCCACCAGCTCAGCCTATGTTTCATTAAAAATATACAGACTGTTTTAGATGGCACCAGCAGTAAGATACATGAACTGTGCTACATTTTAATAATAAATGGTGCTTTGACTGGCAGTGTACACAGTGGGCTTAGACACATAATAATTGTAATTCATAAAACTTGCATCATGTTTTTGATGACGGTCAACAGTCGGGTGTACAGCTGGAGACACTCCCATAGTGATCACATGTTAGATAATCCTGTCTCAGGGGTAATTCTGGAGTGGACGCTGTGTTATGTGATGTCCTCTGTTATTTTGTTTGGGGTGTGCTCTCCTCCTCTCCCCCTCTCTCTATCGCTCAATCTCATCTTTGACATCCTGTGATGTCACGCGACTGGCTCCGCCCGCTTAGCCTTCCCCACCGGATCACGCCGTTGTCTCACCGCCCCGTGTGGCTGTTTTCTGCGCAGGTGGATGAGAGAGGCGGGGCCAGGGAGGAGCAGCAGAGGCAGAACGGAGGGCTGTACGAGGAGGCGACTCCCAAGCAGCACAGGAAACCCGAGAGGACCCTCAGGTACGCAGAGACACATCGAGTGACTTCCTGGATTCCACTGGGGTCAGACTGGGGATACCCAGAACTGATTATTTAGGAAATTTCAACAAAACTCAATTCCACAAATACATGTCACAATTGGTCTCCAGTTAAGATGTTGATAAAATATTATGAGTCCAAATGGTGTCTTCTATCTGAATCTACATAATTATTCCTTTTTAGTGATGCATCAACATGGATGCTCTCAGCCAATTGACAATATTTTCTCTCCATTTGCAGATGCAAATGAAGGCCTGGTGCTTTTATTCTGACATTAATTTGACAGTAAAATGACAGAAAATTGCCCCATTGCAGTAAACCATTATAATGTTGAAATGGCAAGCTGATATTTGGCAATTACGACAGTACGCTGATATATCATTGCCTCTCTGCAATTGACCAGCTGTGGAAAAGTACTGCAGTAACTTAATATGCTTGACACAAAGATCAAGCTACCACAGCTCACTGTTGCTTTCTGAGATAAGATATCCAGAAGTGGGAGGAAAGGTGACGTATTCCAGTGATAAAACATGATTTGTAACAAAAAATTAAACCAAAAGGTAGTACATTTTAAAGCAAACTCAATAAGTGATGTATTGCATGAAATATGTTCTGTAGACTGGGTCTTATAAAATTTTCATATATGTCACTTCACTGCATTTCCACATGCTGACCAGGGGCAGTTTAATCAGACAGGAACCTACTGATGTTGCAGCCTGATGTTTATTGTTTGCCACTCAGGATGCTATAAAAGCACACAAGCATTGCCCAAGGCATCTGCAAAATAATTGGAAAGCATATCTGAAACGGATTTTCAAGAAAAGAAGCTGTTTTTGTTCAGTATTCAGCCGTAGTGGAGCAGTGGCGTGTTTTAGACACGGGTCATCTACAGTTAGTTCCCAGCGTGAAACACTGGATGAAACTTGAGATGTGCTGTAACGTTATCTTTGCACCGGTGATTCTTGGTTTTTGTATGTGCGCACGTGTGTTTTTGTCCGCCTGCGTGTGTGTTTGCTTGTCCATGAAAGAGACAAATCCTCCCAGCCTGTGTTTAAATATTCAGTCTGGATCAAATGTCAAGCGTTAACCTGTGTGTCAACCAGCTTTGCGTCCTGCTTACGCCCTACTTCTACCTGTCGTGACCTGCGAGTGTGTGCTCTGACCCGTCTGTCCCAGCCGCGGCAGCGTGCGCTCCCCCGAGGTGTCCGCTGGCGACGACCAGGACGACGACGCCCGCCTGGAGGCAGAGCGCAAGCTGGAGGAGCTGAAGCGCCGCCGCGACGACGCGGAGAGCGAGGAGTTCGAGAGGATGAGGCAGAAGCAGCAGGAGGCCGAGGCGGAGCTGGAGGAGCTGAAGAGGAAGAGGGAGGAGAGGAGGAAGGTGTTGGAGGAGGAGGAGCGGCAGAAGAAGCAGGAGGAGGCGGAGCGGAAAGCCAAAGAGGAGGTAGAGGAGAGAGAGGGCTGTTTTGATCAGTCACTTTATTGATGCCGTTTGATCAGTCTATTTTTCTTCCTTTTCTCCCTTTTATCAAAATTCTTCTTGAAGTCAAACAGAAATTTTAATCCTCCTCACTTTTTATATGTGAAAAAACATAACCAATAATGATACATTGGACATATTTGTTCAAAAGAAACATTGAGTGGGTGTTTCCCATGGCAGCTGTTGACTGACATCTGACAGCCAGCGTTGCTAGGAAACATGCGTCTTCCATAGTGTGCTTCAAACTGGAGCACATGGCCCTGTGTAACCTAAAACGATAAAACAGCAGGTTTTCCCCTTTTTTCAACAAGCAATTAAATACTTCTGTTCCCTTACAACAGTTCCACACCTCAACTGTTAAAAGCACCCTATGGAGTTTTTAACTGCTGATGAAACAGTCTCAATTTAATACCACTGTTGACATGTGGAGATAAGACCAACAGCAAGAAGATTGGCTGTTTCCATTAGTTACTGATAGTTATTTTTAATGCTCGCCTAAGCTAACTAGCTCCCATGTTTCTAATGGAGAATAGTTAGCTCAGTTTGCTTGTTAGCAGTGGTTCTTAATAGATATTTGTTTTCGATCATGTTTTTTCCATTACCTGCGGAGACATTTTTCAAACTCCCGCATGGTCAGTGTCACACTCGGTCTACATTATTGAAAAGATAAAAATACTGTGCTGTGATCTAAATTATTACTCAAAATAACCAAGCTAAAGCAGTTGCAGTTGAAATGAAATTATTATTTTTAGTGCCCGCCCCACAGAGATATTCCACCAATCAAATTCCCCGTGCTGAGAACACCCCTGTAATGCAGAGTAATGCAGGAGGCTCTCACTGCAGAAAAATAAATAATACCTTAATTTCTCTTTCTTTTGACCCACACACTAAGGATGTATGTTCTTATTTCTCAAGTTGTTTAATTTCATTTTGACTTCAAGCGTATACATCTAATTTATTCCTCTTATTATTCTCTAGAGTTCACATCCCACATCCTCTTTTCCCTGTTTTTCGCACCGCCGCTTTCATGTTGACTTAGCCTTTACACCTGCGTGAGCCCAAACCCATGAATCATGCTCATACAAGCGCCCCAGTGACGTTATCTCTCCATACTTCACCCTTATCGCGACTCAACCTATTTGGGTCCCCACTCGTAACTCATGCGTGTCACTCCTTCTCCCCCCTCCGATGACGGCCTCATCCTTATGTATCTCAGGCCTCCTCAACCCTCCACCCTCCCACGTGTTCGCATCCGTATTCAGACGCGCGACGCCGTTCGTTTTCCCTCTCGCCCGCTCGTTCAGAGGCCCCCCGGTCTCACTGTTACCCCGACTGGTCCTCTTTGTTGATCTTGGCTCCGAATGTGCCGGCCCGTCTCCCGCTATCTGCCCCTGTTCTTCTCCTCTTGTGTGATGTTAATGAGGCCTTTTGGTTTGTAATTAAAAGATGGCCCAGAGATACAGAGCGACTAATTAACCAAGACAAGGCTGCTGGAGAGGGCTGATATACTGCCAAGCACCAGCCCTCCTCTGAATACAGTACAAATGGTTCATACATTAATTGTTTTTAAGAAAAAAAAGCTGTTGATATTTTGCATGTGTTGGGCTTTCCAAAATGGCTTTTTTTTTCTCCTGAGGCAGCCGATCACTGTAAATAAGAATCTGCTCTGGCTAATTGAATTAGTTCTGACCTGCTTCATAAGCAAATCAATTAAAGTCTATTGTCTGGGTCGGCTGCATTCCTGATTGTTGGCTGTCACGTTAGTGACATGTTATACTCAGTATAATAAACCATGAGTGTATACTTCCACTTTCTCCGTTACATGAGAGTCAGCCTGTACCCGGTTCCTGAAAGCTTCAGCGTTAGCCGCTCCAAACAGTATTTGGGTCTGTTAGTTCGTTCCCAGGCAGGGTCCACTTGTGCACAGGAAGCCTGTTTCAGGTTTCCAGCAGCAACAGCGGTCTGTTTAGAGTAAATACTGGAGAAGTGGGCAGCTGAGCATGAGCAGAAATATCCGGCAAGGCCGAGCTGGCAAAGAGCAGAGCGCCACCTACGTATGGTCCAATTGAATTAACAGAAATAAAAAGAAAAAACATTTTAATCTGCTGACCTGCTGCGACCCTCAACGCGTCTGTCTTTCTCAGGAAGAGAAGAGGAAGATGAAGGAGGAGATTGAGCGGAGGAGAGCCGAGGCAGCTGAGAAGAGACAGAAGGTGGAGGACACTATGGACGGGGAGGACAGACCCTTCAAGTGTGTCAGTCCCCGAGGGTCTTCCCTGAAGGTCAGTCCCACGCTTTTAACTTTCGTCCAACAGGAGGGTGTCAACTTTTCTTTGCTTCATAATTATTGTTTCTACTTTTAGTCCTCACACGGCACATACAGAATGATCTTGGCAGATTCAAATCATTTCTCCAACATTGACCCCTCAGACGAGTCATTTGATTGTTGTGGTTGAGGTGACAGATTTTAGCTGCAGCAGACTTTTAAAACAAAACTGTATTAAATGTGCACTCGATGGCGACATGCATGGCACTGTGCTTAAAAAAAAAGCTGCATGTCCCAGAAAAAAAAGTGAGTATCTTAACCAGTTTGCTGATTCACATCAAGAAAAAGCACCGTCTGATCAGGTTAATGCAAGAAAAGTCCATTTTTCGGAGCGCACATAACCCAATTTGGCTGCTAAACTTCCACAAATCTAATAGGACAGAGCTGCTAATATCCCCCTACGCTCTTATTATCGTGGCATCCAGGACCAGCTGCCACACAGCGGGGGAATACTACAGCTAATTAAATGCTTCTTGGCTTTTGGAACTACTATTCAGTAACTACTGTAGGCTGTAAGCTAGTTAGCCGGGTGTGTTAATGATTGCAGCTGACATTAAAGAAGGCTGTTTAATCCATTCTTTACACCTTTGCTTGTGTGATTTTGGAAAGCTCACAGGATGCTGAACATCACGTAGTTACAGTTGCTAAGCTGTGATTGGACCATGGCTGCTATAGGAGGGGTTTAACAAATTGTCACTTAATCAGTCAGTTCTTCACAAGCACAGATCATTTCAATTCAATACTTAGAAGAATTGTAGCTATAAAAGACTGTGGCTGTGTTTTTCTGTCTGTATTCGCATCCTGTCCAGAACGGTCGTCAGCATAATGGAGTGAATCTAACAGCCCTCCAAACCCTGCAAATCCCACTCATCCGGCAGTGCAGCAAAGCTCAAGCTAAACATTCAAAATATTTGGAGAGATTAAGTGCCAGATGACCCGCATCTGCCCCTCTCACCTCTTTTAGCTCTCTGCATGAAGTGTTATCTGACTGAGATGAAGGTGTTTTATAAATGGAAAGAGACTCGATGAACTCGGGAGAGAAACGTGAACAATTTTCCCTGTATTTAGTTTCACTGTTCACTTTGAAAATCCTGCTGACCTGGTAACCTGTTTGTCCCAAGGAAGGGTGCGCAGTGAAAACCGGCCCGAGTCAACCCACGGCCTCCCCGCCTCATCCAAAGATAAATGGTTGTCACGGCGAAGGAAGGTTTAATCAACTCAGATGTGAATAAATGTTTCCAGCGTTGCCAAACGCCAACTCCCACACACTGAAAACCGAGGGGGATTTTTCAGCCAGTGGAGAAAATGTAATTAGTGACAGTTAGCAGTAATATCCATCTGGCCCGTCCCGGTGAGACTCCAGACTCAAGGCTCGGCTTTAATGGTGTGTGAGATCTGATCGCTCTGGAATCAACTGCCTTGTTTCTTTATGGTCACTTTTGTAAATAATGTTCAACTGTAATTCTCACCTCGCAGACACAGCTTTACTTTGTGGTCATGTTCACTGTAGGTACAGCTGCGTTTGTGTGTGTGTGTGTGTGGGCATCTGGCTGTTTCATATTTCATACACAACATACTGCATTGTGTATGATTTGTTGCTGTGCAGTGTTCTGCATTTTGTTTGGTTGGTGTGACACTGTATTACTACATCATAGAATAGTTGCATGGGTTGTTTTATCTTCCAACAATTTTTTTCACATCTTAACTGCTTTTAGCTGAATAACATGAACAGACAACCAAAAAGTCCAAGCTCACATACAAAGCAGTTTTGAGCTATTTTTGGTGAGTGAGGAACAAGCTGCAAACACAACATTCATAATCTTAACCTGAAAAAATTGATTGAAAGTCGCACAGGCAGCAGACAGGGACCAACATCAACATTCATTTGGTGTCCGTAAAACCAATATTCACACTCCTTTTAGCTCTGCTTTAGTCTCCACCAAATCCTTAAAGTTAAATACTTTGCTTTTCAGATTCCAAATGTAGATGATACTGTGAAAAAAGCAGAGGGAAACTGCAGAGTTTCATTTCCCCCTGCATATCATCATTTCACCCACTGTTGATATTTATTTTAAGTGCAGCTTTAGGGGGATTTGGTGATCACAGCACACAATATGTGGAGGGAACACATGGGACGGGATCATCATATCTGCCTCACATGTTGCCACAGAAAAACAGCAGATAGATCAGTTTTTCTTTTACATATTTTACTTTTTTTCCTGAGTGCATTCCCAGCCCCCTGCACTTCCAAACCTGTCAACAGTCCACTTCAAAAACTGCACACTTGCCATTGAGAACATGCATTGTTTTCTTCGTCCTTTTTGCCGTGGTGTGATACGAAGTGCGCCTCGATATCAGCAACCACCTCCCAGTGGAACATGCGGTCCCAGGAGCTCGCCCCGCATGTTATCAGCAGTAAAGCAGCACAACCCTGCTCCGCGCTGTAGATAAAGTGCAGTGTTCTCCGGGAGAGAAGGACAGGGGACAGAATGAAGGACAGGCTACGGGGATGCAGGAAAGCGATTAGGGTTAACAGGATTACTGTAACTGCGTTCGGATGGCTACGGCTCTTTAAAACGCATCTGAGAATGGGGAATTTCCTGTCGGGGAGTATTTTGGGAACTCCCACATTCGGTAGCAGCCGAGCGTACGGTCCTTTTTTCACAGGGAGAGGGGGAGAGAGCTTTTTTCTGCAGTTTCTTCTTCTGTCCTTTTAAAGAGTTTTTTTTTTCAAGGAACGCATGTGTTACCCCTCTTTTTTAGCCTTTTTCCCCCGTTTATGATAAACATTCCTCTGAGGTTCCCACAGTCCTACAGTAGATATAGAAAAGAAAACCTTGCCGTGTCTTTTCTGTGTGTGTGTGTATTTGTAGCTTATTGAGCAAATGAAGAAATGAGACACAATGAGATATCTAGCATTAAAATACTGGTGTGATTATCGGAAAGAAAGCGAGACACATAATGTTGTTTAAGCTCTGAATCGTACAGGAACCAGTAATTACTTGATAAAGAAATCAGATGTGTGTCTACATATTGACTTATGCACTCAAGTCAGGAATGGGTTTTCCAATAAAACTACTCATATAAACACTAAAGACACAATAAAAGCATGGAAATCAAGGCAAGGGCTGGGTTTAACATCTGTTTTTAAGGCTGCCACAGAGTGAAATAAAATGCGTTGCAGTGATGCATGCACGTGTGGAACATCACTGCAATATTTATTAACCTGGAGCTCTAATAAATAACCTTTCTCAACAGATTGGAGAGAGGGCAGAGTTCCTGAATAAGTCGGCGCAGAAAAGGTAAAAAAAAAAAGATGCTAACGTTTGTTTTTTGTTGCTTTTTTTTCCCCCCAGTAACAAAGCTTTTAGTCGAGCATGTTAAGCCTTGCGGGTCCTTTTTCTGCTGAATGGGAAAAATGTAACCCAGAGTTTAAGTTTTAATCCCCACTCTGGGTTGCAAACGTCTCCTCACAAGGCACTAAAGATGAAATGCTTGACCACACTGTGTATAATATTCAAAGCGGTCCCACGCTGCGTATGCTGACTGTTTGCTTCTGCCCAGCAGCTCGGTGAAGGCGACTCATTCTCCCGTGGTGTCCAAGATAGACAACAGGCTGGAGCAGTACACCTCGGCCGCTCAGGTTAGTGTTTCTTTAACTGTGAAGAATCACAGCGACACAGGTGACACAAGAGGCTGATGCTGTATTTATTCATTTTTATCTCTGTCATGCAACACATTTCTCCAAGACAACTATTTGAAAAGACTTCTTGCAGAAACACAGGTTGAAAAACAAACGAAAGTATAGGTTATAACGTTATATGTAATTCTCTATATTTTAATGTGACATATATTTTAAGCCCACTTAGTTTTAATATCTTCCACATAAAATTATTTCTTAAATTCATCTCCCATACTTAACTATATTTTAGCCAAGCCAGTGGACGTCTTAATAATTTCATATGCGAAAGTACAAGTTGGTGTTTGTGCTTCTTCCATGAACTACAGAATTGAATAGTCTTTCATGTAAAGTTACCAAAAATCAATTTCCTCATCTGATATCAGTTATGTTATGCTGAAAATCTGAGTTTGGCTGCCACTTTGGGCCTAAAAGTTACCCAAAAGTTCCCAGTGTGTGCATTATTAGTGTTGTAAAGTGAAGAAACATGAGCAGTTGGAATCAAAGCAGCGTGTTGCTCCCTGGTGCTAATTCTTTTTAAGCAGTTCTTTTTTAAGTAATACCCTGTGTGTCTCTCTGTTGATTTGAATACCCAAAGCAACGCAGTAATATTTCCAAATGCACTTTGAAGACACAACAAGAATTTGTCAGCGTTGTTAAGAGCAAGCTGGAGCAGGTTTTCCTTTAACAAAAAAAAAAAACAAAAAAAACAAAGACACGCAGCTTTGATGAGAACAGCCGCCAAATTAAACCCACCACTTTGTCTCCACAGAGGGAGAACAAGGAATCTCGATCCCCTCGCTCCGGAGCGGTGGATCTGCCCATGGTCACCGACAGCATACGAAGCATCAAGAGCATGTGGGAGAAAGGCAACGTGTTCGCCTCGCCTGGGAGCGGCGGGAGCACGTTCAAGGTAAAAGACGGGGCGGTGGAGGATGTGAGGAGAGTTAATGAAACTTTGTGTGCCAGAGAGAGAGAGAGAGAGAGAGGAAGGAGCCCAATTCACTGGCACTTCCTGCTCGGCCCTGTCGCCGATGACGACCAGGCTCAGCTGACCTCTGACCTTATCCAAACAGGAAGCAGCTGTGATGAAGACAGGCGTGGCGGGCCGCATCAACGACTGGCTGAATAAAACCCCAGAGGGCAGCAAAACGTCAGGAGGAAGGCCAGCGGTAGGTCGTCGCCGTAGCAACCCCCGTCGCCACTGTGGAAGTACAGTACATGCACTGTACAGCTCAGGGGCCTATAGAGAAAAGCTTCGAAATAACACATGCAGCTGTTGAATGATCTGCATCATAGTTCGAATCATCTTTATATTCATGTATATTCATATCAACATCTTTTAACTTATAAAAGATGTTTTTTCTTGTGATGAAAATAAGTAATCGTGTAATTTAAAGGCCCTGAAAAATAATTCCCAATCACCTTTTTACTATGAGTACTGGTGTCCTACAAGAACACAGTTTTCTGCCCAAGTTGTGGTCATTTCTGCCTTTTTCTTTTTGTTTCTGTGCACTTTTCACAGTTTTTTTGGTGGGCGGGGCTCTGATTGT
>JAOXYL010000002.1:11673839-11684448 GCA_028564955.1 Terapon puta
TTTTATTAATATTATGACACATTATGTCACAACTACTGCTGGCTATGTTCTGTGCGGGAGATGTTTTATAATCATTTTCAAATGATGCAGTGGAAGCAAGTCGGGGCTGGGGCGAGTATGTCTGGCCCCACCTGGTGGCCACAAAGAAAAACAACCTCAAGCGTGTGAGAGCTCTGCCACAGTCCGCTCTTATTGTACATCTGCCACAATGCACGATGCATGTGGATATTTTAGACTTGGCATCAGTTGGGTACACAGTGTCAGTTAAGCATTTTATCTTAAGCTTATCATAAGCTTTGCTAGCAGACATAGAGAGTGTTTTCTTTTTCAGCTGTGTGTGTGTGTGTGTATAAGTGTATGGCTCCATGCCAGTGTGTCACTCCTACCTATATTTCACCCAAATATTTATCTTGGAGCTTTCCAGTGTCGCGGATTATGGCTCAAACGCGCTGCAGGAGAGGCTGAGGATATGAAAGAAAACTTTGAAAACAAGCATTTCCAAAAGAGAGTGAAAGTGGAACTGTGTCACCATGTAACGCTGCCATCCTGCATTATAATGTCAATAACTTTTCCCTGAACTTTCCTTCATGAGAGCATTGCTTCAGACTCGAAAATGCTTTTTTTCCCCCCGCTTCCCGTAGACAAGCACCTCTCTGCTCGATAGCGTCTGTCAACCTTTGCTCTCGTTCCTCAAGCTCTCCGTCCCCCTCTGTCATCCCCCTCCCCAGCATCTCAGGCACTCTGCCATTTGCCGCGATACGACGACCATTTTCGAATTGACCTACAAATGCCGAGCACTCTGAGCGCCGCTGATGTGAGGCTCTTGCCTTCGCCTTCTGTCTCTCTCCCTTTCTGACAGGACCTGAAGCCGGTTGACGTCACCAACAAGAGGAGTCTATGGGAAAACAAAGGCGCCTCTCCAACCAAGGTAGCTATTCACTTCAGACTGTCTAGTATGAGGAGGAGCACCAGTCTCACCCATCGGGGGGGGGGAAATCCAAATGAGCATTACACATCCTGGAGCGCGTCCAAATGGAGCTCTAACAATGCCCAATTGGTTTGTGGTCTTGGAAGGTTTTCCTGTGGTTTTTCATGGTTTTCCAGTTGTTGTCAATCAAAGAGAGGGTTTGGTCAAAGAACTGCTGCAGGGATATAAGGATGATCTCACGATATTTTGACCTCAGTGTGGCAGCAGTGGGAGTAACCATCACTTCTGTTTGTTTGTTTTTTTGTTTGTTTTAAAGAACTCTCATAGCTAGTTGACCTCGCCATTAATTCTGGAATAAGCCTGGAGAGGTAAAGGAGTAACTGTTCCACGTTTCTTCAAAGCGCCTATCACAGAACGATCTCACACCCCGCTGTCACACTGCCGACTGTCTGCTCTGTGTTGCTGGCGAAGCTGCGCTCTGCTCTGCTGTGGTTGGACGCGACCGCTCATTTTAATCAGAAGGATAACATCTTAGAGTTTCAGTGAAAAGTCACACACTTGATGAGGATTTGACAGATGTGTCTCACGTTCACATGATGCAATTCTTGCACACTCTCTATTGGATATTACTCAAGTCGCTTCATACACAAAGCTTTATTGCAGAGGATGCAATGATCTGCGCTTCGTAAATACTGAGCAATAAACGTCTGCCATCCAAAATGAACGTGGGGCATTGAATCTTAACTTGTAAAAAAATGCCTGCCAGATGTTCGGCGCTGTAAAATAAAAAGAATCGAGTGAACGTATCAACAAAGCAGCAGTAAAGCCAAATTTTAAAGGATTACGCCGTTGACTCCATTAACACCCGTAACTTGTTAAAGCCGACTCAACAAAATCCAGAAGATTACAGTTCAGTGCAATTCTGCGTCGTAAAAAAAAAAAAAAAAAAAAAAACTTTAAGAGTGCGACCGTTGTCCAACTGCGGGCTGAATGCTTTTCACAAATGGCTGTATCACATCACCGCACCTCCTCCTGACAACCACAAATCACCACTCTCAGTCCCAACGTCACTTAACTTTATATTGCCCTAATGGAGAAAGTGTTTACAGTTTCTTTACAAGCAAGACGCCTCGCTGAGTTGCGCAATGGCAGCTCGGCGGTATTGAATCGCCGTTATCGCCTCACATTTTCAAACAAGTCTGGGTAAACCTAAATTGTCTTATCTTAATTTCTATACACAGATAACACTGTGTGTAGAGCTGCTAAGTCAAAGTGAAAACCCATATTTATATACAAGAAGACCCCACTCACTTTAGTATAAACTTTTCTTCCTTCCTTCCCTCCTTCCATCTTTCCTCCCCTGGTAGGAGAGCAGGCCGGAGGCTGTGGTCCGCCACAGTGAGTAGTGGGGCAGCAGTCGGTGGTCTGCACTGACGCAAAAAGGGCCCTGGACAGGAAAGGTAGCGGTTAGCGGCCTTGTCATTAGCTAACCCCGCTATGCTGTGATGTCAGGCAGGGCGAGATGAGCTGATAAAGTGAGATCTGGGTATGTGGAAGCGTGAGACGAGAGGTGGCTGTAAGCACTTGCTGCTTTGACTGGAAGCTTTGCGGGTCTGTTTTGCTAAACTGTCTGTGTCTGCCCGCGTCCGTGCCGCCTTATTACCTTCCTGTCTTCCTTTCCCGCAGGTGGCAGGCAGAGGGGAGACCAAATCAGTCGCCAACGGTGAGTTTTTACAAGGCACCAGAGGCGTCGGCTCGTAAGTGCCGAGCTTGTGAGTGTGCGCCAGCGAGGAACCGGACAAATGGGGTGGGCGGGCATGTACGCTGCAGTTGTCGGGTGAACTTGTGGCTCCAAAATGTCAGCTTTTAAAAACCTCTCAAATACCGCCTTGTCCTTAACCTTGGCCACAGTGTATTTTTTTTTCAATTTTCTAATTGCTTTCAGAAACCAAAAGACGGGGGATTTTCTCGACCCATAAAGGAGAGCTTAATCCTGTAGCTCAAGCAAAAACACTGAAATGACTGAAATGAGTTGTCCCATTTCTGACAGTCGGATTTAAAAATGTATTTTACACAGTAGTAAAGATAAAAGGAAAGCGAGACACACACACACATACACACACAAAAGTAAGATATTATGTCTGGTGTCGTCAGCCTGCTAACAGTCATTCTGCACACACAGTTTTCAAAGTATTCACCCAAGATCCAACCCACGTAAGTTCAGCCATGTTTACCAGGTAGTAGAAGTCACAGGTGCAGGACAACAACAAAAACAGGATCATTCCGACTGATGTCGAAACGAACCACATAGATCGAAAGTGCGGCCCTGTCGTTAAATGTGTCGCGTTGTCACCGGCTCTTTGATTTATGCGACACCATGTGTCCCAGCACCAATAACTGACCCCATCATAGCTCGCCCCGCAGCCTTTTTCAGGTCGGCCTTCTGCTCCGCAGCGTTTTAGGATGCCACCTAAACATTGCTTGCTATTTTAAAATCAGATCTGAGCGCAACCTCCTCCTCCTTTTGTTCCCCCGGCGGGCAAAAGAGGGGTTTTGGCCTTGAGGGATACCGTACAAGTCCTTTTATCTATCGCACAGAATCGCACACGCTCAGACGCACCAGTTTCTAGCTCTATAAACCCACTCGACAGCCGCCTCGACGCCACTCAAACCTTTCAGCTTTTCCACGTCCTCTCGTGCCGCTCAGACCTCGGCCCCGCCGCTTGTGGTGCTGCCAGGCCGGTTTGTCACATTAATAGATGGCATGTCGGGGATTAGCACACCAACCCGGACCTGACAGAGAGGATGACAGAGGCTTTGTATAGATTTTGTATTTGTTCCTGGTAGTTGGCAGCGGGATCTTACAGACATCTGACACCACAGTGGACCACGCACACGTTAGCAGCCGCCACATGCCCCGGCCCTAATAGAGAGCTTCCAAAATAATGTTCGCCATTTTGGAAAGCTGGACATGTAAATCTCTCTGCCTGTGTTTAATTTAGAGCGCTAACTTTTAAGTAATACATTTCTGGCCTCTTGATTCAAAATGAATTAAAGTTGTTTGGGCACAAAGTTTTTCGGCCTCCTTCACTAAACTTGCAGAAATGTCCACGAAGAACTCCTGTTCCTGAACGCCACATATTAATAAATTAGATTAATTTGCCAAATATGACTGATATTTTGCAATCTCTTTTTGATATGTGGGTTTAGACTCTGAAATGTAGAACAACACTACGAGTGTCTGTGAAGGTGTGCATGTAGCCTGTAGTTAAATGCTAAAATTAACATGCTAACGTCACTTAACACGTGGGCACAGTCTCTCTTTGTGAACATGTTGAGATGTCCCTCCATTTTAAACACAATAGGGAGACATCTCAACATGTTCACAGATCTGATTTTGAGTCTCAGTTGCTTCCATTTTGTCAGTCTCTTGGAGCCAGTAAAATCTAAGTACGAGCAAACTTTTGAGGGGAGTCTGGGTAAACTTAAAGTGGGGCAAGCAAGCAACAACCAACAAAGTCTAGCAGATGTGCCAATCGAGTAAACAGCCCCAAAAATACCCCTCTCAAAGGCAGAGTTGTAAATGGAATAACATTTTTATGAAATTCGACCCAGAAACAAAAGAAACAGCAATTATTTTGTCATCTTGTGAAAAGAAAATCAAATGAAAAGGTCTGAGTTTTAAAGCAAGCATCAAGTAGCCTTTAAAATACATGTTAACTGCATGACTTCAACACTTCACTGTGGTCTTTGTTGCTTGGTTTGACCCTCTGTCACAAGGTCAGAATCATGAACCCACAGCTGTCGGCAGACTTGTTGTAAAACCACTGATTTGTGACCCGTTTTGTGTGTTTCACCAGGTATGGGACACTAATGTCTTGAAGGAGCCACTAAAGCTGGGGACCACGACAATCCAAGACTCTTCTTTGACTTTGTCTTAAGAACCAAATAATGATCACACCCAAATAAGGGGACCCCAAGAAATCAGAGGGACAGGAGAGACGCTGTCCAAGCACTGTACCGAAACAACATCATTACTTTTGTACGGTTGCATCGTATAGTGCCTTTGCACAATGATTTTTGCTTTCTAAAAGAAACAAAATGCTGTGAAATTTGGACATTTGTAATTACTATTACTAATTACATTATACAATCCTGCCAGGAAGAAAAGAAAAACAAAATGAATTTAGATTTATCTGTTTTTTCGGACAGTTTTGATAGAGACAGAGTAGCTGAGTTAAAGTTTCCACATTCCAAAGAGATGGGTGAAATCAGTTCTCTCCCTCATACAGTACATTTTCCATCTCTTTTTTTATTTATATTTAAAGCAAAAGCTTCACACATTGCTATTTTATTCAACGTTCACCAGTTCAGGATAGAAATATAAGCACTTCTAGAATTTAGCTGATTTCACTTTTATTATGTCTTACCAATAGTGCAGCAATGGTCTGAGTAATATATGTTAGCACATGTGATGTTTTGAATATGACCTATCATACTGTATCTTATATAACATCTTTATACTCACAACAAAAGGTATTTTTTTGCTTCTTTTGTATCCAGAAACTTTTCACCAACAGGCAGTTAATAACGATGGTGATAGGAGTGTTCAATATTCAGAGGGCCATTACGACTATCTTTTATGTCATTTTATTTATGTTTTAATGTGTTTTGTCCTTTTCTATTCCTAGCTGTTTTTGTAGCTTTTGTACCTGTTTGATCACTTTAAAATCTTCAGACATTCCTCCTAAAAAGCAGGTGCAAATGATGCCTTTGCTGCTTAAAAGCTGTAGGTTTTATAATGTAGGAAATAGACAAAGCAGCCCTCTTTTTTAAGTCTGCCTTTAGCTTCTATGCTGCCTCTATGCACACTCTTATGCTCAGCGATAATTTCCAAACTGAGGGCATACAAAGTAAAATCAGGGTGCCTACGCATATAGCAAGATACTAGTACAATACAAGGATATTTACCACTATGTAATTCTTCTGGCCTTATGATTGCAATGAAAACATTTATGACAGCTGAGGTACAGTACATGATAGCCTCAAAGCAACTCAGTATGATAGTAAGACTTGTGATTTTCATGTTTATTTGTCACTGACGCGGTCTTAAGTAGCACATTCCCGTTCATCGTTTTTCCACGACACAAGCTCTGATGATATTAACAGTTTAGCCGGGGCATTAAATTGATTAAGGTTACTGCTCAAAAGTCTGACAATCACATTCCACGGCTCCTGAAAAGAGCAGGGGAGCTTGACCAAAATACTTTTAAGCGTGATTTAATGTGACATTTATGTATTTTTTTTAATACAGTGGGTTCATAATGCCGTTTTTTTTTTTTTACAACCTTGTGTCCATTTTATGTTTTTTAAAGTTCTTTTATTCATGTTTAACCAGACACCTGTTGTTTGTGTAGCGCTAAGCCTATGCAAAACACACTATCTGTAGTCTCTCTAAACACTCCCAATGTCATACAAGTGGGCAGTTTCCAACTGGATGGATGTTTTAAACATTGTACACTTGACTCAACAACAGCAATAAAGACATTGAGGTATTCCACATTGTTATGTTTCTTTCTGCAACTTCACCATTTTACTACATACTTACTATGAACATATATACTCACTGCAGTTATGTTTAGATACAGTTTGCCAATTATGGAGAATACTACATGGATACTAATTATGGAAAAAATAGTTTTTTAGTTTAGTTTAATTTAAGTAATTACACTCCTCTCAACTGCTGTGATGATTTGCTGCCTTTCTCTGTATATTGTAGTTTCGACTGAATATTTTATGATTTTGAGCATTTGGTTGGATCAGACAAAGTGCATTGCAAATGGCTTTGGGACATTTTAAATGAAAAGATGAACTGAACAAAGCAGCAATACATGCCAATCGCAGTTCTAATGTATCATGTCATATCAAGCATAGTTTTAAAAGGTCAGACCCAAGTCACCCAAAAGGTCAAGGACCCAGTCATTGTCAAGTCCTCTGCTGCCTTCACGTGCTGTCAGAAATACTGTCACCATTCGCTGCAGTCCCAGTGGCACACGTATTATTTCATTCATGCAAAGTATTACTATCAAAAGGTGTTAAATATATTGTAATTATGAACTGCATCATCTTAAATAAAGGATTCAATCACAATAAAGCGACAAGAATAGGTTGATGGTAAAAGTAATTCATTCATTCATTCCATTTATGATTTAAAAACTCATGTTGTATGCTTTTTTTCCACTGTGTATCATTTGTCTGCAGCACAAAACAGTCCTGTCTTGTGTCAATTATCAAAACAAGAAACTATTAAAGAATTGTTTTTAATCTGCTGCCAAATAATACTTAGAAGTTGTGTGTTATCGATATCTAGCCTCAACAGTGGCCGATTGCGAGGAGCACATGAAGGCAGCATTCCTGTCCAGGTATAACTCATCTTCGGCCTCCAACAATAGAACTGACAACCCCAGACCAGTCACAGAGAAAATATGTGGTCACATGATGTACGGGGCCGTATTAAGTGCGCTTTTTGGTTGGGGAGGATGATTGAACTCGTCTTTGTGTGGATGGGAAAGAGTAAGACCTGAACCTGCAGCTAATCCCACATCTTTCTCTGGGATTTATACAGGAGGTAAGACCTGGGCATGACCGTGACCTCTGGGTGCACGACGGCAAAAAAAAAAAGATCAATAACACCTCTGAAAAGCATCTCAGATTTTGCGGTTTTTAACAAAGCTGGGTTTTAATAAGCGAGTCCTGCTGAATTAAATCTCCCCTGCATGATCTAACAGCTTGCTGTTGCTCACACAAAGTCATGAATGCTGAATTAAATTGGCTCAGACGTCCCCTAAGTAGACTCTTAAAGATTTTATGATGGCTTTTCTTTGATGTATTCTGATCTGAGTGGTGCATATGTTGGTGAAGAAGGTGCTAAGCTCGCCCCTGAGACAGCCATGTTGGGAGCATGCTTTGGGCTTTGACTTTAATGCCGCTTAATGCCGAAACCAGCAGCCACAGCATTCCTGCCCCTGTCAGGCTGTGTGTTGTTCCACAGTTTCAGCCAGACGGGGACTGACCGCATGCATTAAAGCAAACACACGTTTAATACCCCGGCCTCGGCGGCCCTCAGACTGAATTCTTTCTTTCCAGTCGGTGCTTTTCCTTCAGATGGATTCTCATTTTCTATCCTCTTTTTTTTTTTTTTCACCCCCCAATGCACACCTCCCTCTGACGTCAGCCCCTCACTCTGATGACACAAGTAACAACCACACAGGGGCTGTGGGCACCACGGTGTTTGAGTTTGAGCAGACATGTAACAGAATTTAATCAGAGGCATGGCTTTGGACGGCACCCATATACAGGGAAAAGTGTAAATATGGCACGCATGAGACTGAATGTGCAGCTGGCCCTTTGAAACGACTTGGAAAGAAAGAGCAGGACGGAGGCCAGGCAGAAGGAGGAGGGAGGGCGGACGTGGAGATGTGGAGCTAATTCTCTTTATTTCACTCTCATGGCCAAATATCTGGAGTAAACTTTTTTTTAAATGATGATTATTATTATCATTATCATTAGGAGGAATATTTTTTAAAATCAAGACTCTCAAGACAAACTCCTGAGAGGCATTGTTATGAAAAATGTTCCCCCCCGACCAGCAGCTGACCAAAACAGCAAAAATAGCCTGTCTGAATGTGGGTCCCTGCTCATTGATTTAGTGTGTGCACGGCGAGGTGAGCCAGAGCCATTGTCTGGAGGAGCGGCTCCACACCTGTTCAAAAAGCACGCTCTATTATTCTTAAAAATAGACCCTGGCCCCCTCCCCTCCGCTCAGCCTACTGACACCAGGTTTTTATGATCTGTTGATTTACAGGCCAATGGAAAAAAAACACGGTCCAAGAGGCTGTGGTGCACAATCACATGTAACTGATATGTATTTATATATAAGGGCCTTCATGACATCATCCATCCCTGTCACCTTGACCTTGACCCTCACCCCGGATGCCCCAATGGTGTTGTTTTTTTTACGTAAAGTAAGGTGAAAATGTATGTAATGTATTTGAACTTACTATATTTTCTTCATTTTCTTGAATTATCTGTCCATTTATTATAACGGGGTACTTAAGCATTTTAGCATTGCCGCAGCGTTCATTTGTCAACCGGGCCAACCTGTGAGAAACAAATTAAAGGAAAAGTTTGACACTTTGGGAAATAAGATGAGCTCTCTCGCTTTCTTTCCTTCCGAGACTGCGACCACTTTCATGTCTGTCTATTAAATGTTAGAGTATGTCCATGAATGAGTGGTTAGCTTACCTTAGCATGAAGAATGTAAGCGGGGGGAAACAGCTAGCCTGGCTCATCCAAATATGCAAAAATCCACCAATCAGAGTCTCAAAGCTTAAATTTACTCATTTATTACTCATAATCTTGTTAAATTTTGTTTTTAATTTGTATCATATTATTTTAATTTACACCAGAGAGTAAAAACTTTTTTAAATGGTGGTTTCACACGAGTTTATGCGCTGGACTAATTCTCCGGTCGGAGCAGTGGGGAGTCTCCACCGGTTGCTTAGCAACAGAGGTATGACAAGTCTCCAGATATGAGAGAGATATCGACCTTCTCATCCACCTCTGGGCAAGACATACGCAAATTTCCCACAATATCCAGAATAGTCAAAAACAGAGCAGCAAGATATTTTTGAACTTTGGTCCAGAATGTGGAGAAATCCTGTTTTGTTTTTTGTTTTTTTTGAAAAACAGGATTTCTGTTACAAATTCAAAATCAATATGACAGCTCAATATGAGACTTTAGAAAACTCCTCCAGAGTCACAGAGGACGTCATACAGCTGTTTTCACAGGCTGAGGAGTCCTCCTGGTGACTAGTGCAGTGACGTGTTCACGTATAAAATTAGTCAAATACCCCCTAAATGAATGAAGTAGTTATGTGTCTGGTGGATTTTTGAAACTGCGCTGAGATCAGATTAAACTGCTTTTGAAAGAACAATAAGCTGCTCTGCGTCAGCCTGAACCGGCCTTGTTGTGACGGACATTTCTGGCAGCGCTCCACCTTGAAGAATTCTGAGCACCTGGAAAATTGTTTTCCGAGTGTACATATCGGAGCTAATATGATATGCGTGCAGCCCTGGATGCGTCGACCCGTCCCCGAAGGACTCGTGCAGTCCTGATAGTTTCAGTGCTGTTCAGACTCCAGTCGGCCGCCTGTAGCCTTGATCAGTGCCAAGAGGAAATGGCTGAGGATTAGGCCTGGAGCTGTTTAAAGCCTTGGGCCTCTGCTCGCAGTGCCCACGGTGGAATCGTTTCAAATTCTACAATTGCTCCAATCTCACAGCGTGTAGCCAAGTTTTTTTTCTTTTTTTTTTTTTCTCCTTTTGTAGGTTTTTGGTTTAGTTGTTTGCACAAATGATAACAGCACTGAGAGGAGAAGAAAAGAGGAGAGAGAGCGAGGGAGAGATACAAACCATCTGTCCGAGGAGAAATCTCGAGAGCTCCCTAAAAACATTACAGTCGATAAGATAAAGAGGGGAATATCAAGAAGACAAACAACAATCACACCAAGAAAAACATTCAAATACAAAGAAAAACGAATTTAACCAGGCCTAATTATACTGTGCTGAGCAAATTGAAAGACTGGTTGTGTGTGTGTGTGTGTGTGTGTGTGTGTGTGTGTG
>JAOXYL010000002.1:11694478-11705547 GCA_028564955.1 Terapon puta
GATCTGCACACATGCACCGTTAGTTAAGTTATGAGCAGCAGCTGAAGTACCAAAAGCTGAACATTGAACATTTGCTTGGCATCTTATTCTTTAATCAGAAATTTCATCAATTTAGTCTATTTTATGTAGTCAATGTTCTCCGGCCTGTTGATTTTCAATATTTACGGCTTGTGTTAAATGAAACAAGATGTCAACCTGTCTCCAAAGAGTTTAGCTGCTGATGAAAACAGTACTTGTTTGATTCCTTTCTCTGAAGAATGTAAGTCGAAAGTCCTTAAAGAAATGAAGCTCTGAAATTGGGAAAATATAGATCCAGACCTGCAATGACGGACTTCATAAATAATGATCTATGCACACACACACAGTGATCCCCTCAATGATTTTTGTTTGACTTTGCAGCGCCAAAGGAAGAGGCAAGGCCAAGGGCAGGGTGAGATAGACGGTGACATCAGCGGGAGCTCTCCGAGGAAGCGTCTGAAAAGGGGCAGCGGCGATGAAGCCTGTGGCATCAATGTATGCGAAGACAATAAAAACAGCACTTCAACAGCTGGTTTTAGACACAAACAATAAAAACAAGTTGCGCTTTTGAGTCTGGCAGCGTCTGTTCTTGTGGTTCAAGTTTGAAACCAGTGGATATTTCCTCTCACTTCCCACCAACCCCCGCCGTCTCTTTGTCACATTAACAGCGAATGAATCCGAATTCAACAGGCAATAAAATAGCTCTATTTATTTGTTTGTGAACCATACACAGAGAACCACAGTGCACCATAAATTTCACATGTAGGCAGCGATATGTAAACATAATTAAATGACCTACCGCAGCAGGCTGCAATAGCTGCTCATTACATTAGCCACACACTTAAATAACACATTAATAAATAAAGATTCTGATGGCGATACAGTGTCAGGATGATTCAGTACAGTGTGGTGACACCAGTGCAAAAAATAAAGTGATGGAATATGTACACAGGTAAGAGGACTGACATTTCCTGCAGGAGCAACTTTATGTTTTAATTCAGCGAACCGATCCCCTGCTTTGACTTTTTTTTTTCTGTGGTTTCTGATATATGACAGCTACTCTTAAATGAAAAGGTTGCAGATGAGGAGATGATTTTTTTTTTTTATATATATATAACCTGGAGCCAAAACATTCGCAGAACACTTGCTGCCAAAACGGCATCAAAACTTTCATTTCCACTTCACACAAAAGTCCATTTCCATTCTTGTTAACCGCGGTCTGTCAGAAATGAAAAGTGCTCTTGCCTCTCGACCCCTCCGGGAGCCGGCGGGTGGCAGCTGCGGTTTCAAAAAATCCTACCGGTGAACGTTAGCAGTTAAGCAGTGCGTCCTCGTGTACTCATAAACACCAAGCATTTTTAAATAAACGACCTCAGTCGACTTAACATTTCTCTCGGGTAGCTCGTGGGCCGACGCGATACCTACTGTACACGTGAGCAGGGATCGGAACAGTGCGTTTTCATGGTTGCAAATCCAAAAGTTCGTGTAGAGACATGATGAGTGCATGGAGCGTCTTTCCTTCAGGCGCGATGAGGAGACGACGAATCAGGAGCGGCTCCCTCGGTTTCTTTCTTTTTTTCTTTTTCTGTTTTTTTCTCACCACAGATGCGTCTCCCTGATCTCGGCGATCACCTGGCTGGCTTTTTGTAGTGCCTGTAGACAAAAAAAAAAAAAAAGGAGAAACAACCGATAATAAGAACCTCAAATCATCAGGGAGAACCAGACGCTACAAGGCGGGAGGAGGTTACCTGCAGCATGTCGGCGGCCTCCTTGCGCCGCTGGGCCATGTCCTCCGATTCGGTCAGCAGGTCGTTGAGGAGGCCAGATTTATACAGCTGGCCGACAAGCTCGCTCTGGAGGCTGTCCTTCACATGGTTGACCAGGAAGTGCATCACTGCCTTTGGCACGCTGCGGTGGAGAAAAGGGGAGAGAAGAGGAAGTGGGCCGAACAGATGGTTGAGAACAAGGCGGCAAGATGGCCCGGTGATTGTGATTGCGCCCCAGATGGAGGGGCTCGAGTCTGACCCGCCAGGTGGCTGCGCCTGTCGGAGTGTCGAGCGGCCGAGGTACGAGCGAGGAGTTAAATACAATATATTCATCTCTATGGAGCTCTAGGGGGCCCTGTGCTCCAACAATATGGCCACTTTGGTGAGGGGATCAAATTGAAGTCGAGACACATAAAAACTAATTAAAAACAGCTAATTATAATCACAGCAGATAGCGCTCGTAGATTCTTGATTTTCAGCCATGTTGTTAGTTGTTATGAGAATTTGTTATGGAGGGGTTAGGGTTTAGGTTTACAACTTGAACCCTTAATGGGAAAAGATGCAGTTGGTATTTTTGTGAATCGCCCATTTCAGCCATTTCCTACCACAGCCAGGCACTGTAACAGAACTCAAACAAAAGGAAATACTACATTGGTCAGGAACTATTTTCAGCTGCGGATTAATACACATTTGGTCTAGTGAGTATTTACAGTGTGTCTGTGGGATTGGCTCAAAATAAACTAAACTGCCCGAGTTAATGACAATGAAGGGATACGCTCAGTACGCTCAATACTCTGACTCTGAGGTGTTTTTAATCGTTTCTGGACAATAAAGGAGCTCTATGGCACAGAAGAATAAACTGCACCAGGCTCTGGACACTCACAATACTTATTAGAACAATTCATCGCTGATTTTGGTCTTTAAATGGGAGTCCAAATATAGAAAATCACCCGACTCATCCCTTTTAAGAGGAGCCAGCTGGCTTACCTGTCCTGAATATTCTTGCGAACAATGAGGAAGTAAGACTTGATGAGGCGCTCGATGACCTCACAGTCCCGCTGCTCACGCGACGACAGCTTCCTGGCAACTGGCACAGGCTTGGGGAGTGAGGGGGAAAGGGAGGTTTTAATCAGGTCATTCACAAAAAAAGAAAAAAAAAATCCTGTAATCTTCATAATGGTGCATGCTGATAGGTTTGCGTTCAGTTACCACATCCAGAAGGTTGACGGCTCCCTTAAGGGGGCTTCCGGGTCCGGAGCCGGGGGCCTCCTCTCCTTTCTTCAGCATCCCTCTCCAGTTCCCAGTGCCATCCTGCTCCCCCTGCGGCCCTGCTGCCGGGGCCTGAGGAGCCAGGAACATGAGAAAAAGAAAGAAAAAGATAATGTCATCACACCACCCAGGACACTAAACGAGCAGAGCAGCAGCCTTCGCTTCTCATCAGGGCTCACGGGGAGAGGATAGTTAGGGGTCAGTATGCAGCATAGCAACCTGGACAGGTTCATATGCACCAGTGCAAACACAAACAGGCATGAGCACAAAAAAAAAATATTACACACACTTGAAGCTAAACATTCAAAACTGAGCACGGTACACACAACCACTGACAGAATCAAAGGTCTTTGTTTTGGAGATGAAATTTGGAGGGCACGTCCAAGTGAATGCAGCTATGCAGCAGGTAAAGAGAAACCATTTAACACGCAATGACTTAATGTCTCACTCACTGTTCTCACCATCACTTGAAGTATTGCCCAGTTAAGTTAAATTCCCCCCTGATATTGGTGGCAGGTGAAAAGTTAAGGATTCGTCGTTATAACGGTTCATCCTGTGGGGACCGTGACATTTTTGCTCTCGCACAAAAAACAAAAATGTCAACCTCTTGGTGACTCCAGAGGTAAAAGTTAGGCGATAAGTAAGCTGTATTCATCCTTTGTGCAGGGATTTTATTTGTTAATATTTTTATTGAAAAAATATGGCACACTGGAAAAAGGCATTTCAGTACATGTTAACCACAGTTACGGGAAAAACAGCAAATGCCTTAACTGCTATTCATCTCAATAGAATACTTTTGTTGTTAAAATATTTTAGTCTGAACCAAAGTGCTGGACTGACCAACAGAGCCCCCCCCAGAGTCATGCTTGGCATGGCTAGAAAAAATAAAACAAAAAAAAATGATTGTCAGTCCCCTAAAATGCACTTAAAGACCAAAGAGTCTTGAGTAAATGGTGCACAGTGGAACAATTCCCACTATCACACGACTCCTATAAACTACAAAAAAAAAGAAGTACAAATAACAGGGCAGCCACAATGTTAAGAGGTTGTAAGAGGAAAAGAGAGGAAGAGGAAGAGGAAGGCATTTTCTGCAAGACAGGTGGACCAACTTTGGGGAAAAGGTCTCTGCAGAAAACAAGTTGTTAGTGCAAGTCCACACAGGCCGGAGGGGGGGAGCGAAACGAGAGCATGGCGTCAGCAGACAAAGATCCGAGTGCATGCCAGCAGCCCATGCCCAACCATCCATTCATCCATACATCCATCCATCCATCCATGCCCCACCAGCAGCCAGCCCCGCACAGAGCCAGCGAGCCGCGTACGTGCCCACCTTGGCACCGTCCATGTCTGCTCCAGACGCAGGGGGCTCGCCAGAAACCACAGTTGGGCCGGCCGGGCCTTTGCCAAGAGACTAGCAGGAATATGAGAGCAGGAATGAAGAAAAAGACAGAAAAAAAGAGCACTGAGAAGAAATGTGGAAAGGCAGAGGAAAAGGAGGCTGGCAGTCGAAAGCCATTTGAGGGGAGGAGAGAAGGCTTCCTGAGACGCAGAGGAGAGAGAGGAGATGTGGGATAAAATTCCTTGATGGAAACTATCCGGAGCGTTCGGTTCACAGATCCTCATCCTGCAGCGCTATGAGCGATTAACGCCGCACAAGTCCCCTTTATACTCGGGACGCTGCACACTGCAAGCAAATATTAAAACAGATGAGCTGCTGAGGCTGTATTTCAAAATAAGGTTGTTTCTTTTACCTTGTCCCTGGGCACTGCAGCGGGCAGCTCTCTCATCCTGTTCCTCCTCTGCTCCTGCAAACACACAACAACAAATGTTCACTGCAGTGATGGCCCAGGCTTCAGAAAATCATCGAAAAGTGCACTATGGAAGATAATTTAGAGAAAAACACAGACGTTAAAGTGTTACGGATTATTCTGCTGATTAAAAGTAGATTTATCATGTTACTATATAAAGTATTTTCTGTCTAAAAATAAAACCTTCCTGCAAATTTAGATTTCTTGATTTCCTAAATAATAGGAATGTGCTTACATAAAATTAAGTTTCTGATATTTCTATGGAAGCAGACAAAGCTGTGTGTGAAAAGTGTGATAAGTAACTGAATACCAAATTGTAATTTTTTTTTCTAAAAGTCAAATTCTTTTGCATGAATGAACTTTTAGTTTTTGATCAAAATTGTCAAGCCAGGTGGGAAAAAAAAGTTGCTAAAATTAATTTATTGGTTCAGACACCGGAGTCAAATATTAAGTTTCAAAATAGCGCAGCTTTTATTTGCCTCTACGCGTTATCATTCTACACCTTAAAATATGAAAATATAATCCCAGGCCAACAAGTAATATCAGGTTTGCATCTCCTCTCTCCGCAGGATGTTTATATTTTCTGGTATTCTGTTATGAGTACAAACCTCTATGTTGTTATTAAGGACCCCACAGGCATCTGCAAAGTCTGGGTGTTTGGTGTTGATGTAGGCCAGCTCTATTGCAACCAAGTTATGCACCTACGACAAGAGAAGACAGCTCGGATCACGAAACGTTCCGACAAACACTGCAGCCTGAAAGGTAACGACTGCAGGTGATGAGAGCAGAAATGAAAACAGAGGCGAATGTGACGGCACCATCTCGTTGGTGATGGGGAGCCTCTTCCTCAGGAGGGAGGTGACGACTTCCACGATGGCCTCGTGCAGCTTGGGGAACCTCTGCAGCTCCTGCGGGGCAAGAAGTAGCAGATACGAGTGCCCAAGTGTTGAGGAAGGGGAAGGGGGGGCTGGTAAATAAATGTGATCCAGTATCTGCTCACCTGTGTGCTGTAGTTGCTGCAGTGCTGGATGATCCTCTGCATCTCCTCGTGGACGAGCTCAACGCAGCGCAAACTGGGCTCCTCCAGGCGTTTCACCTGCTTCTTCACCAGCAGCTCAAAGGAGACCTCGGGCACAAACAGGGACGGACGCGGGCCCTGTTGCGGGGGGGGAGGAGGAGGAAGGAGCGGCGGGTTAGCGATCATCACCCGGGGCAACTTGGGTCGTGAGTGAATGAATGAGCTGAATTTCGTTTGCTTGTTTTACAAGCTCGCTGAGCTAATGATGACAGGAGAGACTCCGGTGCCCCTCTTGATGCCACATTTATGAGGTAACCCGGCAGCACTCACCGTGGCGTTCCTTATGGCTGTTAGGATGTCGATGGTGCTGAGTCCTCCCAGAGGATCCACGGACTCCAACGTTCTGCCAAAAGTCTCGTGGAATATGTAACAAATTCTGGCTCCGCCGCACCTGAAAAACAGCAGCAGGGGGATATTAGCTGTGATGTGAACCCCCGTGGCCTGATCTCCTGTCAGCTCTTCCTTCACAGAGGCCGTGCGTGCCTCAACTCACAAGTTGCACCACATTAAATGATGAAACTGGTGCAGTCTTTTTTTTTTTTTGCCCGTTTCCACCGCGCTGGACCAACAGCATCACCATGTGGCCGCGCGGAGGAGAGGCGCCCGTACTCACAGCTCTGCCGTCTCGATGTATTTGGCCGTGCCCTCTATGGTGTTGCAGTACTCGGTGGCGAACTTGGTGATGAGCTGGAGCAAGGTGGCACTTTGGTCTTCGACGGGTTCGCCGTAGCTGCTGAGCAGAGACTGGTACTGAGCTGCCAGGACGTTGATCCGCGTCTTCAGCTCGGGCAGGCAGTCTCGGATGTGATGCATCAGTAGCCTGACATTATGGAGACAAAGGGCAGAAGGTTCGGTGTTCATGCAGATATGTGGAATTAAATTCGGAGCTGCGGTTTGTCAAGCTCAACTCCTTTTGTCTGAATGAAAGACTGCGGCACATTGTTATTAAGCTCACGGCTGCCTCTGACTTCAAAATACTGCTGCTGACATGTAACCTGGTAAGATATTCTGTCCACACCTTTGCTGAAAAAAAAGAAAAGAATTATATAAACTAAATATATTTTTAAAAAGGCTGTCTGTTTCCAGTACACAGAGGGAATATTACCTAACAAAGGAAAATTCACCTTGCCACAGTGAATGCATCCTGCACAGTAATTTGTTCAATTTATTCATCCCTTTCTCTCCTTTTTTTAAACAGGAAAATGACCGAAAATATAACAGTCACTGTTCATGAACCCTTTTGACTGCAGTCCTGAGAGGCAACACTCTGAAGTTTGCAATCTAAAAAGGTCTGAACTGGTGTGAGCAGTACTGAAACAAATATTTACAAGTGGAAGCACAAGTATGGTTAAAAAAGGCTTCATTTTATTTTGTTCTCCTGTTTTGTCTTCTGCAAAATAAGCCACTTTTGTCATGTTGGTGCTGGGATCTTAAAGCAGGCTTATACTGAAGAAGCATGAGGTTTTGATATACAATTTGCCCAGGTCATATTCACCACCTCTTTTACCTGTTCAGGGTTCTAGCCAGGTATTTGGTTCCGTTTCTGTTGGCGAGTGACGGGTATTTCTTCTGCAGGAAGGCATGCTCGTCTCGAATGGCATCGGCCACAGACTTTTTATTGTTGATGTCCAGCTGGCTCCTAAATGTTTAAACACAACAATACATGATTAAGTAGTCCTGGATAACAAAGAAAATTCAACATAAATGTCAGAAAGAAAATCTTATATCTAACTATGTATCATGATTTTATATTCTTACAAAATAAAAGCTTGTATTTGTCATACTGTCTAATATACTTTATAATACCATGCTATCTGTTTTGTGTTGTTCATCAAACTGTCAATAATAATCGATTTGCATCTGTCAGTTTTTAATGATATTTCATAATGTTCTATAATATTGCATAATGTATAAACATAGCACAATGTGATTACAGTGATAATACAAACAATACTTAGTGATATATCCGCCTTTAATGCCAGCATTAAAAATGTATTAAGCACACTCATCTCTATTGAGCCTCTCATCTGTAATGTGAGTGATGGATTCTTTCACGGTACATTCAGTACAATAAACGGGCGCGGACCTGTTGACGACTCCGATGAGGCCCAGTTTAACGGGAATGACTCTGCCCATCAGTACATCCATGGCGTCGGTGCCGGCGTCCATCAGGTCCAGCTTGGTCACCACGGCCAGCGTCCTCCTGCCTGGTGAGCCCCATTCATCCACAAAAAGGTTAAAATAACTCCCCACACACACACCCTCTATTTTTCTATTTTTACAATTCAATATTTCTGTCACAATTAAGGGTGAAAAGTTTGTAATGAATTATTTAAACACAAAAAAAGGGATCATCGCTCTGGTTTTGACGTCTTTCTTACCGTCAGGGTCGACCTCCCGGGCCACCTTCAGGGCCTCCGAGGTGGCCATGTCCGTGTTCGCCGCGGTGACAGCCAGGATGATGCAGTTGGGGTTGGAGATGTGCTTCAGGATTAGATCTCTTATCTGAACCTCGATGTCCTTAGGCTGATCACCCACGGGCACCTGAGGGGAGCGGCGCCAATTAAAGGCAAAAGACACAGCACGTCTTAATTTGATTTGTTAGAAGCTCCGGTGGGCTCTCAGATTAAACCGGGGGGGAGGAACTAATGAGAGTCTGCTCGGGCTTTGACGGCAGGTGCAGAAGCGTCGAGAACAAGTTACTAACTCAAAATATCAAACGCCCCAAAAAAAGGGGAAATTAACACCGGTGACCAGGTATATCTGCTAAATCTTATTTTTTTAAGCGTCATACAGCAGATTCCCCCAGGGGCACAAGATGATCAAAGCCTCGTCTCGGGGAGCAGGAAGCAGCAAGTACGGCGTGCGTTACCTTAGTGATTCCCGGCAGATCCACCAGTGTGAGGTTGACAACGTGAGGAGAAAATATCTTCAGATGAATTGGTTCGTCGCTGATCCCCTGCAGAGGGACAAGTAAAGATGTTCAGAATATTTTTTAAAAGTACCATCTTTGTTCTTTTCCCCACCGGCTGTCAATCCTGATAATAATGACGCTATAGGTGTTGGGGTTTTTAGCACCAATAGGGTGCCCTGCTTGTGCCCATTAGCATTACATCAGAGACACAGAACATCCTCTGCTCTGACAAATGGAAAACCCAGAAGGTTGTGTTACACATGTGGCTGATCCGAGGGTACTACTTGGATTAGAACAAGAAGCTGCACTTTAAAGAAACTTATCGAGAGCCAGAAGATTTTTTTTCCCTCCAGACGATTAGAAGAATCTCTGAGGATCCTTGAAGCGGCCATAAGTGTTGTAAATAGAGATACTGCTGCTTATCCTGAGGGCACAAACAGAACAAGAGGCACAAACTGGTGTCTGCCCTGCGTGACCAGGGGAGGGGACGGGTTCTCTGAGAGTACCGCCGCACACTCTGGCTTGCTACTTGAAGAGGGGCTGCCGTGTGAGAGTGGTGCTTGCAGATTGGCTCAAAGTAAAAAAGTAACACTCCTCTCCACAATCGGCAGCCTAAACCGGTGTTTGACGACAGAGCAGACAGGACGCTGGAGGCCCGTAAACACGTTTGCACTTGAATCTGCAGATGGTTCACTCGGCTGAAACTTTTGCAGATGGCTGTTGGTGTAACTTAATTTACAGAAGGAGACACTTCTATTAAGGTCACACAGGCGCCGATCCCACTGTGAGACGCTCGCTGGTGTTACTCAGAGACCTACAGTAATATAAATAAGCCAAAAGTTTTACAAAGCTAAATGAGAGCAGGCTTTTTTTTTCTATTTGTCCTTCCTTCAGCTTCCTAGAAGTGTCTCCATTCCCCCCGCGGGCCTCAGTAGCCCAAAGCCAAAAAATGTTTGGTGTGATTTTCCACTGTGGTCTTAAATTTGATAAGCACACTGTATAGGCTCTGCTGCAAAACCCAGCTTCCCCAGCTCAGGGCTGTATCCGCACGTTCTCGGTTTGGGGACTGAATAAAAAGTTGTGTACGCTTTCATCTCACTGAGTCTGGATTATTTTAAGTCTCTGTACATGTTCCGCATTTGTCACTAATCCTTATTTTGCCTGCAGGTAGCCCGGAACGAGCATCTAGTTTTGAAACTGGAAGAGGAAAGCGGGAGTAGATTTCTCATGTGCCAAACTCTCGTCACCTGCCGCTACTGCAGTTAGTGATGAGTTGACATTAAAGTTTTGTTTATTTCTAAGATCTTCTCATTAATTCTGACTTTCCTGTTTCATTACGGAGTCACCGGGCCCCTCTGTGAGCAGCACCGTGCGGGTAAACCTGCTGCGTCTGAAGAGGAAAACACATGCCCATCCTCCATCAGCGTCTCACCTTATTATTCCCGGATATCCGCTCAGTTTCATTTTCAATTTCTTGCCTGATTTCATCAAAATCTGTGTAGATCTGTGAAAAGAAAAAAAAAGAAAGAAAGCTATAAAAGGCAAATTGGGGCAAAGAGTATTAATAAAATACTTGGTATCATAAAATGTCACACCTTGTTCTTTGTGTGCAGAAACTTGCCCCACTCTTCACCTTCTCTGCCTATAAAACACAATAAAACAATGTGGATGACAGTTACAGCTCAGGCAGCTTCAGGTTTCAGCCAATACCACGTGAACTACTCTGTGCGGGAGTGTAAGTAGGCACAACTAGCATTAAGGATCGACGCCTGGCAAGAGTTACTGGTCTGGTGAGTAAAACAGCTGGAAGTACAAGTGTGACTTAGAGGAGGAGGAGGAGAAGAAGGAGGAGGAGGAAGGAGGCGAGGGCACAACTAAGGTTACTGAATGTGGAGACACCTGTACAATGCACCTTTGTGAAGCATGGTGCTTTTTTCACACACTGGCATCTGCAAGTGACAAAGACACAACTTTAAACTTTAAAAAAAAAAGATGGGCCTCCTGACCCGGCGTACAGAAAGCCGACAGGAGGAGCCCTCGATCTGAAACACATCAGAGAGACCGTTGGCGCTCACCACTTTCGTCATTTTTCCTCGCGTCTCCGGGATCTACGTGGACCAGCTGGAGGATGAGAGGTCGCCTGGTAACGATGCCGGTCCCGCGAGGCAGCAGGTCCCTGCCCACCAGGCTCTCCAGCACCGAGCTCTTGCCACTGCTCT